>JAUMHE010000055.1:2281713-2296435 GCA_032359235.1 Enteromius mattozi
AAAAAGAAACATCAAATTAAGATATTTATGTTTGAAAGGTAACTCATCCTTTTACCATATATACAATTTTAGATGCAGTAATATGAATATGATTTAATGCGCTTTTAAACTAGGCTAAGGTGCTTTGACATGAGCAACACCACAAACACGGACGCTGCCTATAGGCTAATTCTGTCATGTGACACTGCATTTATTTGCGTTAAAGCCCGTTTTCTCGAAAAAAGGTGTTTCCAAACAATATCGGTAAAAAATTTGAAGCGCTAAATATTTTTCTGCAAAAACGCCTTGGATGGAAACTTGGCTTGTGATACGTCTCATTTGGCATCTTTAAATATGTCTGGTGTCTAGAGACATTCTCTAGGTCAGGGGTGGGGAACGTCCGTCCTGGAGAGCCGCAGCCCTGCAGAGTTTTGCTCTTACAATTAAACCTCACCTGTCTGTAGCTTTGTAGTAACCGTTCAGACCTTGATTAGCTCGTTCAGGTGTGTTTGATTAGGCTTGAAGCAAAACTCTGCAGGGCTGCGGCTCTCCAGGACCGACGTTACCCACCCCTGCTCTAGGTATTGATTTCAGCATAAGTTACTGAAAACCTCCACAGTACAAAGTGCGAACACTGTAAATGTGTGAGTGAATATAACCCACTTCCAGTATGACTAGCACTCTTCCTGCAGCCAGGCTCATTAATTGATGGGTGAGGTGGCCGTAGCCCTCTGGGGTCACCTGATACCCTCCTAACGGATCACCTCGTGCTGCATCAAACCCAGCAGACACCAGCACCAGCTCTGGGGCAAACTAGAACACAGACAACACTATTCAGTTAGTATTTAACTCCAAGCAACATCAGGTAAATATGAAAACCCGATGTGATTTTACCTCTCTGGCTATCGGCATCACTATGTGATGGAAAGCTGCCAAGTATTCTGGGTCTCCCATCTTTCCTCCACTCCAGGGGATGTTGACATTGTATCCTCTACCTTTCCCTAGCCCCACCTTATCATAGTTAGCATCCTCCGAACTGGGGAAGAACGTCCCGTCTTCATAGCGATGCAGAGAGATGTACAGAACACTGAGAGAACAAAGAGTCATTTGATAGGTCAGCAAGGCGGCTATTTTTAAAACAATATTTTTACAAATGACAACATAAAGAGGACACATTAATAATGCAAACCCCTCATGCCTATCCACTCTGACGAAACATAACTGGACAAACCTGTCATCGTCCTCAAACATGTGCTGTGTGCCATTTCCATGATGAACATCCCAATCGAGGATGAGGACGCGCAGGGACTCGTGAGTGATGCTCTGGGCATAGCGTGCCGTCAAAGCGGCCGTATTAAAGAAACAGAAACCACAAGCTGTGTCTTTCTCTGCATGATGACCAGGAGGACGCACTATGGCCACACCGTTTCTCACCTACATGACCAAACAAACAACTGAGGAGCTCTGGGGCAAATTCAAGCAGTAATACTGTTGCACACAGCATACTGATACAAGTTAAGAAGTGTATTACTTGTAAAGAGCACAAACTGACACACCTTGTCTGTGAGTATGGCCTGTACAGAGTTAAAACAAGACCCAGCAGCCATTAGGGCACAGGTGTAGCTCTCATTACTAATGTAGATGGAGTTGTAATCGTTTCCCAGTCGGTGCAGATCTCTGGGTTTCATGTGCTCTGTACTCTTTATAGTGCTTATGTGCTTAGAACTAGAGATTTAAACAGACAGGAATTGGATCAAATACAATGTACAACATTAGTTTTAATAAGAAATCACCACTAAACAGGAGTGAGGAAATGCTGTGCAAATTAAATGGAGATTTGTATTTAATGTTTTCTACGGCTGATACTGATTTTTACTGATTTTATTTGAATGTCACCTGTGACAGAGTGCCAGCTCTTCTTCTGTTGCTAGGCGAGCTGGTATCCGAAGGCAACGGGAGAGCAGACCCAACTCCTCATGCCGGCAAAAGATGCGTGAAATTCTCTGAGGGAGCTCTGGATGATGGCTGTGGGGATCAATACTTTCTCATCTTATATAATGTGTACAACCAAGTAATTAAAACACACACAAAATGAGAGACATTTTTAAATAGGGATACTGTGGTGTTTATGTTATTAATGCTCTCACCCATCCCACATGTTGTGATGAAGCATCATTCTCTGGTCGTAAACTAGTCCAGTGATTGGAGAGGAAGCCTTCACCTCTGGACACACAGGAGCTGGCAGAGAAGGGACATCGGACAGAGGACCACCCTCTGAAGAACAAATACACAGAAAAATTAATGTACCAGTCTTGATGTTCCAGACGTACCAAATCATTTCTGAACAAAAATGGTGATGAATGCTTTTTTTGTATCTCAAGATGACTCATTGATGAAACATCAATGCCCATTTTTTTCCAGTGATTTGTACACATTACCATACAAATAATAATATAATACACGTTCGGTTTCTGTAATGTTACATATTTTCTGAATATTCAGAGGAAATAAATTTAGGTCTAGACTTTGAATTTGATTAGATCAATTCTGCATATTAATTTATATATTTCATTAATATTTTTTGGAGGTAGATCATTAAAAAAAGACATTACAGAGGTGAATAAAGTTATGTTTGATGAAAAAAAAATTCTATATCTATATTAGATGTGCATCTATTAATTGCTCACCAAAAAAAAAAAATTCAGTGATTTGTGATAAGGATTTTTAAAGATAATTTTGTAGAGATTTTTATAAAGGGCAATTTCTAGCCAATTAAATATTTATGGGACATTAAATATACATACTTTTTTGCAAAGATAGATTTGTAAATATAAACATTTATTTTATGTATTTAATAACTACATTTCCCATAATACAGGGTGATCAAACTCTTCAATGAGTCTTAATGTTGCAGATCTGCACCAAAATAATCTTTTTTTTTTTTTGTATTTCTTACCTAACGTCTGAAGACTCTTCCAAAATGGATACAAGGCTGAGATGGTCTTTGAGATGGACTTCAGGGCACTGCAACAAAACATCATAATAAAACACAGCAAACAGGGTATAACACAAAGAAATGCAAGAGAATGCAGTGAGAGGTGTTCCTCGGTTCACTCACCTTTCACTCGGAGCACCAGGAGAGATCAGATGAGGGCAAGGGTCACCCAGCAGTGACCTCACACTAGCACAAACACCTTGTGCTGTGGCCTGGAGGTTATATCCACCCTAACAGAAGAAACACTAGTGAGTCTGAGTGAGATGTTAACCACAAAGAAGATTATTTTATTCTCTTATGGCATAAAATGATCATAACCTCAAGAGCCAGCACAAGTCGGCCCTGTGCTACACTCTTCAGCATGTGGGTCAGAATGGAGAAACACTGTGGACTGGCTCGCATCTCACCCTAGACACACAGAAAGTTTCATATAATTAAAATGCAAGGAGCTTAGGAAAATTGTATGAAAGAGACTGAAGCTGAGGATCTTGCCTTTGGGTCACCGATCACAGAGTCAAATCCGGCCGCCACTAACACCAGCTGAGGCTGGAACTGGGCAGCACATACATACATGAGAGATCAGTCATTAATAAACAATAAAGCACTCATTCAGACATACAAATGACTGATCTGACAGGTGTACCTCATACGCCACAGGCAGGAGGAGCTGCTGGAAAGCTGTGACGTAATCTCCATCAGCCATTCCAACCTGGAGATCAGGCCACATTTAGCACCAACTCACCACACTTCCATAGCATTTGTTCACTGATAGTCTAGTATAATGTTCTGCATGCAAATATAAATTGGTTGATCTCCTGAAATCACGTAAACACTGACAAGCATAGGAAATTAGCGTGGTGTACCTTGTTCCAGGGCAGGTTGATATTGTAGCCCTGTCCTGCTCCTGAACCCACCGAACTGCTGTCAGACTCCTTGAGGTGTGGCCAGAACGAACCGTCTTCATATCTGTGCACTGAGAAATACAGCACACTGCCACACAGGAAGAAAAGAGAGAAAGTCTTTACAAAAGACATTCATACAGAATAAACGCAATATGACGTAATATAACACAGTGCTTCAGATACGGAGAAATTTACCTGGGATCCTCTTCAAAAATATACTGGATTCCCTGTCCGTGATGCACGTCCCAATCCACAATTAGAACTCTGAAGGAGGAAAAAGGTACAACTCATGCTATAGTTTCTTAAACCATTCATTTCAACATGAAACGGCTTTTGCAACACATTCGGGTTCTGTAATGTTACATATTTTCTGAATATTCAGAGGAAATAAATGTAGGACTAGGCTTTGAATTTGATTAGATAAATTCTGCATATTAATTCATATCTTTATTAATATTTTTTGCAGGTACATCAGTAAAAAAAACAAAGTCATTATGTTTGATGACAAAATATGAAATCAAACATTTCTATTTCTATATTAGATGTGCATCTATCAATCTCTTATCAAGAATGTAAAGTCAAATAAAAATGTGATGGTACAGCAAAATGCAGACTCTCACCGTTTAACTCCATGCTGTTTTTGAGCGTAGCGTGCTGCTATGGCCAGATTATTAAACATACAGTAGCCGTTCATCTTATCTGCATGAGCGTGGTGACCAGGAGGCCTGTGTGTACAGGAAAACACTGTAACTCAAATAGACCAATGATCTATATTAGAACTGCTCAGAATAACAGATGCCACGAGACCTGTTGATGGAGAAGCCGTTACGCAGCTGTGATGTCATCACCTTATCCACCAGCTGGAGAACTGATCCCACTCCCAGACAGGCGGAGGTGAACAATTCCTGAGGGAAATTCAATAATTCCACAAAATAAAAAACATGTTGTTGGGAAACCATTAACAATTGAACTGCATTCTAATTGTTATGTTTTATTATTTTGTATCATTATATAAAAGCAATAAGCCAAAAGAGACTTTGATTTATGATCAAGTCTTTTATAGTCAATATTATTATATTGACTTCAAGAAACATCAGGAAATGGATTCAAATGACCACAAACATTGGGACTGGACTGGTGAAGATTAGGCGACTTACAGGATGCAGGTAGACAGAGTCATATTTATCAGCTAGAGTCTTCAGCTCCTCTTCTGTCTTTTTCTGAGTGGATTTCATCAGCTCTACATAGTCCTTCCTTTTGTACACAACACATACCCCGACCA
Source organism: Enteromius mattozi (assembly GCA_032359235.1). Lineage (NCBI taxonomy): Eukaryota > Metazoa > Chordata > Actinopteri > Cypriniformes > Cyprinidae > Enteromius > Enteromius mattozi. The sequence continues at coordinate 2,286,872 of JAUMHE010000055.1, forward strand.
TGTGGAGTAAGCTAATTATAAAACCAATTTGATTAATGGTTCAGTCTTGCAAATAAACTTACGTTTGAACGAGTAACAGCTCATCTTCTGACACAGCTCTGGCCTTAAACACAAAAATAAAGCAATCAAAACTCAAAGACAGGAGGAATTCAGGTACGAAGCTGTTAAAAATATCACCAGAACTACACGTGTATGTCTACCTCTACTCGCTCGCAGCGTCCCAGCAGACCTTCCGTCTCCAGCATCTCCATCACAGTGCTCACTCTCTCTGGACATTCTGGGTGACTGAAAACAAAGATATCCAACCCACTGTTACAGAATAACGTCTATTAATCAATACTAAGCAAACAATTTAAAATGAGGTTACATATCAAGAATAAATGCAACTTTTCTGGATTAAATCACTAAAAATATTATTTCTGTTATGATCTTCAGGTGTAGTTGATACAAACTTAATGAATGACTAGTAGGTTCTATTTTTTTCTGTTTTAGGTAAACTGTTTTCAATTACTTTAACCATGCTTAAGCATCACCTGGCATCCCAGAGGCAGTGAAAGCGAGTAAAGGCATCTACGTAGACGAGACCAGTTCCTGTTGCTTTAGTCTTACCCCCAACATCCTAAAAAACATCCCAAAAACCTTCAAAGAGCTGATGCAAAAGCTTTCCATTGATAAAAGTAAATACTGCATGCGCATAACTGATGGCATGGAGGCCCATTTCCACCACTGAATAAGAAATAAAAAAAGGTTATTGCGACTTTGTATCTCGCAATTCTGCTTTTTTTTCTCAGAATTGTGAGATATAAACTTGCAATTCCGAGTTATAAATCAGAATGGTGACTTTATATCTCAGAATTTTGACTTTATAACTCACAACTGTGTGATATAAACTTGCAATTGTGAGTCAAAGTCAAAGTTTGAGCAAAAAGAAGACTGATATGTTCTCCGAATTGGAAGGTTATATCTCGCAATTCTGACTTTTAAACCCACAATCGTGAGTTTATATCTAACAATTTTTAAAAAATAAGTCAGAATTGCAAGTTTATATCTTGCAATTCTGAGAGAAAAAAGTCAGAATTGTGAGATAAAAAGTCGCAATAACCTTTTTTTATCTTTTATTCAGTGGAGGAAACTGGCTTCCATAGTTTTGCCATGCTACAAGCTACTTGCAAACTAAAGCAGTTAAGTACAGTAATGCTAGTTTGATGAAATAGTGTGCAAGCAACTGGACAAGTCAAGAACTGATTGAATTGGGTAAGAAAAGCAGGATAAATTGCAAGGAAATAATGTTGAAATAACAGAAAACTTTATGTTTTACAAAAAAACCCCAGCAACTTTGCTTTAAATTTTCTTTGTGGAATATAATGGACCTTTTTCACGCTCCGCCTTCGAAAGCCGGAAGCTTCGTGTAGTTGTGTAAAATAACTTCCACTGCAGTCTGTATGAATGGCAATGCACGCAGCACGGGGATGTTGTGATTTATAAATAAACAATTCACCAAAGATGTTTTACCAAAATATGTTAACTACAGTTTTCCATCATTAATCGGGTATTATGAAATGAGGAAAAATGTCTACATGATACTCAGATGCATATTTCATGATTTAAATGGCAGCACTAGGTGTATGAATTTACTACTTAATGCTTCAGACAGACCAGCTTTTTACTTAAAAAATGCAAGAAAACCATACAAGCATATCACATTAAAGAGCAATAATATCGGGCAAGCTTATACATCTTAAAAAAAATTAACAACGACTAAAGACTGTTCAAATTAAAGATTAGTTATAGTGTTGCGCTTACAGTACTTTACTTTCTGATAGACTAGTCTTCATGTATAACATTGAACTGGAGTTGTTCAAATATATTCACATTTTTCATTCCAGAGCAATTAAATCTCAAACATGACATATCCACATAATAAAACATTAACACTAAAAATAAAATATATTCTGAGTATTTCTCCAATGTGACCAGTCGCAGGCAGATTACTCATTAATTATCTCATGACTGTCGCAACACCGACAACGCTTACAAACGGCTCACTTACATAATGTTTCACGGCAAAAAGGAATATTACACATATGGTATCAACTAATGTTAAATAAGTAATTTTAACTGAGAATCTGCCCAAGGCTGCTTATGTTACTGCTGAAGAAATACTCAGAATACAGTGTACTGTTATCATAAACACTTTTTGAATACAGATTTTATTGCTCTTTAATGTGATGTTGTTTGTATGTTTTTAAGTAAAAAAACTCATGTGTCTCTGAATGTGGATAGCGTATAAACGCAACATGCCTTGTGCGTTCATGAAATATGCATCAGAATATCATGACAACATTTTTCCTCATTTCATCATACCCAAACAATGATGGAAAACTGTGGTTAACGTGTTTTGATGAAACATCTATGATGAATTGTTAATTAATCACAACAAATACACCCGTGCTACGGGTATTGCCATTCATTCAGGCTACAGCGGAAGTTATTTTACACAACTATTTAAAGCTTCCAGTTTTCGAAAGTGGAGCATGAAAAAGGTCCATACAGACAGCTCTTGACAATTTTAATGAGAAAACACAATGACCGTGATTAAGAGTTTACCAAGTTTTGGAGCTCGTTGCTCATCTCCTCCTCCTGTTTGCTCCGATCCATTCTGCCCTTCCTCCGTGCCTCCTGTAGATTCTTCTTATGGTTTGGATTGTTGTTTTCTCTCTAGAGAGCACAATGGTCTTTTAGAAAGATTTGCACACAGCCTAAAACAGGGATCCAAATAAAGCACTGGCTCCCACATCTGACATTTAAAAATGAGAAAAACAGAGCAAGACATCAAGTGGGCAAACTTCAAGAATATCTGTGGATTATTAACCCTTGAATTAAGCTACTCATGTACACAATGATCCAAACAGCAAATGATCAACATAAAAGGACTTAAAGGAATACCTAATAAAAAAAATGAAAATAATAACACAACTACAGGCCATCCCGGATGTAGAGGAGTTCCTTTTTTTTCATCAGAACAGATTTGGAGAAATGTAGCATTGCATTGCTCATCAATGGTGAATGGGTGCCGTCAGAATGAGAGTTTTAAAAAACAAATCCATCATTAAGGAGTTTTATCTTTAATCCTTCATTTTCGGCCAAAATACAACAACATAATACTTGCATTTCCTTCCCCCATCTCTCACAGGAACATCCACCAAGATACATAAGCTTTGAAGTTAAAAATATCTTGACTGAATTGTTTCTTACAAACATGCAACCAACTGTTTGGACTCTCATTCTTACGGCACCCATTCACTGCAAAGGATAAAATGGTGAGCATTTGATGCAATTTCTCCAAATCTATTTAGATTAAGCAAAACAACTCTTCTACATATTGGATATCCTGAGAGAAAGTAAACTTTTTTGAATGTCATGTTTTTTTCATGAATGTCAATGGATTATAAACATTCTCTCACTTTGGTTTCTGCTGTTCCTTTTGGTGATCGAGTAGAACCTTTGGAACCTGGAGCAGGATCCATCAGTTGAGGATTTTACAGATCCTTGAGAAAGTCAAACGTCCCAAACTGCATGTGTAAGAAAGTCATTTATATGGAAGTACTAATACCTTAATAACAAAATAGAGGTTATTGCAGATGCTACACTTAGCTTTATGCATATACAGAATAAATAAACCAAGAATTTGCTGATATATAGCAGTTCATAACATGATAGGTGTTTATATCTTATTATTTATTTGTATGTAAAAAATAAATAATAATAATAATAACACATTTTATAAAATGGAAACATATAAAAGCATCCATCCATTCAATCATTCTGCTTTTCTACCACAAATTGCAAAATAGCATATTTAATGGGAAGTACAAAATAGATCCATTCAAACCTCTGGAAGAATGAAAGTGACAGATGTCTTAAAAATGCACAGAACAGGTTTTACTTACTGCTTTCAGAAATGTCTGACTTGTATGAAAATATATGAACAGATCTGCAGTCAGGTTATGCCGTTGGCAAAAACACACACTGAAGTTCAGATATTATATTAAAAAGACCAATCTGCCAGTCATTTGGGCCAAGCTGCCTGCTTTCTTAAGTTTCCGTGCTTGTTGTTATTCTCTGGACTGGACATAAAAGTGGAAAATGAACGTAGCAAAATGGGGACGGCATAGCAAATACAACTGTAAGCTCAATATTCACTAAAAAGGGTACGAAGGAGCACAATAATGTTTTGTTTGGAAATGCTAACGGCTAACACGCCCAACTGTGCAGAGCAGTAGAAGCGAATCTGCTTCTATTAAATATCTCTTATGAGACATAAAGCAGTTTATCCTCTAGGGGGCGCGTGGAGGCTCAATAAAACTTTAAAACTTGGTCAACTGAATTGAAAATATACAGTAAATGGTTAAAAGGTCGTACACAGCGCACTAAACCAACTAAACGTCGCTTCCTCGTCGCTGCGCCCCGCCCCCTTTATCACTGCGCTCTTTACGTAAACTACCGTTCTTCCCGTTTGTTTTTCTACGAGCAGGCGCGCTGAAATTACGTCACTAACGCACAGCGCGCGTGCTCGCTGCAGTCTGCGCTGTTACGCTGGAGGTCAGTGTTGCGTATTTACCAAGCGTTAAAGAAACATTATGATTATGATATGACGCCATGGTTTGTGACCCCAAATGCACTGTATATGCGTCAAGCTGAGGTCTGCTTGAGATTTGTGGGGTAAAAAAATAAGATTGCATTAAATAAATAAATAATCTTAAAATAATACACAAACAAATGCAAAAACGAACAGTATAATGAATACATAAAACATTACAATATAATGTAATATTATAATATACTTTTATGCATATTTATAAAATTATATACTTTTATAAACATATACATTGTAATAATATACACATTTTCATGGTATAAATTATTAATACAAATATATAGCTTTATTTTACATGTGAAGGACATGTGTTCCTCGCTCAAGGAATATCATATTTGGGGATCTGTGGCATCTACAAGTTGGGCTATTTTAGGTATTTTTGCTGTAATTATGACAAAGCTATTTTGTCGTAGAACAGGAACTGGAATTTTTTAATGTATTAAATGAAGTAATTTATTTTGTAATTACAGAACGTTTTGGAGCGTGTTCTTCAGTAAAATCAATAGTTATTGGGCGAGGGGTAAATAATTAACATTTATTGATTTGCATAAGAGTTAGATTATTTAAATCAGTTAATAATAATTTATTAATTTAAACTAAAGTCATGTTCTAATAAAGCAACTATCATAATATATAGCAACATTTGAATGGCTGTCAGTGGAGGAAGAAGCTTTTATGGGGTCAATGAGGTCAAGCTGCAAAATTTTGACCCTTGGTGGAGGCCATCACAAAAATCCTACTCGCTGGAACATTTTTAACTTCTCTTATATTTCTCAAGCATTCAATACCAAACAACTGAGCCAGTTTGCAATGCGATCAGCATTTTTGCACACACAAACAGTTTATTTAGCATACTGATCTGATCGATTTGAATCAGAAAAACCTTCATGAGGGGGGCTCAGGCCCTAAAAACCTGTGCAGATCAGATGGAAAGATGTGATTGTGTGACTAAAAAACCCTGTTTAAGCCCTTCTTGTGTTTGTCTGTTACGTGAATGGAAAAGAGGTTATGAGCGCGAGCGCTAACGTTCGGGCCTGTGTGTGTCGGCTGGACCTGTCCTGTGGTTGCTAATCTCTCCCAGTCATTCAGTAGCATTTCCCCCTCACTATGGTGCCGACTCCACCAGATAACACGGCTTCACACTGAATGGAGGAAGCCCATGACAGAAAAAAGCGAACGATGTGCCTCATGCACCAGGCTTGAAAAAAACGCCCATGCCATTGCTTGCAGCCTCTCTCTGTGCATCTCCTTTTCCCTTTTGCACTTTTTTTATAGAGTCCGGAAAACCAGAAGCTGCCTGCGTTGCACAATGAGGCTCCACTAGAAGCCAGGGGAGCAGAGCTATGTGGTCAACCATGAGAGATGGAAACAGATGGAGGAGAGGGGAGGGGTGCTATCTGAGATAGCATCGGCAACCAGAGCTCAGCTCACATAGAAACCCATGTTCCACAGCGCTGAGGCCTTTTCCCAGACCGGCAAGGAACGATGCACACAATAAAGCCAATTTGTTGGCTAAAGGGTGCTGGGATTGCAGTGTGCGTGTGTGTTTGGATGACCCTTCTGGATGCTAAATGTGATGTCTGCCATAACAGGTTGAAAAGAGTCATGGTTTTGGCTAGAAAGCAAATACTTAGCCACATATCAACACCTTAATAACACTCAGAGCATCTTAGAAACAGCATAGCAACACCCTGGCAACCACACACAACAGCCAAACATTCCCATATACCAAAACTACAAAAATTAATCCAATTAATATGTACTGTAACTAAATTTATGTTATAAACATGTATTTTCAAATGTGAAAATATATTTAGTTTGGTTCAAAGATGCTAGGATTATAGTGTGCATACACATATTCAAATGTTTTTCAAACACCAAGGCCAATTATGCATTTGCTGAAATGTTTTAGAATGTATTTACTTTAATATACCTGCTTAAATATATCAACCAGTAATCTAGCCCATTTTTCTATATTTTTTAAAATACATTTTGAAATATATTCTGTTATAATTTTAGCAAATATATTCTATAAGCGTTATTAAATCATTACAAATCTTAATCTAAATATAAGTTTCAATCTTAAGCCCAAATGTAGGCTAGGAGAGATTAAAAATGTATGTTCTTGCCTCTGAAATAATTTTTGTAATATATTTTGGGATATCAAGGTTAAAACAAAACATTTATTCAATTTTTAAAAATATACTTCACACCAAGCTTTACTGTTTACAACCTATATTTAGCCTATACTGTATGTATTTTATATTTGGGCATCATATAAACTATAAAAGTATAGTATAATATACTTTTATAGTTTATATTAAATACTATATATATATATATTATGCCATATGGGGTTAGCCTTTCTTGATACTAAATGCCATAAATCGCCAAAACAGGTTGGTCAGAGTTACGATTTTATATTTTAAACAACCACCTGGAACCCCTTATAAACCACATAGCAACATCTTTGCAACCACAACAAAAACTGATTAGAACTGTGCTGTGGAGTTTTGCACAGTCAATAATCACACAACTGTACTTTTAATGAAATTCAAGATACTACACTGGTTAGGGAGCAACATATGACATAAATAAGAAAGTGGAACGTCTGTAAATTTGCCTGTGATTTGCCAAACTGAACTACAAATGTGTTTCAGGCCGTTAAAGACGATCAATCGTGGATGATGATAAGCAAATACTGTTGAAGAAATGTTTCTCCTGTCTAAACTGGCGGTGAAACAGCTTATTTGGTCTATGAATTTTGGCATGCAGCTCTTGATCTGCCATGTGATGGAAAGTGCTGGATTTGCATGTGCTGTCATGGCACAACTGTAGAACTCCCACTACAAGCTAATTCATGCAGGCTGCAGAGCTCACAATGGAGCCATAGAAAAACCACAACCACAATATCAAACGTCTGTTACGATGCAGTTACATTAAAGAGGCTTGTCACTTTGATACGGAGTCTGTTTAGAATTCAAAGGGCGTTCAAGCAAGTCGTCATGCTTCATGCTTATATACCTACCTATTGTTAAAATTTACAGTAAATGCAAAAAGAAAAAGATGTTTTACATAAATGTTTATTTGTAAACCACATTCATTATAAATACAGCACTTACAAATCCAACAAAGAAAAGTGTTAAGGGAAAAATTCATTACAAACGCAAAAAAGTAAAAAAAAAAAGTATATACCCCACCATTTAAAAAGTTTGGGTTTGGTTTTTGAAAGAAGTTTCTTCTGCTCATTAAGGCTGCATATATTTTATCAAAAATACAGTAATATTAGTAGTAAATATTAGTACTATTTAATATAAAAGGTTTTCTATTTGAATATATTGTAATTTATTTCCGCGATGCAAAGCTGAATTTTCAGGATCATTACTCTAATCTTCAGGGTCACATGATTTTTCATAAAACATTTTAATATTCTGATTTGTTGCTCAAAGAAACAATTCTGCTTATTATCAACGTTGAAACAGTTTTGCTGCTTAATATTTTTAAACTGTCATAAATAGTCCAAAAGGACAGCTTTTATTTAAAATTCTCTAACATTATAAATGTTTTTATTGTCATTTTTGAGCAATTTAATGCATCCTTGCCGAACAGAAGTTTTTAATTTGTGTGCCTTAAACATCCAAATATTTTTAGGGCAACATGTTTTTTCATGTATCCACATTGGTTAAGTTTTCAAGTATGTTTTTGCTGAGCATCTGAACACATAGTTGATGGGTTGTGAGTGTTTTGTAAAACTTTTCAGTTTTCTGTGAACTCGTTCTTCTTTCCAGTTTCCGTCACACCACGTTGGGTAAGAAGGCAGCGGATGGGTGGTATGGGTAGGGCAGGCTGGCGTGGCTGTGGAAGGCAGCTGCAGGTGGCAGTGAATGGGTAGAGTGGCTGTAGACACCCAGAGCTCCTGGACTCTGAGAATACAAGTCGAAATGCTCATCAGACGCAGGATTCTTCAAAAAATACAGATTCTCCTCTGCTGCGCTAAACCTTTTTCCTTTCCGGTTGTTGCTGGACACTTTACGGTTACGTGTCTGAATGCCTTCCTTCTTCATAGTCAACGGTCGGTTCACCTGATGAGAAAGATCGAAAGTATTAGACACAGAACTACAGTTACAGCTGCTGTGTTTAATTTCTGGCTGAGTGGAATTGCATGAATAATGAAAAACTGATTGAAAAACTTCCCAACGGCATTGTGTTCGTTAGAAGTTGACATGTTGGATATGTTGTGTCGAAATGTTTTGAAAGAGTTACAAGAAGGAATTTAGTATGAAGTTTTTTTTGCATGCAGTTCATACAACAAATTCATGCAAATCAGGTAACAACACAAATGCAGGCAAAAATGTAGTGCTGGATGCAGTTAACGTGCCGCAACCCCCACTCTTGCAGTGCTAAGTTTTGAGTGACACAACTTTTTACATTAAATTTAGGCTTAAATTTACATTTTAGTAAAAAAGTCATGTGAAATGAGTGAAGTTGCTCACATTGTGAAGCTTGAAATAGAGCCCGCAAGCGTTACACACAGGCTCTCCGCTGGCGTTGCGTCTCCACAGCGTGGTGGTGCTGGTCTGACAGTTTGCACACTGAGTTCCTGTTCGCTTACTGATGACCTACAGAAAGAAAAAAATAACAGAACGATCATATATACACTAGTGTTCAAAAGTTTGGAATCAGTAAGACTTTAAAAAATGTATAGTTTTATTTAGCCAAGGACATTTGAAACTGATCAAAATTGACAGCAAAGACATTTATAATGCTGCTAAATGTTTATATATATTTATATATATACAGTGGGTACGGAAAGTATTCAGATCCCCTTACATTTTTCACTCTTTGTTATATTGCAGCCATTTGCTAAAATCATTTAAGTTCTTTTTTTTCCTCATTAATGTACACAC
>JAUMHE010000055.1:2296961-2316266 GCA_032359235.1 Enteromius mattozi
AAATGATTTTAGCAAATGGCTGCAATATAACAAAGAGTGAAAAATTTAAGGGGGTCTGAATACTTTCCGTACCCACCGTATATACAAACTGTGTTTTTATTAAAATGTTAATATCTATTTTCCTTTTGAACTTTCTATTCATCAGAGAATCCAAATTTATCACGTTTTCCACAAAAACATTAAGCAGCGCAAATGTTTTCAACATATCAGTAGCAGCAAAATAGAATGATTTCTGCAGGATCATGTGACGCTGAAGACTATAATGATGCTGAAAATTCAGCTTTGCCTCACAGGAATAAATTACAGTTTACAATTATTTTCTAACAAATCACAGTAATATTAAATTGTAATAATATTTCACAGTTTTATAGTATTTTGATCGAACGCAGTCTGTTTTCTTTATCAGTATAAGTGAGTATAGGAGAGCTGTACCAGTCTCTTTTTGGGCCGGATAAGGGGTCTGTTCTGTCCGTTCATCTTGTGGTACAGTCCGCAGGCATTGCAGAGGTAATGTCCCGTTCCATCACGCCGCCACAGAGGGGTTGCAGTGGCCCCGCAATTCACACACTCACGTGGCTCTGTCAACACAAAAGATCAGAAATAACGTTTACACTCAAACACAAAGAAACACACATTCAAAAATATCTTTAAGGTTTTTAATTTGAATGTTTAAAGACTGATGTCCGATGAAAACTTGCTGATCTGAAGAACCTTCAGAGTAATAAAGAACCAAAGGTACTGCAAAGAACCAGGAATTCAACTTTAAGATTGTACTCTCTAAAAAATCATCACAATTTTGACAGTAAAAATACTATGGTAAAAAGCTGTTAGTTGGTTAACAATACGTTTCCTTATTCGATTCTGTGAAATTGTATCTTAAAGGGACATTTCATGTAATTGTACAGTAAAAAACTGTCAAATGTAACATTTTTTAAAAATAAAAAGAATAAGTCATCTTGTAGTTTACAGTTAAAAACTGTTAATTGACATTCCCTGTGTGACAGCTCACATTTGAATTTTTTTAATTGATTCATTCATCTTAGTTTTTATTAATGCTACATCTTATGTAAAAGAATATTTATTGCATTGTTTTCATATATGTTAGTATTCACCTCCGCTTGTAGAAAAGCTGCTTCTGAGGAACTTTGATTTTGTAGCTTTCAAATGACCATCCTGTATTATTAGGGTGGTTGTCAGGATATTATAAAGTTAAAACCAGATTTGAGACATTTTAAATGAACATGACTTCACATTTTTGAGTTTATTATTGTTGTTATTAGTATTATTACTTAATTATTATAATGAAAATATTGTGTTGTTTGGATATTATAACAAAAACAGAATGATATATTATACATAATGGCTCTAGTTAATGGTTCACATCATGAAAGGTTTGACACTAGAACTGTTGAACTTTAGTACAAATATCTAAACATTGTTTAACAAAGATACAATTATTTGAGAAGAAGAAAAATTACATAACATATTAAGTCTTTTTTCTGAAAAAAGAGTAAAAAGTAAAAGTAAGTGGTCAGATGAAAAATACACTTAATTCAAAAGAAAAGTATTTTTCTGATCACATTGGCATCATTTTGCTAATTTTTTCAGAAAACAAAACTTAATATCTTATTATCTTTGATTTAACTTGACTTAAGAATGTTTGTATCGGAAAACAATACAAAAACAGAAAATGAGAAAATTGCTTTTTGCAGCGTTTTTACCCACAACTCCAGCACCCCCCGCCTGTTATGATACTTCCTCACCTAAAGGAGAGAATTTCATCTTGCTGCATAATTTGGGTGAGAGGGACGAGGGGGTGTAGAGAAGTGAACCGTTGTAGTCCTGCGTGAAGCTGCCGTATGGACTGTAGTGGGGCAGTGATTGGGAGTGTGTTTTTAAAGAGTGTGTCTGCGCATACACTTCGCTCACTGAGGAGGGAAACACACCGCCAAGCACCTCGCCACCTCCAGGAGGACTCGGCCTCTCTCCTTTCACGCTCTCCTGCACACAGAAGCTCTCCTTTTGGTGCTGGATAGGGGACTGAAGGGCAGAACGAGGTGGTCTGGCAGAGGAGAGGGCCGGAGAGCCATGGAAGGATGACGAGGGTGTCTTTGAAAATGCACTGCTGTGCCAGGATGATGGGGATGATGGGAAGAGGTTGGTTAGAGAGGGGCTGTTGGAACTTTCCAGCCAGGACAGGTTTCCGAGGAACGGAGAGGAGTAAACGGGATACACTGAGGGAGAGAGAGAGGAAAGAAAGGTCAGGGAAAGGAACTGAAATCAAGTTTCTGGAGATAGTGCTGCACTACTGAGCTGCTCAAAATAAAAGCATCACGGAGACACAGTATTTATACTTTTAAGGAGAATCAACTTTAAGACTACTTTTCTGCATATTAAACTGGGATGTGAGAAAGTACTTGGACATCAAACGTATTATTTTACTTGTGTAAAAATAAAATAAAAAGAAAAACAAAACTTTTTTATTCTTAAAATTTAATTTAAAACGTCAAAATACTCTTTCCTCTGATAAAAGCAGTAATATTGTACATCTTGTTGAGTTATCGAAATAAATAAATCACTTTTTTATTCACCTTTTACTTAAATCAGCAAACAACATTTTTTTGTGTAACTGGTCACAGCTAGGGTCATTTCTCCTCAAGAAAGCACAAAACACAGCCTTTAGCCATTCATTTGCAATATAACCATTGCTGAAGATATCAAACAACTTCAAAACCAAGTTTTTAGATACTGATTTTTAGTTTAACATCAAGGTGCATCAAAATTACTATATTGTAAATTTTCACTCACCTTATGACTTGATATTTTGGCTTACATACAATTTCTCTCTACTAGAGGGTCCTTTTTATATTATTTATAGGCATAGAACAGCACAGTATATTTTAGACATGTTAATGCTATGGCACTGCTCTTATAGTACCATGTAAATGTAATAGTTTATGATATGAATATGGTAATTGCTCAGTGCAGTATACACTACTATTCAAAAAGCCTGAGGTCAGTAAGAAATGAATACTTCTATCCATGAAGAATAAATGAAGTTGATCAAAACTTACAGTAAAGACATTTATAACGTTACAAAAGATATTCTAAATAAACGCTGTATTTTTTAACTTACTATTCATCAAACAATCCTGAAAGACATTAGTTTCCACAAAAATATGGAGTAGTACAACTGTTTTAAACATTTATAATAATAAAAAATGATTTTTAAACAGCATGTCAGCATATGAGAATGATTTCTGAAGGATCATGTGACAATGAAGACTGGTGTAATGATGCTGAAAATCCAGCTTTGCATCACAGGAATAAATTACTTTTTTAATATGTATATTCAAACAGAAAATACTGAGTTTTAAAATGAAATCATATTTCACAATTTTACAGTTTCTACTGTATTTTTGATCAAATAAACACAGCCTTTGAGACTTCTTTCAAAAACATTTTAAATGAATGGTATGTGGTAAATGTAGGTGCAGCACTGACCTGGGCCGTTTTGAAAAGCTCCAGATGGACGGCCATGGACCGGGCTGCTGAACAAAGAGGGCAGGCTGCTGTGATCGGCATCAGTGCAGGGGAACATTGAACCCTCTTCAGTGTGGACCACATAGCTGGAGTCAGATGGGTAATGGGGCATCACCTCTGATGATACCATAGAGGAGGAAACCCAGCGAGCCTGTTCAACGGAGGTCTCCATGTCTGTCAGGAACTCCTTTTGTATGGCGTGAAAAAGGAAATTTACACACACACACACACAAATATATTGTGAAGTAGCATGTAGCGCAATTTGTTTTGTTTTTTTGCATTGAGTGTATCAGCTACAGTCTAAACTATTGTTTCAATAACTGCAATAGAATATCTTCAGTTAAAAGTTTACATTTCAGATAAACATTCTATATATGTTTGGAAATCAATCGCAATAACATTTATCATATGTGCCATATTAACATTTCAAACCATATTCTTACAAAACCCATTCCTTTACATAGCAAACAAACATTTCTATTTTTCTTAAAATAAGGGATACTGATTTGAAGTGCATTACAAATCACAACAGCAATGACAATCTCACCTGTTTATTTAACAGTGATGACATTTAGAATCAAATTACCCAAAAAACATGATAAGCATCTCTTGCATTGTTTGCTTTGCCAGTGCAGCTGTAAATATGGTAATGTAGATCTGACTGTGAAGTGGCATACCTGAGCTTATCTCTTCGGTCTTCAGGACAGGTGTCTGCGATGAAGATGAGCTCCGCTGATGGGTTAGAACTTTATGTGTGAAGGTTTCTGCGCTCTGGCATTGTGGGTGATTGAGGTTAGACATGTGGGGACAGTGGGCGGAGCCAAAGACAGGTCAGCTTCAGAAAACGTGCCTGCCTCATGAATGCAAACCCACAAAAAAGTCTGGAAATATCCCACATTGGTCTGCATTGCAAATGAAAGTTACAAAAATGCAAAGCTACAAATAGTAAAAAGACCAAAGTCAAATACTTGGATCTGCTAAAACACACATAAAAGTTTCTCTGTTGAAGTTAAATCACATACACATTTGAGCAAATTCTCAAAATATTAGCTTTATTATATATATATACATAATTAAATAATGTAAAATACAATAAAGGGAAATTAAAGTTAAGGCGAGATACTGCAGGTGAATAACAACAGTATTTATTTTGGTGTGAATTATTCCTTTAACTAAACTTGCTATAAATTTGATAAATTATAACCAACGTAATAAAAAAAACGTGAAAAAAGCCAAACCACTTATGGAACAAAAGGGAAAGTGAAGCCAATAAAAGATGCAAAGTGCAGCTTAATATGTAACACAAGAGAACAGTTGAGCGGATCGAACCGATGCAAATAGAGACAAACGCTGCAATCGTTCTAAAGACATCCAGGGCTGTGGAAGTCATTTGTTAATCAAAGTGTACCGTTTTCTTTCCTATTGTTCAGCCGGTCAGAAGGGAAATTAGAGGAGTGGAAAGAGGCCGAGTTAGAGAGTGTCTGTATTCAGCTGAAAAATGTAAAGTATGACATTTTTTACGAGATTACAACAGAACAAAAAGTCTTGGTTATGACCTAACTGCAATATCATGTCTATGTTAATTGAAGATTCACTGCAGTTACACTATTTGCCTTCATCTTTGAGGTTGTGTCAAAAGATTCACCACTATGACTGAGTTATGGTTGAAGTAATAAAGAGAAATAAAAAGAAAGTTATTCAGAAATTAAGCATATAATCTAAGATATAAAACAAGGACAGAACTGGTTTAGCACTATTAATAGAAACTAGTTGTTTGCATGTTCAGTGATAAGACTAGTTTCCTTCACAGCTTTTCAACAATGTAACGATCATTTTAAAAGGTAGAATGCTTCCCTATTATTATTATTAACTATATAGAAGGGGATGTGCACTAATGCTCAAAAGTTTTAACTGTTTTAAAAGAAGTCTCGGTAACACTTTAAGGTGTCCTTGTTAAACGTTACATGTACTTATCACTGTAATAACAATCAATTATGCAAAATTACATGCAAGTAGCCCTAATCTAAACTCTAATCCTAACCATACAGTAAGTACATGTAGTTAATTAATATTACTCAGTACTTAAATGTATAATTACACTGTGACAAGGACACCTTAAACTAAAGTGTGACCGAAATCTCTTCTGATCACCAAGGCTGCATTTTTTTGATAGTAAAAGCAGAAAAATAGCTAAATGTTGTTACTATTTAAAGTACTTCAATGTCAAATGACTCTAATCTGCTGATTAGCTGCTCAAGAAACATTTCTTATTAATATCTTATTCTTCTTATTTTAATTATGTTGTGCTGTTTCATATTTTGTGGATGCATCTGTTTCAGTTCAGAAGAACATGAATGTCTTCACTGTCACTTTAGGTGAATTTAATGCAATTTAATGCAACTGACCCCAAATGTTGAAACGGTAATGTGTGATTCCCGTCGATTTGTTCTCTGGTGCAAAAACATGGTGCACTGAAGAGTGTTGGCACTAAACTACATGACCAAACTTGTTCTGGTATACTTATTACCATGAAGCTGTGCCTAACAAGTTCATTTACACCGGTGTGTGAAATGATAAGGTTAATGGTTGTTGAGGAAAAAGGAAGAATTGTTGTTTTTTTCCATTCTCATTTTACAATTCCTCTGAAGTGGAGTAAGTTAAACAGCATAAGATGATATCAAGTCAAATAGGCTGCTCCTCCAGAATTTGCACTGTAACTTGAAAGCATGCAAATTGAAATGGTATTATGTATTTATAAATAGAGTTAGATATGCTGTTTGAAAATTCACTAAAACTATGATCAGCAAAACTGAAACATTATACAACCTACTCCTGTATAATAAAAAAAATCATCTGAATATGTTATTTCTTTTTTCAGCACCAACAAATGACAAATCTTGCTTTGGTACATCATTATAAAAGTACATAAAAGTCATAATTATGAAAAAAACTGTCATAATTATGACTTTTAACTCATAATCTTGACTTTCATCTCATAAATATGACAAAGTCTTAGAATGTCATCATTTAGAATTTAATTAACTGATCCACATTTATTTATATTTTTCATCCCCAAGAAACGACAAATCACACTTTGGTAAATCATAATGACAAAAAAGTCATAATTACGACAAAAGTTTGGACTTTTTTGTGATAATTATGACCTTTTATGTAATAATTGTGCCTCTTTGTCCCATAATTAATTATTTCTTGAAAATATTTTATGAAATTTAAACACAGAAAAGTATCCCAGAAAAGTACAGCTAGACATGTTCACTAAAAGTATATTAAGAAGAACTGAAACATTATATATAACCTATTCCTGTATAACAGAGCTTTTTTTTAAATATATCATTTAAACATTTTATTTCTTTTTTTTCATTGTCCTTAAAAATTAAATAAGTGTCTATGACTTAATGGGCCACTTCCTGGTGTGGAAGAACTAAGTACAAAGCCCTCCATTTCTGCTCATACCATCGTCATAAACAGCTCCGCGCATGTCTCTGGATCAGACTCGGGTCCACCAAGCTCTCATTTAGGGGTCGATCCACTGTGAATTCATAAGGTGGCTGCATGCGCTGTCTGGAGTGCTTTCCTCCACGCTGAGGGATGGGCAGCTCTGAGTGATGAGCTGGGAGAGGGTCCGTGAAGAAATACGGATGGAGCAAAGCCTGAGGAGAGAGATGGGGCATTATGAGTCTAATTCGATGTACATGACTGTATGGATCTGCACAAAAGTTCAAATGTGCACCTGTCTAGCACTGATCCTCTGTTTGGATGGATAGACGAGGAACTTCTTCAGCAGGTCCACAGCCTGTGGTGACGTGTCAGGCACGATCTCCTCCAAAGGAATGGGGGGGTTTTCTTTAAACGTGATCTTATTGTAGTCTGGTAGTTCTGTTATTTCCTAGATTGGATCATCATAGGCAAAACATTCACATACAGTTCACCTATTGTGTGCCATGTTGCTCTAAACTGTAATGATGAACAGGCATATTGAATGTAAATGAGAGCTCACTGGCCAAACTTTCTGGTTAGGAGTTCCCAGCACTCGTAACACACAGCACAACTGCTCAATGTCATTCTCTCCGGGGAAAAGCGGTGAGTTATTCAACAGCTCTCCAAAAATACAGCCCACTGCCCTGAAACAAGCCAGAAGAGACACACAGAGACACCTGCTGAGTGATGAATAGCCACTTCTGCCATCTAGTGGACACTTGAGGAAAGACAAGGTTCACAAAATGAACTGCTAGTATTTAAATATTTGCTTTAATACTGATTTGAATGTGATTTTTACTCATTACACTATGAAATCTGACACAGTTTAGTTTGAATTAATTTTTTTGGTACAATTAGTCTAAATTAGAATTCAAAAAAGACATTAATTCCATAATGCAGTGGATTATTTCTAAGAGTAATTATAATTAATTGTAAAATGGATAGAAATCGATAAAACTGATAGTTCATAGTTTATTTATAATAATTACTGAAATATTACATTCCACAATTTCTTACCAGAGATCAACTCCTTCATCATATTTCCGGGCACCATACAAAAGCTCTGGCGCTCTGTACCATCTGAAACACAGCACAACAAATATGTTGAGCTATATGTGACCCTGGACAACAAAACCAGTCATAAGGGTCGATTTTTAAAAGGTTTTTAGGCTCTCTATTGAAGTATGGTTTATTAGTATAGGACAGCATTTGGCCGAGATGCAACTATTTGAAAATCTGGAAATTAAGGATTCAAAATATGGGGGAAAAAAATCATATTTAACATCTAAAAGAAGTCCTTAGCAATGCATATTACTAGTCAAAAATATTTTTTTATATATATCTTAAGTAGGAACAATGTACTAAATATCTTCATGGAACATTATCCTAATATCCTAATGATTTCTGGCATTAAAGAAAAATTGACCCATTCAATATATTTTTGGCTATTGCTACAAATACACCCCAGCAACACCCCAGACTGTGTGTTTTGTGCTCCAGTAGCTCCTGTAGCTGAAACTCACTGTTAGGACTAATGCTAGCATGACAGAAGCTGTAGTAAATGATCACCTGGTGGCCACCTGGTGACTGTACAGACGATCTCCTTCATTGGAAAAGAGCCTGGCCAGACCGAAGTCAGCGATCTTCAGGTGACCCGTCGAGCTGATTAGAAGATTTGCAGGCTTCAGGTCCTACACACAAAAACATGTGAGCACGCATATAGAACAGATCATAGTGAGGGACAAATGTAATGGCATCAGGAACACGGTCTCACCCGGTGCATGATGGAGTTCTCGTGGCAGAAAGCCACTCCTTTCAGCAGCATCATCATGTAACCTTTGACCTGGGATGCGGTGAGAGGGCGCTGGGAATTCCGAATGACTTCTGACAGATCTGACAACATGTACTCAAACACCAGAACAAAGCCTGTGCCGTGAGGGAAAACGTCCTTCAGCTTCACCACCTATGGAGATGATCAAAATATTAATAAAATAATCAGATCAAATAATGAAAAATATAAATAATGTCTGTGTGGATTCCCAGTTATTCAAATAACCCATTTCTGCCTCAAAAAATCATCCTTTGGTAAATACCATAAAAGGCCACAATAATGACACAAAGCTAAAAATGTCAAAAAATGACAAAGATTTGACTTTTTGTTATAGTTATGACTTCTTATAATTTCAACTTTCTGTTATGGTTTTGACTTTCATGCTTCACTATGAAATAGTGTAACATTATTTCAACTTTTCATCTTATAATTACAACTTAGTATGTCACAATATCAACCTTTTGTCATCGTTTTGCCTTAGTATGTCATATTTTGGATCTCATAAATCATAACTTTTTTCTCATAATCAACTGTTGTGATGACTTATGTCATAATTTTGAATTCATCTCACATCTCATTCCTTTTTTATGTCATAATAATGCCATGGTATGACATAGTTAGGACTGATTATTCTTATAATATTGACTTTCATCTCATAAAATGCCTTATCGTCAGGCTATCACCTCATAAATGACCTAGTATATAATCTTAACTTTTCATCTCCTAAGTATGACTCCTTATTTAAACTTTTTGTCAAATTTGACTGATAATAATTTTGTAATTTATCATTTTAACCATTTTAATTTTTTAACTTGTCATATTTCGAACTCATAAACTGTCATGACTTAGTACGTCAATTTCAACTTTAGATCTTATAATTATGGCTTTCATGTCACAGTTCTGGCTTCATATCTCATAATTATGACTGCCATCATTTAGACTTTTTATAATAAACTTTTTATGGTAATAAACAAAAACTTGAAATCTTCAGTGGTCAGTATATCTCACATATTGGTTGTCCTCAATCTCTTGCAGGGCTTTGATTTCTCGTAGGGCCTGGTTTGGAATTCCATCTTCAAGTCTTCGCAGAGCTACTTTTTTCAAAGCCACCGTCTCTCCTGTCTGAAAATAAACAGCTAGCGTTTAGCTTTTTGTAAAGCTATTGTCATTTACACAGGATTAACATAGATAAACCGAAAACAGCCCAGTCTTACCTCGATGTGTTTGGCTTTGAAAACAATTCCGTGAGCTCCTTCCCCAATCCTGCCCAGAATACTGTACTGATCCATTCCGTTACACAAACGTTAGCATGCTAGCTAAAACGTGTCTTTGATTCCCATTCACAAACTAGCAAGCATTCACCAAAGAAACAGAACAAAATACTAAAACAAAAAAGGCAAACAATTGCTAGCAGGTCGATCGTTTCGAAGAGTTCATCTGTGGCAAAAGATACGATGATGCTCCACTGAGGCGAATACCAGTTGCCATGGAGATTGTTTCTGTACGGCAAGCGAATGAAGACAAAAGTATTTTTTAAAACGACCACGTACTGATTTACTCTAACCAACCACATACACAAAAACGGACAAACAATACTTTTCTAATAGCGAAAAGATAATTTCCTACTATATTAATTCATGTATTATTAGTATAATTGGTTTAGTTTTTTTTTCCTTGCATAAACCGGATGTCAGATGGCGGCTGTTACTTTTCTCAGCGCTGGGCTGGACGGACCAATCAAAATAGTTCGTGTTTAACTCTATAAACGCGTTTGCAGACCTTTGTTAATGACAGTATAATTTAACAAACATTGAAGGGTAAATACACTACACTTCCACTTCACTTACTGTACTGAAAGAGAATATTGAGCTTAAATCCCATATTTTCCCTGATACAAAAAATCTTTAATCCCTTGCTGGTCATCTACATTTCATATACATTTAATTTCTCAGAAGACATGTCCATCATACACCATCTGCAACACAAACGACAAAAAAAAACAGGCAAAACAAGACAAATAAACAGAGACAGAATTCCATTACTTTTATATGTCAAGACACAAAAGCAATCAATAGATGACAACATGTAAAAACATTTTGTTACAGATAATTATATAAAAAAGGCAAAGAGTTTTTTTTTTTGTTTTACGTCTTGCTACGTGAAAGAACTAATTTACAACTGAGTTCAAACTCTGGCTAATCCAACAACCCATCTGCAACATTTCCCAACCACTAGAAACAGGAACAAACTGTTTCCAGCTTCCATTCAAAAAAAAAAAAAGACATATCAATCAAAATCTCTCCTTACTTTCCACCGATTTCGCATTTACGCAGGCCTGCATCCATAACAAGTCCAAAGAGTCAGAGAATGAAAATGGTTCAAAGTTTTGCCACACAGCTTGAGTAGAATCCCAGTTCATTTCTACCAACTCACAAAACCAAGCGTATAAAAGAAACGTGAGATTCAGAAAAGTAAATGTACAGGAACTATACACTAATGACAAGAGGGAAATAAAAGCATCTTTTTTTGCAGTAAGCTTCTATAAATGCCAAAAAGTTGGGTGGAGAAAGCCTCAAAAGTGGGTCGTTGTTTAGAACAAATACATACATTTTACACTACAATTCCCAAAATAAATGTGAAATATTTCATGAACACGGGAAACACTGTGGCCCGCATGTCAAATCCACAAGCATGGAGACTACAGAATGAGCAGTTAACATGTTGAGCAGAGGTGTGAGGTTTAAAACTGTGCCCTGAAGCACAAACACATGAGAATGAAAGACCTTTTCTTATTATTAAAAAAAAAAAAAAATTACAAAAATAAACCACACACAAAGAACTCCTGTATAACCATTTACTATTTTTGGGATTTTTCTCTCTTTATACAAGATCTAGTTGATGCAATGCAAAAGTAGTATGCTTTTCATCTACATGGATCGAAGTCCTTTTAGTCTTCAGCGTTGCGGTCCTCAATTGTCCCTCACAGCAAATGTATGAACACACAGTGATGCAAAACAGGCTACTGAACTCGAAGTGAATGAATAATTACAGATTCTCCACATGAACTGAGTCTTTTCCCTCACAAGCTTCACCAAGTGCTGTCCGTTTTCGTTTGACTTCGATGCATTTCCCCTGCTTCTTTCACAATCCGTACTCCCTCCTCCGTGTCTCCGTCTCCTTTCAGCACGCGGTTGAAATATACAGACTTGCCCAAATAATGAAAACATCAACAAACTGACAAGAGAGCAAGGTTATTTTTCTGTTATCTATTGCTTGTATTGAAATAAGCTTAAAAATAAATGAATATCAAGGGAGGAAAACAAAGAATGAGTATCTGATAATACAGTTGTAACTAGGTTGAACGCTGCTGTCGGAATCTCTTTACACAAAATTGTCAGGAAAAGCAAACGTATGTGCTTCTGAGGAGGAACATTTATGTTTTTTTTAAAAAATACAGTTGGAAATTAGGTGTCCATGGCACCAACATGTCCAGTGATGGGAGCGGATTTCTCAAAAACGGAAACGTTTTCCTATTTTTGGCTGCAGTTTCCTTCCGGTTCATTGCAGAGGATGGAATGGGGTGAGAAGTGATGCAGGAAGGTCATTCAGCAGGAGGTGGAGTTCAGTCATGGTTCAGCTCATAAACAGGGCAGGGTCAGGGGTCACGGTGAGCTCTCACTGGTCAGACCTGGCCTTCTTTGGACCGGCGCCTTTCCTGAACGGGTAAAGCAACATTTTAGGTTGGGTACACAGATTTCTACTGTACATTTTGAAAGGTATAATGGTCACAAACTTACATATCAGGTGACGAGACCGGCCTCTTTGCTGCAGGTTTGGCCGCAGAGCCATCTTTACTGGTTTCTGCAAACATATTAATAAAATTAATACAACAAAATCCATTATATAGCTTGAAGATCTTTAAATACACCCTTTTTACATCATAGTTGGGAAAATACATATACTGTTTTGCTCAAACAGCAAAAATTCACATCAGCATTCGTATTAGCGTTTCGTTTGTATTTATATTTATTGCAATATCAGCATTATGGGCTGTTACATAGCAGATTCAGACTCAACATTTAAAAAAATCTTTTAATAAAATCATAAAAAAAAAAAAAAAAAAGTTATTTGCGATAAATTTCATCCAAAGTATGTTTTCATTCACATAATGTGTAGCGTATATATTTATTATGCATACATAAATACAAATTTTCTTAAATTTATACACACACATTATTAATATACACAGTAAACATTATGCAAAAAAAAAAAAACATTTTAAATGTTATTTTAGAAAATTAAATACAAAAAGTGACAAAATATAATATAAATTATAATAAAATACTATAAACTATAAAATAAAACAAAAGCGGTTATAAAATAAAAAATAACTAATAAAAGGAAAAAAAGTAATTGCATATAGACAGAGGGTCTATCCAACAAAAAACTAAATATCCTCACCTTGTAACCATCTGACTTGCGTTGCAGGGCCATAGCCCTTCTCATTGCGTGCGGCGATGCGGAAGATGATGGCAGGTTTGGTGGTGTAGTCGATGTGGGCGTTGGAGAGACTAGACGACTGCACTAGGCAGGATGGGTTGGGCCCACAGTAAACCCGCATAAAGGCAAGCTGAGCCGGAGCGGACGCTTTAGCCTCGACTGTTTGCGAGCTCTGGATGGCCAGATATACCGAATACTCAATGATCTTCCCCGACGTCACTGAAGGAGGCTCCCAGGTCAGGTGGGCACCATCAGGGCTCTAATGGGAAAGGAAAGACCATTTTAGTCACCAAGTTTAACCCACATGCAGACCAAAATCTAGCCATTTGCAGTGACCAACCTTGCTGATTTTGATGGCACACGGTGCTCCAGGGAAGCCAGGTAAGCACGTCTTAAATGCAGAGACCTCAGAGAACGTCCCACGGCCACACGCGTTGATACCAGCTACGCGAAACTTGTATGCAGTGCCTGGAGAAAGCTCTATCTTTTTCATTCGGCTGTAGTCTGGGATCGCACCAGAATCATCCTGCGTGTCACAATAAAAAGAGATGATTAGTGGTCAACTAATATGGATTCTTTCTCTCTTTCTAATGCAGATACTGACATTGTAGCTGCCGTCGTATGCAACTCATTTATTTAATTCATAATGTTTTATTATTTAATTCATAAAGTCAATAGTTAAAAGGTTCAGTAGAATAATCATTAGAATAAATAAGTAATATATTTTATTTTGTTAATACTTGTTAATTATTTTCATATTGTTCTACTAAATTTCATAAAAAGAGGTGGAACGTTTTTCTTTCTTTTTTGTTTCTCTTGGGAATTGTTTAATTATGACAATCAAGAGTTTCCGGGGCACTCCAGGCAATGTAGCCACACGAGGTGCTGCATTAGTTACACTTCGTTAAGAGAGTTAAGTTAAAAGGTGTAAGAAGTAAGAAGAATTGAAGAAACCATATCCAAGTTTAAGTTTATTCCTCTTGAGTCAGAGAGGCAATGAGGTATGTGTTAATGTGTTTTGCTGTATGTGTTTAAGTTACGTTACTGTCTGTTAATGTTTAAGTAGAAAATGAAGTGTATTTCTTTACATGTGAAATGTGCACTTTATTTTCGTTGTATGTATTTTTCGTTTATTACGTGTACTTTTAGAAGGTTTATTTAAGTTATTTATTTCTTTCGTAGTTCTGACAGCATTGTTGGGACTTCAATGTACAAGAAGTTGTCCAAATAAATGTCAGTGATTCCAAGAACGACCTGAGCCTTTGCTTAAACTCGAGGGGAGTAACAGACATAGAAAGACAAACAATAATATTTTCATATAATGCCAGCATTTGACAAATACAAATTTATAGAGTTTTTTGAGAAAACCTTCTATTAATAAATAGAACTGTTAAACAGAGAATATTCTCAGAAGTGTCAAAACAAATTTCTGCTTCCAAATCATCTCATCCAAAGTGCAAAACATACTGGCCTTGGTAAAAAAAAGTCGATTTCAATTAGTCCTAAATAACACTTCCTAAAGATGTTTTACTTGAATTGCAGCAAAATACACAAACAGCAACTTAATCATTACTTACATCAGTAACTGCTGAATCATCTGCTGGCACATAATAGTGCGTGACAACCATGTTTGTCACCTTAACGATTCCAACATCAAACCACTGATTCTCTTTCTTCACTGGTGGCTTTACAACAGCTGGAGGAGCTTCTTGCTTCTGCCATAAATAAAGATAGTTGAGCAGTAGTCTTAAAGTTAATGTCTGAAATGGATATTGACACATTAGTTCAAATCATGTGACACCAGTAAACTTACCCCAGCTGCTGACTCAATCCCATTGGCCACCTCAGCTAAAGCAGCGGCCGCTTGCATCTTTGCTGGACTGGCAACCACCATCGGCTGAGATGGTGCAAAAGTACTTGATGGGGCCAGTGCTGCAGCAAAAGAGAGGCATTTTTAGCATGTACTAAAAGCCACCAGATTTATTATGAAAAAAATAATAACTAATAATAATAATAATAAACTAATAATTAACTAATTTGGTAACACTTTACAACAAGGTTCCATCTGTTAACTACATCATTTAATAAAGTAATTCAAAAATTACAATTTGCTAAAAAAAATATATATATATAAATACCCTTACACAAACTACAAAAAGTGTTTGTTTCTTCATCAGAAAAACTGGAGATATTTAACACCAATGGAACCTCTGCAGTGAATGGGTGCCATCAGAAAAGTGTTCAAACAGCTGATAAAAATGCATCTTTTTACTTAACAAGACGTTAACTGATGGACTGGAGTCATGTTGATTACTTGTGCATTATTGTGATGCTTAACTCAGCTGTTTGAACTCTCATTCTGACGGCACCCATTCACTGCAGAGCAAGTGATGCTATGCCACATTTCTACAAATCTGTTCTGTTAAAGAAACAAACTCATCTACAGTGAGTCCACTTTCAAAAAATGTAAAAAATTTTCTGCATTTGAAATGGGACTGTATTGTAAAGTGTCACCAAGCATTTTTGTAAGCACCATTAAAAATTATGATTTAAAAACAAGCATCTCTTACTCTCTGCAGACGTACGTGGAAGAAGACGGACCACAGTTCCCGCAACAGCAGTTGTCATCTCGTGGCCATTGCTCTCAGACGCCGGGTCGTTGAGACTGTCTGCTGGTGCCAAGCCTTCGGTGGGAAGTGCAGCAGCGGCTGCTTCAGCGCTCAACTGCTGGGCTGCAGCCGCCTGCGCCTCCTGGAGCTGCTGCTGCTGCTGAACCAAAGCAGCGAGCTCCTGCTGAGTCAAAACTATAGGGATGGTGGTGGTCTGCTGCCCGTCGTGCCCTGCATCTCCCTCATCTGAGACAAAGCCAAGCCAAGCTCAGAATTCAAACTCTACTGTATACATCATAAGCACATATGGCGGTCTCTCGGTCACTTACTGAGCACGGCCTGCTGAGCCGCCTGTAGGACAGCCTGGATGGCGAGAGCTTGTGCTTCTTCTGTAGCCGCAGCCTGTGCTGCTGCCTCAGCCGCTGCCGTCACCGCCAGCTCCTCTGGAGTCAGTCCGGTCACCATGAGGGTGGTTTGCTGTCCTTCTGCAGACATCAGCTCCTGGGGCAGAGCGAGGGCTTCTGAGTCTTGAGCAGCGAGACTCATCGCTTCTGCGCCCTCCACACCAGCCTCCATCTGCTATATGGAGAGCACAGGGAATTCTTTATTATTTGCACGTGAGAAATTAATGCTTTTACTTAAAATTTAATAAATAAAAAAAGATTAAAGGTGACAGGAGACTTATAAAGTGAGAATGACTTTAAATGTTACAAAAGATATCCATTTTAAATAAATCCAATTCTTTTGAACTTCTTGGAAATAGTTTTGAAAAACAATGTGTTGCAACTTCTACAAAAAAACTAAACAGCCCAACTAGTTTCAATATTTAAGATAATTATTAGAAATGTTTCCTTAAGTAGTAAATAAGCATATTAGAATGATTTCTGATAGTCCCTCTTAAATCAGCATTTAACCACCAAATGTAAGAAATTGTTGTAATACAGAAAAAACTATAAAAGGGCTGAACAAAAAAGAAAAAAAAAAAAGAATGATAGATCTGATAGATCATGCAGCACAGAAATAACTGAACTACAGTTGTTTTGGTAGAAGAAAGTGACTGATATCAACAACAACAAAAAAAAGTGTATGGTTCTTTATATATGAAAGCAGCACTTAACAAAATTCATACATATTCATCTCTAAAACACGGTTACAAAACTAGAACTGAACAAATAATTCTTTACAATTTGCTTCATTATGGATGGGTTCTGCAACATTGACACTTACTGAACAGAACTGAATCAACACTGAACTGACAGCTTAACTTGACACTTATCTATAAAACTGCTTTACATCAGAATTATGTTTCATTTTTAAGCATGCATGATTCTGTGATTTAACCATTTATTACCGTGAGGCAGTAATAATGAACATATGCTGTATGCACAAAAAAACAAAAGAAAAGTGACTAGCCAAAAGGTTCCTTACCTCAGCCTGATCTCCTTGACCTGGCTGTGCTTCCATGGCAACATGAACCTGTAACATGGTGCCCTGCTCACCGGCAGCACTTTCAGCGATGGCAACGACCCTGACGGCTGCCTCTTCACCCAGCTCTCCCTGACACTCGGTCTGCATGGGCTCTTCTCCCGCTGCCACGGCCTCAGCGCTGGTCTGCTCCATGGCCTCGGCCTCTCCTGGGACCTCAGCCACTACCGCGGATCCAGCCATGGATGAAATCTCCTGCATTGTGGAGAAAACACAAACATGAGACTCACAACAAAACTAATCTTAATCTGGAGCATTTATTTGCACGCCTAAGAATAGAATTCATGCATCTGTAAAAACTTTGCACTACAGCTTATTCTGGTAAAGATTCTCCCATTTAGACAGGAAAGCTCTGTGTGTATATGTAAAATGACTTTCCTAGTAACTCAGAGCAAAGTAGAATATACAGGGATGTTGGCTACAGGAAATCCACAAAGCCAGCTGATCAGATTCAAGGTGTGTTTGTACCGGTACTGATGGTCCTGGAGTGGGCGTGGCCTGTGTTACTGTTGTGATGGCTCTGCTTTGTGTCGTGGGATTGGCTGGTTCTGTAGATGATGAGGGTTCTGAGCTGGTGCCGCTGTCACTCTGTCCATCACCGGCCTGCTGGGCTAAAGGACAAACACAGATGAACTTAATTACTAGGATGCAATGGCACTGATAACTGATAGTTGATGTTAATTGTGTAATGCAGTTGATATAAGCAATATCATAAGTTTGTACAGTTGTTTACACTACAGTGCCAATCTAAGTAAAATATGCATCAGTTCATTTTACTTTACAGTAGTAAAGATGGACAATTTAGTACTTCTGAGAAGGTGCACAAAGGGCAAGTTAGTTAGCCCTGGTTTTTAAGGGGATGCGGATGAGGGGGACAAACAAGCAATAAAAAAAAAAAGTTAAAGTTAAATATACAAATAAAATTATGTACCTTTGCTTACATAAACTTTATACACAGATGAGTAAATACATTTCTACATTTAAAAAACAACAAACAAAACAAAACTTTAACTTAAAATCTGAATGCTGCCTTTTAAAAGCAAATAAATGTATCATTACTACATCCTTATTGCTATTATTAATACTACTACTACTAATTTCATAATTAATAATAATACATACATAACACCTTCACTTTTAAAAACTAATTAAAAAGAAATAATACAATTACCACCATTTAATTAATAATAAAAAACAATAATAATTTTGTATTTAACAACAGAATGCTTTGTACCACTTTCTTTATATTGTATTTTTGCTTGATTTGCAGCCCTTTTATTAACCGATTTTAAATGTCTGGCTAACGAGAACAGTGACAAGTTGGGACAAAAATAAATTAATAATTGCATAACCCTACGGTTACATAAATTACAAAGTCTCTCTTTTACAGGCTATAACACATGAAAACCTTGAGGTGTTGTACAGATAAATACCTGCTCCTTCTCCAGTTTCTAAGCTGCTTGTTGCTGTCGTGGCTGTGTTAGTGGTGCCGGTCTCATGGGTTTCACAGGGTGGATTGGAGCAGACCATCTGCGCAGCACCATTCTGTCCAGCACCGATAGAAGACGAGGCCTGAGTTGGCGTGTTTGTAGTGCCCGTTTCATGGGTTTCACAGGGTGGATTGGAGCATACCCTTTGCACAGCGTTATTCTGTCCAGCACCAATAGTAGACGAGGCCTGAGTTGGTGTGTTGGTGGTACCCGTTTCGTGGGTTTCACAGGGTGGATTGGAGCATACCCTTTGCACATCGTTATTCTGTCCAGCACCAATAGTAGACGAGGCCTGAGTTGGTGTGTTGGTGGTACCCGTTTCGTGGGTTTCACAGGGTGGATTGGAGCA
>JAUMHE010000055.1:2316366-2337112 GCA_032359235.1 Enteromius mattozi
GTTTCACAGGGTGGATTGGAGCACACCCTCTGCACAGCACCAGTAGATGATGAGGCCTGGGTCGGTGTGTTGGTGGTACCTGTTTCGTGGGTTTCACAGGGTGGATTGGAGCACACCCTCTGCACAGCACCAGTAGATGATGAGGCCTGGGTCGGTGTGTTGGTGGTTCCAGTCTCATGAGTTTCACAGGGCGGATTGGAACCCACCCTCTGTACAACATTGGTTTGTCCACTTCCCATACTAGAGCTCGACTGTGTAGATGTGTTGGTTGTGCCCGTCTCGTGTGTCTCAGAGGGAGGATTTGAGCAGACCTGTTGGACATCACCAGACACAGGTGAAGTGCTTGCGGAGCCCGTCTCGTTCGTTTCGCCGGGAGAGTTGCAAACAGGCATCAGCGTAGAGGAGATGGCTGCCTGGCTCTTGTTGGAGCTCTGCACCGTTCCCGTCTGGTCAGAGCCCATGTTGGAGCGGGCGGTAGTGGAGGTGTTGGTGGTCCCCGTGCGGGGGTTCTCTGGCCGCATGGTGCCCGATTCGCCACTGCTCTCTGAGACGGGTGTTGCTGGCTCAGAACCAGAAGCTGAAGACGTGGCTGATGAAGAAGCTGCCGTCTTGCTGTTCACAGTTCCCATCTCTTTAGATCCCATGTTGCAGCTGGCAGTGGTGGCTGTATTGGTGGTGCCCGTATCATGGGTCTCTGAGGGTGGGTTGGTGCACACCTGCTGTGCTCCGCCCATGTTCGCAGAGGCCGTGGTGGCTGTGTTGGTGGTGCCTGTCACATGCGTCTCACAAGGAGGGTTGGAGCAAATCTGTCCGGTGCCCATTTTGGCAGAAGCCGTTGTCGCAGTGTTGGTCGTTCCGGTCTCGTGGGTCTCGCACGGAGGGTTGGAGCAGACCAGTGTCACGGTGGTAGCACCATCGCCATCGCCAGCATCAGCACCAGTGGTGGAGGGCTGCTCTGAGGTGGGAGAGGCCAGGATGGAGACAGGAAGATCCTGTGCAGGCTGGGCCTCAGCACCACTTGGCGTCGTGATCAGAGTTACTTGAGTGGGCTGGGCTGCCGACTAAGAGGGAAAAAAAAACAAAACAAACACACATTGAAACTCAAGAAAGCTCCAATCCCAATTAATTGTGCATATCTAAAGGAATGGATAAACAAATTATTGCAAATAATTATATTATTGTTAGTGCTGTCAAACGATTAATTGCATCCAAAATAAGTTTTTTTGTTTACATTATGTTTTATGTATTAGTACCGTGTATATTTATTATGTATATATATATATATATAAATACTCTTACATATTTTGAAAATATTTCCATGTTTATCCATTTATATATTCATATTCTTATATTATATATTAATATATTAAAAATATAAACATAGCTTATTTTTCCTAAATATATACATGCATGTTTGTATTTATATATACGTAATAAATAAATACAGTATATACTATGTAAACAAAAACTTTATTTGATATGCAATCGTTTAATTGTTTGACAGCACTAATTTTTATTATTACTTATATTTGTTTATATAAATAAAAATAAACAGTCTCACCAGACCCGAACTTTTAAACAGTGTAAAAGTAATAATAATTTATTACCTATTTTGTATGTTTATTTTTATGTTTAAATGTTTTTGAAAGAAGTCTCTTACGTCCATCAAGGCAGCAATTATTTAATGATAAATACAACAACAAAAAAATATTATTATTATTACAATTTAAAATAATATTAAAATGATTTACATTTTTTTTTTATTTAATATTTACAATATAATTTATTCCTGTGAGACAAAGCAGCTGAAGAAACATCTCTTATTTTCCAAGTTAAAACTTTTTTTATTTGATGCTTTAATAAATAGAAAGATCAAAAGAACAGCATTAATCCAAAATCATCAAAATCTACTGTAACAGTATAAATGTCTTTACTTTTAGTTTTGATCAACTGAATGCATCCTAACCGAGCTAGCATTAATTTCTTTAAAAAAATAATAATAATAATTAAAAAAGTGTGACTCACTTGTATTGTAGCAGTGGCGAGGTTGGTCTGGGGCTGGGCAGCAGATACAGTGATGGCCGTGGGACTGATAACCTGGTTGGACAATGTGGCGATAGAGGCAAGTGTGGTGACTGGAGTCACTAGGCTGGCATTAGAGCTTGCCACATTGGCCCCAGCCATGCTAGTCGATACAGTGCCACTTACTGTACCCAGAGTTGTGACTCCTAAATTCAGAGAGGGCATTATTAATGAGGTACAGATACCAAGAACAACAACTTCTCTGTAATCTGTATAAAACCACACAGCAGAGAAAGTTTACAGACTAAATATTCCTACCTGTGGTGCCCTTGACCACCAGTGTGGTAACAGTTGGTTTGCCAGCGGACACAGTGCCTGGTGAAACTAAACGCACTCCACCCATAGGCACAGTACGCAGTATAGTGCCAGGCTGCCCTGGTGCCCCCTTCAGGACCACCTGAGAGCAAATCAAATATTCACAGATCACGCAAAAAAACAAGTCAAAACTAGATGAGCCTAAAATGACGCATGGATATGCTTTGACTGTGGTTACAGAGTTCAAATGCGCCTCACCTGTGTGACCCCCTGTTGTCCTGCACCTGTCAGTTTTGGCACAGCTGTTATGATTTTCCCTGGAGTACCAGGGGTAACAACCTTAGTGGTGATAATCGTGATGGGGGATTTGACGCCAGGGCTGCCAGTCAGACCTAGTAATGACACAGGAAATAACATCAGGAAATCATGTGAGCTTGCAACGATGTGTAAAAAACAGATCTGTTAGTTAGATATAAACATGCTTAGAGTAAAAGTGAGATAAAATTGAACTCAAAGCCCTGTAAAAGTTGCACAATTACAAATGAAACGAACAGTCAGGTGTGAAACGGACCTGCCGCTCCTTGTTGGATTGCAGACATGGGAATGGTTTTAATAAAGGTGGTTCCTGGTTTGTTGGCGGTAGTTGGAGAGACAGTGCTGATGCCCAGGATAGTGGGTTTGGTGCCAGCCCCTCCTGCCTGTGAAGTTGTAATGATTGTGGTGGGCTTGCCATCAGCAGATGTTACCAGTTTCAGGATGGTACCAGCAGGCAGAGGAGTCTTTGTCTATGAAAAACAAGCACAAATCAAAATAAGCTTCTTTTTCTAGGAAATTCATAAGAAATGTTTCTGAGTAGCATATCAGAATGATTTTTTAAGAATCATGTGACACCGAAGACACAGTGGAGTAGTAATGCTTTAAATTCAGCTTTGCAATCACAAAAATTACAACATGTACAAGTACAAATCGCAATAAGCTACTTACTATAGGAAATAAGCATTATACAATTTAAATACACAAATTTCTCTTAACAGGATTCACCCAAAAATGAAAATTCTGTCATTTACTCACTCTACGGTTGTTCCAAACCTGTATAAAATTTAATTTGCAGGATGCTATAACCACATAGTTGACAGCAGCCACTGACTTCTATAGTTTTACCCCCCATACTATGAAAGTCAATGGCTACCGTCAACTGTTTGGTTACCAACACTGTTCAAAATATCTTCTTTTGAGCTCAACAAAAGATAGAAAGACATACAGGTTTGGAACATCTTGAAGGCAAGTAAATGACGACCATTCTTATTTTGGGTGAACTATCCCTTTAAGAATTCATAAGTTCAGGTAAGACATGTATGGACATAAAATGAGCAGCAACACTGACTTGTATTAGAGTAACAGGACTGCTTCCAGCCTGCCCGGTGACCGCAGAGGTTTGTACTGGTTTGGTCTGGACAACAGACATCACTTTCCCAAGGCTGGAGATCTGAGAACAAAGGGTTATTACTTGAGGATAACCAAATCAACTACTATAAAACCAAAATTAAAAAAAACACACACACACAAAAAAAAAAACATTGCCATATGATAAATCGTTAAATGCATTCCTTATAGAAAGGTAAGAAAATTATTTCATAGTGGTACTTAAGTTAGGTCTCAGAGGTTAAGCAGAACAAAAAAACAACAGCAAAAATGAGTTTTCATGTGTTTTTTGGGATAAACTACTTTGAATTCTTGTCACTGTTATTTAATTTTTTCTTACCAGAGGACCGCTTCCACCCATTGTAATAGGGCTCTTAACAAGGGTTATAGTTTTGGTGACTCCTCCGACCATGGTGGTGACGACCTGAGCCTGCTGGGCTACGGTTACTGTGCCTGATTTGTGCACAGTGATGATGGGCCGAGTAGGAGTGTTAGGAGTAGAGATGGCGGAAGTGCCGACCTGAGCTGCAGCCGTTTTCAGCATTCGGGTTGCAGGATTAGTAACCTGGGATGGAAGTAGGAACAAAGACACATTAAATCACAAATAGCTACAGGACAGGAAGTGGATAATCTGGCCGATTCAAGTCCGGAAGGATGTAAGAAAGGGAAGTTGATGAAACATTCTTTTTTTCTGTTCTATTATTTTAAGAACACATTAGACAGACCAAAACACCTACAATACATCATCTCAATTCATTAATAATAATGCATTTCAGGCATGTAAAAGATGCCTAATGTCTGGATGGTTCTCAGACAGAATAAGCTGCAGACTTTATGTTGTTTACTCAAAAGGTCTGGTTATGAGAGTAGATAGGTACCATTACAGGTGAAGCTACTTTGACAGTAGCCGGTAGAGTTGTGGATCCAGGAGTCACAGCGACGGTTTTCATGATGGTGGCTCCGGCTGGGACATTTAGCACAGTGGTCGTGGAAGAGGGCGGGATCTTTTGTGTGGCGGCTGCAGCTGCAGCCAAAGCAGCCATGCCACTCATCTGGGGACTGCTGCCGATTGGCTAGAGACCAAAACAGTGTTACAAAGGGTTTTAATGCAAATTCAAGATGAGACACTAACATTTGGGACAGGGCTGAACGATTAGGGGGAAAAAATTTAACTCACACATTTCAGATGAAAATTTTGCCAAAAGTGTGATTTTATATGAATAAAACAATAACAATAATAGTAATAGCTGTTATTTAATAATTATTTGTAAATAAAATCTAATAAACAAATTCTGATTAATACATTAAATAAAATGTAATAATAAATAACACTGTATTATTAACAACAATTTGTAAAGCTGTAAAACAATTTAATAAATATTTCTTAAAAATTTTATAAATTATTACTTGAAATAAAATATTATTATTGACATTATCGCATTATTTGCAAATTAACTCTTCATATGTTTATTTAATAAAAAATTGCAGCCTTTGGGGTTTGGGAAATTGCATTTCCATTTTTTATTAAATTAATTGTGTAGCCCTTATGTAAGATTTACACTGATTATTTACATACCGTCCCCTGGGTGCTCTGTGCAGGGACAACCATGCGGACACCTGCAGGAAGTGATGTAACCGTGACTGGGGATTTTAGTCCTGGAGTAGCCTGACGCACCGTAACAAGTGACGTTCCGGGGGTGGAATGAGGAGCTGCCACTTTAAGAATAGCTAGGAATGGAGAGTACAAATTGGCTTAGGTAACGTCACAATTATAAATATCATTCTTCACAGAAAGTTTACAGTCTGCCAATTGCAAAAAGCAGAACGTTATTGTACCTGGTCCACGAGGTGAGGCTGCAAGTGGGCTGCTTGGCATGGCGGTGGTGGGGGAAGGAACTTGTGGCACCATTGTGACCCCAGTGAGAGGCAGACTCTGAGCTGCAGGAGCAGCAGCGGCAGGCGCCGGGCTCTTAGGCGAGTTGATGGGTAAAGACG
This sequence comes from Enteromius mattozi, assembly GCA_032359235.1. Taxonomy (NCBI): domain Eukaryota; kingdom Metazoa; phylum Chordata; class Actinopteri; order Cypriniformes; family Cyprinidae; genus Enteromius; species Enteromius mattozi. Next base: position 2,322,121 of record JAUMHE010000055.1, read on the forward strand.
GGGTTGGGTTGACCGTTGGTGATGTGGCAGCTGTTGCAGCAGGGATGTCATATTTCTGCAGCTGCAGCAGGTAAGTGTCGGCGGTAGGCACTGCCCCCCAGCTCACCTCCAGAGAGTTGGTGTTGGCACGGACCAGCTGCACACGTGACGGAGGCTGAGGACGATCTGTTAGCAAAAAATGTGTTTATAATAATATATAGAACCATGCCATCTACAGCTATATTCATGTCGGAGAACTAGTGAAAAATAGAAAATGTACTAAACTACATAAAAAACAAGAATTAAAAACTAAACTTGTGCGTGTAAATACTATAGTCCCAGCGTCTTCTACTAAGCACAGGAATGATTCTGTAATGTTTATTTGTGCTACACTGATACCAATGGGCTTGCCAATTATTGAGGATGTAAGTATTTGTACTGGGTTGGGTGTAGTAAAGCTTCTTCTACACTGAGGTATCAGCTGAACTCACCTGTTTCCAAATACCACAGATCTTTGCAGCAAACTTGGTTGTTCCAGGCTTTGCGGTAGCCGTCTCTTCCACTCCAGACGTACAGCCTGTTGTTTATAGCCACAGAGCAGTGTCCGGCTCTGGCCCTTGGGATATTATCTTCGAGCGTGTCCATCAAGATGGTTTCCCAAGACATTGAGTCTAAAGGAAATAAAGGTCAAGATCAGTGATGATGATAAAGCATATAAGCTGTGTTCTGAAACCTAATGAGCTATGAAACAAAGCAGCAGTTTTAAGAGGCTGTTCTCTTTTAAAGGCCTTTGGCTTCTTTGTTTAACATACCTAGATTTAAGCAGGCCAGTGTGTTAGTGCACTTCCATTCCTTCTCGTGTGTTGCTACTTTGACATCATCCATGACCAGAGGAACCCATCCACCAAACACAAACATCCTAGGAAAACATGAGACCAAAGTTAGTTATATCCACACTAACTAATTAGGGTCAACAAGGTTCAACAGATTTTATTTTTATATATATATATATAAAAAAATTATATATATATATATATATATATAAGAAAGACAATGATATTCATTAAGACAAAGATTTGTTTTATTTTTAAAAAAAAATATGAATTTTTTTTTTTGATGTGATGTGAATTGTTATGCAATACAAAGTTGATTAAATATATATTTAACTCTACAGTTACACTTGGTCACACTATTAAATTACTTACACTATTTATTTAAAATATAATAAATAATGCATGCTGCACTGAAATATATTTTCCATAATATTTACTGAAATAATTTACAACTAAAATTGTTAAAAGATGCATTTTTACGCAGGATACAACTTCATAAAAACTTACAACTGCTTGTTTGTGGAATTAATTATTTGCTGGATATTTAAAGATTTGTTAAATGCATTAAATGTGTATTTGCTAGATGTCGACGCTATATGAGAAAGTATTATATCGCTAGCCTTTCTATTACTATTTAGTAACGCTATTAAATATTCCTAACAACAGAAAACCAAACACTATAATACTTCCGTACACAGTTTAAGTGCCCTATTAGTTTAATAGACAGAACTCATAATCAAAGACAGTAAACTATTGCTGAGAGAAAACAGGAGCCCCGTTCCACCTTTGCATTTTCAACACTGTCAAAATAAAAACTTCTGACACTTATCATGCAAAACAGACAATAATTGCAATGCCAAATATCATAGAGGTCAACTAATAATTTGCTTTTGAAATAACATGGACCATAAGACTTAGAAGGCGTGTTGAAATCAATAATGACCTCATGTCAATTTGAAATCTGCACAAAACACCACCACACTGGTTTCTTATCAATCATTTCCAAGCCTGAAGACAGTCAATGTTTAAATAAACACTATGTTTAAACAGGTTTGAGAAAGTTATAGCTCACTTGTTGGTTATAGTGGTGGCAGAGTGGAGACTGCGGGGCAAAGGTGCCCCACCACTTATGGCAGGTTTGTTCCAGGTTAAAGTATCTAGAAACCAAAACAGTTCATGCATGTTACTGAATGTTATAGCTTTGGCATTTCTTGAACAAGTCACTTAAGCCAATATTTTCTCTCACCTATGTCTAAAGTCCAGAGGTCTCCAAGACGGCAACCACTCATGCCACCATAGATGACGAGACGAGACTTTTTGGACGTTTTCTCTGTGTAGACAACAGCAGTGTGGCTCTCACGAGGAGGGGGAAGCACACCGTATGTAATAGGTATGTCCCAGCCTGCTACGTTAGATCCCGGGCGTAGCTCGAGTGTGTAGAGGTCATTCAGGTATCTGCAGTAGATTTGGAGAAACTATTTATTTGAGGATCTGCTTCTCAAAGATTTATGAATTAGTTTGAGCATAAACTGTACAAGGCCTTTTACCTGGGAATATTGTTTTTGGGATCTTCACTGTCATTTGCCAGTCCACCAAACAAATAGCATTTGTTTCCAACCAGGGAAAAGCTGTGGCCTAGACGAGGACATGGTGGTGGGCCATTCTTTGGGGCTTTGGGCTTCAAACGTTTCCACTCCCATCTACTGGCCTGATTGAAGTATTTGGCAATGTATGAATGAATTATGACAAATATCAGGGCTGATACAATGAAAAAACAACTATTGAGCTCAACGTTAAAGATGATGCTGAGAGACTTACCTGTAGTTCATAAAGATCGTTGCTGTACTTTCCGTACTCAACCATGCCCCCGAACACAAGGAGTCTGGTGCCATCACACACAAATCCATATGCAGCACAGCCGGGAGGAATGTCACCCCGGACAGCAGGAATAAACCACTGATTGGTGGCTGTTGAGAAACATATAGTTGCGTCATTGTGGGTTTGAATGAATAAAGAGCTTTCAGTGCTGTGTTGCAATGCACAGTGTTCTTTTATTCTGTGCAGAACAGGGTTATTATAGTTAACTAAAACCATAACAAAACACGTAGCTTAAAATGACTGGAAAGCAAATATATAATTAAATAAAATGAAATATATACATATTATATATATATATATATATATATATATATAATTTTTTTTTAGGTAACTTCACAAGCAACCACTCATTTCCTTTTAGTTTAACTTCATGTACTAAAATAAACCGATTTTAAGTATTTATAATATTTTGTACATATTAATTAGAAGTAAATAACTTTAAATAAATCAATAGAAAAAAGTAAACTTGTAAAAAAATAAATTTTACTTTTGACAGCAACTTTTTGGTTCTGTAATCATACAGTACTTTTCACAAATAAAGAAATAGTTAAAAAATGACCTACTATTAATAATAACTTGGTGCACTAAAGTAACTAAAGCTACAGACAATAAATAAAAATGACAACAATTACAAAATGTTAACATAAAAACTTCTAAATGTCAATAAAAAAAAAAAAAACAATACTATCTAGAGAAGTGCTTTAACAGCATCTTAATGATTCTAAAATTCTGCATTGCTTTAAACAGTTTCCAAAAATCCACAAATGACCCACGAGCAAAATGCAAATGTAGTGCACATCTTTATATCAAGACCTTAAAAATCACTCAGCAGCATACAGTGCAATCCATATTAGCCAATGCTTTTTAGAGTGCATCTACTTCTTAGAATTTCAAATCCCTCCTCAGGCCTTCCCACACATTTGCAACGTTATTTAAACCTCAATAAAGTTATCCACACCAGAAATACTGCAAATTACAATGTCGTCCATTCATCCCAGAAGTATTTACAGGGCAATGCGGGAAATATTGTGGGCGGGGCCTGTGTGTTGTGATGATGCAAGCGGCGTTCTTTTTAACCCGCCATTTCTCTTTGCATTTTCCTGGCGTGCCAGTTCCAGTGCTTGGCTAGTGCTGTAGCGTTAGCTGGTTAGCTGACATTTCAACCCATAAACATCTTAACATAGCACAACACAGATCAGCTCACAGTGCACCTGAATGCAACACCACATTCAGCAGACGGTGCACTGAAATCAAGTGCGCTTACGTTAATATGCAAACACGTCATGATTATGTGAGTTGAATTACACCGCTGAGTGTTATTTTTGTGCACATTCCTTATGGCTAGTTAGCTTATGTAGCTGATCACTTATGCAGATTTAGTCTAGCCGCTAAGTGCGCTAATGCACCTGGCTAACCCTGTAAACAATTAGCCAAGAAATCGCTTAAGAACTAAAAAGGAGTTGTGTAAACTGCTATATATTCAATGAAATATTTCGCCATTCAAGAGGCGTTTGTAATGGCAAATCTGACAACCAAGACAAGGCAGAAAAGACAATCTGGCTAGCAAGAACATAGCGAGCTAACGTCTGTAGAAGTAAAATGCAATTACATGCACAAATGCCATCTCCTTTATTACTATATAATAACCTCCTCACCTGTATTATAGACGTGCAGCTCATCCACAATGCCTTCATTCCCTCCGCCGAACACCACCATCAGCTCTTTAATGGCCACGGCTCGGTGTCCGTGTCTCGGGCGAGGAACCGGGCCAGACCAGCCCAAAACCCTCTTCCAGCGCGGCTGCAGAACAGGGGTCCCTGAAGAAGCCATGTCCACTTCTCTAGCGAGACACAAATCCCACGCACAGCGCTGATTTTAGTTGGGATTCCAACAGCATTCGTGTGTCAAAAGCTCTGTGCTAACTGGATTAGCCCGCTAGTACTATGTAGCTTCGCGCAAGCTAACTAGGTCACCGAAATGCGTTCGACTTCCAAGCGTTTTTTGGCCAAATACTCTCCAAAATACCCTCAGTTATCGTTAATATTAGCGTTTATGCGCGAGGGAAATCAAAAGTATATCGTATGGGGGAAAAAAGTCGGCCGGTTAGCATGTTAGCCGCTCAAATCTGCGCGAACCGCCATTTTAGCGGCAAAAGACGCTTTTCATCACGAGAGGAAAATAAATAGACAGACGCCGGCGGCTGGGCAAACGCGAATTACCGGCGAAACGAAGGGAGATAACTCAAAACACACAGCGTTACATGCAGATGGGCTCCTGTGCATTTTTTTCTTAAATCTCCGTATAGTGAGCGAAAAGGCGTTTTGGGGTTAGATGTCTTTAGGAGAAAAAGAAAAGCGCGATGAAGATGTGTACGCCGCCATCTTGCAGAGGCTAGCTAAACGCTACGCTACGAGCACAAGCGCATAGTTAGCTGCTAAGCGGCTAGGCTAACACACACACAAGCTAGTGAACAGAAATGGGCGGCGGAAAAAAAAGAGAGAAATGGGCGGCGTGAAAATAATAATGATGATGATGATGATAAATCATAATAGTAAACAGAAATGAGAGGTGGAATATATACATATATATATAAATATAGATCTAGCACACAAGGCAGTGAACAGATATGGTGAGCGGAAAAAAATAAATACAAATAAATAAGGGTCAGCTTTTATTAAAAATAATATTATGGAAATCGTATTATAACACTAAATACGTCCATTAAAATGTGTTAAAAGGTTACAAAATTGACGCGTTTAAAGTCCGCAATAAAACAAATGCGGATAGAGGTTATGAGTGTAGCTTTATGTGATTTGTGGATTTTTCATGCCTCTCTTGTCTGGGTGCCGCCATCTTGATAAACAAACCAAACAATCCACCCTCTGGAAAAAAGCTTGGTGCTTTTTAGTGATCCAAATGCATATGTACATTTATAAATAAAAAACACAATAAAACTCTTCAAATGCAGATTTCTGTTCCTCTACGAAACAGCGCAGATCAGACTAAAAGCCGCTGTTGTTAGCTATTAGCCGCATTAGCACGCTAGCTGAAATGTTCAATGAGATCCATTGGGCAGCCAGTTAGCTTCAATGCTAAACAGCTCATTACAACACTGCAAATTCTAGATACTCATTTGGCACAACAGAGAAAATGTTACAGGTTTCATGTTTATTTACTGTTAAAATTGCAAGTGTGATTTTATTCGAGATGCACAGTTCAGTTATTGTTTCGTTCCCTGGCTACTCGCTTAGCTTCCCTCAAGAAAAATGGCGGATGTACCGTTAGCCGTCACAGAAAGCTGCAACAAAAGTCGGATTCTGTCATTGCCAAATACTTACTCGTTCCGATTCGTTAACTTAATTTAAAAATCACGAGCGAGGACTCAGAGAAAGAGTTCGACCCTGGGTGCGCCTTTCACTGGAGATATTGCTAACTCTACATCTTTTCATGCCGCCCAGGAAGCCGCCATCTTCTTGACAAGCGCTCAATAATTCAACACCCTCCAGAGCGCGCGCGCGTGCGTGCGCACGCACAGGACCGCGCACGACATCGTGTTACTGCACGCGCTCAAATATTTTCTGACCAGATGTGACTTATTGGTTTGGAAACAAGGATCCGATCACGGCCTACCTTGTGTTTGGAATTACAAAAGGGAAAATATTTTCAATTTTTGTAATGTTGATTCTGTATCCAAAAAATGTAAGAGTATAGGAAGACATAATTTTAAATAAATGTTTTATGTAACTATAATTGAACTTTATTTCGTGCTGTATGATGTGCTATGCTTCATTTGTTTATTATTTATGAATTTTACAGTTAAATTTGACATTTTTTGACAATAGGATTAAATTGTATATTAAATACACATGTAGTGTAGCTATGACTCTATAGTATATATTATAATAGAGGCATTCTTTCAGCTGGAGACTGGTTTTTGCTTTTAAAAACAAATAAAGCCTTGCTTATGTGACAAAGAAAAATTCAAAAGTGACCTTACTGATTATTTTCCATAAAGAGTATGTAATTAGTTAAATCTTTATGGAGTAACACAAGACTATGTTATTGTAAGTTATTGGAATATTCTACATTTAAAGCTTTTCTATTTTCATTTTGTCCTTTTTTAAAGTTAATTCTTTAATGGCACTTGTCTCCTTGGCGAACTAAAACTTTCCATTAGTGCTGGAGGAATTACTGGCACAATATTTCTTTCTTTCACTTTTAGATTATCATAGATATCATTAACAATTTCTATTTTCATATTGAGTTTTCAGTTTCAAAGTGGGTCTCCATTACAGAATATATACATACAAAATTCATGTAAAATAATTTTATTATGTAACAATCTATGGTTAACATGGTAATTTCTCCTGTCACTCTATAACACGTTCTACTATCTCCAGTATTCATCTAATAATCATAATTCATGTAAATATGATACGCTTACGAAACACTTCACTGCTGATAAACAAAAAAGATGCGTTTCATTCACAAAAACCCAGAGGTTTGATAAATGACCTAAAATGATCTTATTTTACTTTCAGAAGAGCAGATTAAATGTTTGCATCTAAGAACATTTTTTTAAAGTTATAACATTACATTGTACAAGTCAGTGTATTCATTTATAAAGCAAATGGCTAATACAGAAATGTGTAAAATTGGTTTTAGGTCTGATTAAAAAAAAACAAAAAAAACAGCAACATCTGTGTTTCAAATAAAACTGTTTTGACATTGCAGTAACCAATAATATATATGTACCAATCACCAGTTAGTACCATAGAAATAGATTAGTCATTAATGTTAAATAATACTCTCATACATGTAGATGATTTGGCCATAATCCATAAGCTTGACATAATGCTATAAAAAAAAAACAATATGCTGAGAACTAAGCCAAAAACAACAACAACAAGCAGCAATAGACAGACATTAGATCGCCAAAATAATAGGCGTATAACAATAAATTATGCAATTTTACATTTCGTTGGCTTGTCAGTCAAGATTCACAGGTTCAGTGCACAACTCCAGTGCTTTCTTCATCCGTACCACATTTCACTTGCTATTACCATAAAAAAAAAAATAGATTATTCATCTGTAGCTTTGGTCGAGGTATTTCTTAAGGTATTTTCTTTACCATAATTAAAAAAAAAAAAAAAAAAGTACCATAAAGCTATTTGTGAATATTTCATGGGATATTTCAATAACATTCAGTGTTAAACTGCAGCAGAAGACGGCGTGTTGATTCCAGATGTCTCCATTGCAAACTCATCACTCTCTTCTGGCTCCCTCGTTTCAGCATTCATCTCCTGGTCTACAAAATATAATGAAAAAGCATAAATATACTACATAATTGATTCAAACAAACAAGTACAGCAATTTTGTAAAGATCTTCTTGCATGTTTTTAATTCAATATTAAGTCACACTGCACCGACAGAAGCACACAACTGACACATTTGTGGGGTTTAGTCTAATCAGTGTGTTACACCTGTCGCTGTCTGTTGCTGCTTGTTTTCGTTGATTGAACATGTTGACTCTGCATTTGTCGGGTCTTTGAATTCAAAGACTGTATGTGTTAGTCTGCATCTGTCGGTGCAAACTGGCCTTTAAAATGACAACTGAGCAGTTCAGCGGATCTAATTATCTGTATAATGATTGCTAATGCTAATGAAAGTTATTATAAAGTGGTTTATAGTGATGAATTATGTCAGTTCTCTGTAGTTTCAACTTTATTCCATTGAATTTATCGTATGTCTATCAGGCAGGGTTATTTTTAGCATAATTCAGATATTATAATGGTTATTTTTTATATTTCAATTGAATATTTTAGTCATTTTGTTGTGTGATTTGTCATTTTCATTTTTGTTTATTATGTCTTTTAATTATTTTTCATTTATTAGTAGTGTTAGTTGTGTTTATTTTGGTACATTGAGATAAATTACAATAAGATAAACTCTTTTATTCCCAACTGTTTTAATTTATTAAAGTAACTTTTTTCTATCATTTTAAAAATTGTAATTACTTTTATTATAGTTATTATTTAAAATTTTTGTAAAGCGCTGAATGAAATGTGCTATATAAATAAACGCTAGTTGAAATAAATGTTAGTTTATATTTTATATATACACATCCCCCCCCCCTCCCTCCAGTTAAAGTTTATTTTAATTCCAAATACCAAAAATAATTTTATGTCAACTATAATTACCTTGCTATTATAGTAATGAAAATCATGAGATTTACAAATTAAACATTTAATACATACAAATGGCAGCTAAGACATACAAAATATGTGTTTATTGCTTAAAGTGTCCTGACAGGACATTGGGGTCTTGTATGCAACCTTGTATTTATTTTTTTCTTTGCACTTTGAATGTGAAAACTGAGTATTTGTGATTTGAACAATGCCTCAAAAGGCAAATCTCCAGAAATCAACCAAAGGGCAATAAGATCGAGCAGATGCAGGATCTATGACTATTCTATATGGCTAATTGTCAACTGAATGAAGCAGTTGTTGTATACAGTAATATCATCCAGTTACAGCTGATTTGGACACTTACATAAGGAGGCGCCTGATGACAGCAGATCAGAAGTTAAAATCCTTCCATCTTCATACAGCTCCATTTTTTGGACCAGTCGCTGCCTCACAGGATTGACAAACACTTTCTTGTCAGAAAAATCTGTAAAGTTCACACAAAGCCAACTAGAAAGTTATAATACCATAGAAAAAGGCTCCTAACTATTTCTGATGCACTCATTGTAATAACAAATAATCTCGTTACCTTCTTTGGGAGTGGACTGTGATGAGTTTTCCGATAAAGAACCACTTGTTTTAGTGCTCTGAATATCACAGGCCCCACATGACGTCGCCTGAGCTCTGCTACACTGACTTGTCAAGTACTGAGAGAAGCCTTGACTCTCATCTGATTCACACGGCATACCAGAGGACTGTGAAGCCCATGATTCATCATTCAACTCTGACTCCACGCAGCTAGACTGAGTCACGACAGAGGTCAAGGTGGGACAGACAGTCTTGTGAAGGCATGGGTACGTGTCCTCTTGAGGGCGGAGTTTGGAGAACTGATGCGTGAGAGAGTTCAGAGAGCTGCTTTCAGAGCGCAGAGGCTCAGGGATGGATGGATGAGGTGATATGGGAGATCTGATCGTGGTCGATCTGCCAGAGGTCTTCAACCCTAAATGCACATCTTGAAGCGCTTTGAAGACCTATAAAACACCAAAACAAAAAACATCAGAATAAACCTGATAATTCTAACTAAACATAATATTATGAAGGGGTATTTTTGTTTTTAATAATCTTATTTTTTTCCTGATGTCCACTTGTTAGCTAGTGATAATTCAGTTTTTGTGACCACTCTCTCCATTTGAACTGAACTTTCTGTCTCTGGATGCTGTTCCTTTAAGAAACACACCCTTCACATGTTGGTTGTCAGGTGCAATTGTTTTTAAAATAACTATAATCCTTTAATATTTAATAACTTCAAGAAATGCTCTTTTTAGTTCTGAAAATAATACTACATTTACACGACTGTTTAAAGTTTAGGATCAGTAGGACTTATTTTATTTATTTTTTAATGGCTCACCAACGCTGTATTTATTTCTTGAAGCATACACTGGCAGTAATATCGTGAAATATTATAACAATTTAAAATATATTCAAATAGAAAAGTTTTTTTTTAAATTGTCAGAATTATTTTGTTGAATACAAAGTTTTAATTTGAAATAGAAATCTTTTTTAACATTATAAATGACTTTTGATCAATTGAATGCATCCTTGCTGTATTCAGATATTTCTATTCCTAAAATAAATTACTAACCCCCAAATTTTTACCAGTTGTAAATTTTGAACTGTAATTAATTTTTATTAAGAAAAAAATGTAATCGTCATGACATGATCAATTTACCACAAGCATATTACTAAAATTACAATATAATAAACAAATAAACAAGCATTTGAATAGATTCTCCTACTTCTGTCATGCGGGGTCTCTTCTTCCGCCGTCGGTCTAAACATTTACATGCCAGCTGAGAGATTTCCATTGATCCATGCGGGGAAGGTGTGTCTTTAGCCATCAGCCGAGGATCCAGATGTTTCCTGCAGATGTTCTCTGCTGCGTAAGCACAGGACAGCTCCCGCGAGTGCTTCCCTTTGCTGAAACTTTTTCCATCGTCTTCCTCCTCTTTTACTAGATCTTTCTGTGAGAAATAGCAGGTTTAACCACCAGCCAACTCTACACTAACATATGTGACTAAAATATGACCTCAGCTCTTCTTACCAAGTACACAATTTTGGATTGGTCATTGACCTCCAGAGCCTGGCGTCCAGTAAGTACCTCTAGCATGACCTGCAGCACGATAGAAACTGGAGTGTTACTTCATCAAATAGGGAAAGCTGAAAGACCTTTGTGGTAAGAATGGGTGATGAATCAAATATTATAGTGTTATATCTGCTAAAGGTATAAAATTAGGAAATACTGTGATAATGCTTCACTTATACAGACAGTGAACCGATTTCACACAGATTTTTTGACTTTTTTGACAGCTGAATTAAATTCATGTCTGCTTTTAAATGCTCTTGTGCATATTTGTGTTTTTGGTCATTGTTATTGTTTGTGTTTTACCTTTAAATGCATATTATTTTTCAATTTTCATTTGTGCTCATTAAGTAAAAAAACAGGGATTAACACTTTCATGCGGAAAAAAAACAACCACATCTTTTTACATTTATTTAAAACAAATACAAAAAAATAAATATATTAAATGTTTTCAAAATAATAAAAAAATAATTAAATAAATATTTCTTCCCATCCCCAAACAGTAATCATCACAAAATAAAAAAGAATGAAGCAAAAATAATTAAGGCTGGGCCTTCTTTAAAAATTCAACTCATGCTGTCCAAGTTAAAAACCTATTGGAGTTAATGAGATTTTGCGCCTGGGATGCATCTCACCACTCCGAAGCTGTAGACGTCGATCTCCACTCCCAGCTGTCCATCCTTCAGATATTCTTCTGGGAGGTATGCAAGGGTTCCCTGGACCTTAGTGGTTTGAGCTACGGTGGACGTCTTGCCTGGGGTTTTGTTGGGGTTTTTACAAAAACGTGCCAGTCCAAAGTCCCCCAGCTTGGGCTCCAGGTGGTCCCCTAAAAGGATGTTAGAGCTGTAACAGAGGGAATATGACTGGTTGGTACCCTAATGATTAACATGCATGCCCAAGTTTAACAATATATATTCAGCAACAAGGAAAACTGTAGTGCTGGATATTGTAGTGGTGAAATATTTCTACATTTCCAAGCACAAATTCTGAGCCTTTTTCAGGTGATATTCTTTTAAAAGGATGTTCTTGCACTCACCTCTTGATATCTCCATGAATAAGCGCAGGTGAACAAGAATGCAGGTACTGAATAGCTTTGGCAGTGCCCAGCAACACATTTACACGCTGTGACCAAGAGAGGGCGTTACTCTCCTGAAAGAAACAAGAGTTGTGAATGACAGTGAAAGAGTTGGATGACCTAAAATTAATAACACAAATGACTGTTCTGGGGGCTTAGTCACTTACAGTATAGTGCATAAAAACAAGACTAAAGTACCACAGAAGTTGTCCATATTGTGACTTGTAAGACCAGTGACATGCCATATCTTTTCACTGATATTGTTGACTTCATCATTGATGTCGTCAAACTCTTCACAACAAGTTATGATTCATTATATATGTACATGCAGGCCCTCAAATGAGATTTTAATGGAAAAGCATTCTTAATTTCACTCATAACATCAGAACACTTTAAATATGAGTCACACAAACAATTCCCTTCACTTTCAATGAATATAAAAAAAGAGCCTCAAAATATCTCCCACAGAATAAAGTCATGCACATTTTGAACAACATGTGGGCGAGCAAATGATGACTTAAGTTTCATTCAGAGTGAACTATTCTTTGAATAACATACTAAACACTGATGCAGAGCCCATTTTGTCAGGCAAGACAGGTAACTCACCTCACATTGAAGCTGGTCCTCTAAGGAGCCCTTTGGCATATAGACATATATTAAACAATATGTTTGTCCTTCTATACTGTAGCCAACAAAGTCCATTATGTTGGGATGTCTGTATCTGTGTGAGAAAGAGCCTAATGAAAAACCCTGTAGCTTTAGATTAAATTGCATAACATTTAACAAGAGCATTACAGTAGCTGAAGAAAGCAAGGCTTGAAAGGCTGAAATGTGACCTAATTAAGAGACAAGAGGGTGACAACTAACCACAGACATGTTTCTGAGGGTGTGCTGGTGAATTTCATTTTTTGGGTCATGAAGAGGTGTGGTGCATAAAGAGCAATCGAAATTTCAAGCGGGTAAGTCCCATTCTGCGCTTCTGTTGAACAAACAAATGAATCACTGCCAAGCTGAAAAAAAAATAATTAAAGGAAAAGTTCACCCAAAAACATCTGAGATGTAGATGAGTGTCTTATCAGAAAAGTTGTTGAGAAATTTAGCATTATATCACTTGCTCTGCAGTGAATGGGTGTTGTCAGAACGAGAGTCCAAACAGCTGCTTGATTGGAAGAAACAAATCCACCATTAATGTGTTTCATCTTTAAATACTCACTTCTGGCCATAATCCATCTTCTGGAGGATTCCCTTTTGTTCTCTCTCATCAAAATCCACTGACGTATTTGTTTTGAATTTATTATTGGACTGGTTTCATTTATTTCTCTGTGCATATTTCTCTCTTGATTCGGACAAGACAACTTCTTCACTGGGCTAAGTTTTATGATGGATTGAGGGCTTGTGCTCGTATTGTTAAAGCTAAAAACATATTAATGATAGATTTGCAAACGGACAGCTTTTCACTTTTACAAGACATTAATTGATGGACTGGATTGGTGTGGATTACATGTGTTGCTTTTATCAGCAGTTTGGGGCTTTTAATTCTGACGGCACCCATTCAGTGCAGAGGATCCACTGGTGAACAAGTGATGTAATGCTTTATTTCTCCACATCTGATGAACAAACAAAATCATCTACATTTTGGATGACTTGAGAGTCAGTTAATTTTCAGCAAATTTTTATTTTTGGGTGAGCTATTCTTTTAAGACAAAACAGGAAAGACAGATTTAAGGCCTGAGAACAGGAAGCATAAGCTACAGGAGCATAGGATGGACAGAGCGTTTCTTACTGCGACAGTTTTTCTACTTCCGTCCTGAAACTTTCCTTCACAACATTCCAGTCCAAATGAGAGTCCTGTTCCAAACATCCACATGAAATAGAAAGAGATTAGGAAACAAACTGAATGACTCAATAACAGAACGGCCAAAATAACTGTTTGCTTTGTTAGTCCCTGTCTACCTCTTTCAGCTTCTTCACAGCAAATTCAGTGTTTCTCATCACAGCTTTATACACATGTCCGAAACCTCCTTCTCCAATCTGCTTGCGTGGGGAGAAGTTGCATGTGCCACACTGGATTTCCTCAAACGGCCAGCTCATTGCAGTAGAGGAAAGAGGCGGAAGATCCACGTGGTTTGCACATGGGCACTACGAACAGACACAAATGTGTCAGTGGATTAAGAGACGGGAAGGAAGAAAAACATGATGGCTCAAGAAAGATTCATGCTGACTAATGCCTCACCAGCACAATGGAAACAGTGAGTGGTCAAACCTAGCAAGTTTTTTCTTTTAGTCATTTAATGGCTGAATTTCTTTTTTTAGTAAAAAGAAGCACCTCTATATTTGAAATTCTTGAAACCATAGAGTCCAGATCAGGCGGTGGGGGGCTAGGCTTGGGTAGAGGCCTGACTTCTAGAAAAGCAAAATGACCATTTATGATAGATATCCTGAAGCAGTCAACTTGCATTTTTAAAAAGAATATGTTTGACAGATGCAATCACTGAACTTAAAATTAAACATTACCAGGGATAGGGAGAGGCTCTTTGACAAAGGTGGAACTTAAAGGGACTGTTGGCGCCATTAAAGGTGATTGCTGCTCTGAACGAAACTGTGGTATACGTCTGCCTGTGGAAATGCATGCAAAAGTACATTAATGGATTTATTTTCGAAATATAATGACATGCAATGCCTGCACAAAAATAAATGATAAAACTAAAATATATCAGTTTTTCTACGTCTAAGTATCGTTTCATTTATTTGATTTTCAGTTTTAGTACTTCAACATAGTTTTTAAAAATGTGTTTATCAAATATAATGTATAAACATACACACAAACATACATATATACAGCTCTGGAAAAAAATAAGAGACCACTGCAGAAAAATACGTTTCTTTTGGGTTTTATCCTAAA
>JAUMHE010000055.1:2337212-2361140 GCA_032359235.1 Enteromius mattozi
TAGAATACTCAGATAGATACTGATTTAGGAGTAAATTGCAGTGGTCTCTTATTTTTTTCCAGAGCTGTATATATATACACACACACACAGACATATATGTATTGATGACATACTGATGACAATCGGATATACAAGACAGAGTCATTTCTCAGCAGATATTTGCCTATTTTGAGATTACTTGCCATTTGCCAATAGCAAAGTTTATCTCTCCCTTATGCCAGTTCCAATATATACTGTTATCCATGTCAACAAATAATACACAAGTGGATAAATAAAAAAAAGCAGTGAATCTGAAGAAAACATTGTGTCATTTCAATTGCTTTAACTTAATGAGCCTATATAACAAATTTATCTGCATTATATAAATGCAAGTTGTTGCATTTTTATGACATTATAGAGATGAGTTTTTTCTTTGAAGAAAAAAACACTGATGAATCATGCAAAATGAAATGAAAACGTGTTTTATAGCAAATAAGGTCAATTTGGATCATTGAAGATCAAATAACAATCCTAATTAGCTGTTGATGTTTATTTTTTTTCCGTAGATATCAGATGAGAAAGTAATTGCTTGTAGCTGTAACCCCCGACAGCCTCTGTAGTGATCAGAGAACAGAAACTGAAACAAATAAGCATGTGTGATCACAGAATAAATCTGCCACATCTGTCAGCATTGTGTTTCTGCACAACGTAAACATGTTTCTAGTCAATAAAGTGCTTGAATCAAGACTATCAGACGAGTCTCACGACAACCACAAAACCCACCTGACAACCTGGCTGGTTAGGGTATGAGATGTGGTATAGACAACAGCAGCAAGTAAATGACAAGACACAATGATACAGAAAGCATACATACCCTCAAGGATGATATCACGGGCCCTAAACCACTTCAAGCCCTCCAGAATCTTTAGCAGTTCTCCAACCGTCCCATTGCGACAGCCCCATTTGTGCATCAGGTTGTCTGTCCGTCTGGAGCTTTGCTCCAAAAGGCGTAGTTCTGTCTGGTCCGATATTACCTGTGAAGCTGCAATAGATATTAACACAATATTTTAGTTACTACAGTAAAACCATCATAATTTAATGTGAGATTTAGTTCCAATTGAGTAAAGAGAATCATTAATTCCAGGAATCATTATTGAGACATTCTCCAGTTACTTGACTACAGTTATGACATTGGCAAACATTTACTTAACATAAACAACATCAAACTAATTTTCAATCCTATGATCTCCTATTGAAGAGGAGCTGTGATTTAACAAAATGATAGATTAAATCTCAACATCTCACCTGAATCAATGGACTCAAAATAAACCCCAACAACCCCAGTGATCCACGTGCATGGTTGAACTTTAAAATCAGATTATTCTTTATTACTATTTATCAGATTATTAGTTATGAATCCCTTTATTTACTCCAGTGTCATCGGCCATCAGGCCAGGGCAACAATCCTGACATTAAGCGAAACATTTTTAGTAACGTTAACCTCAAATACATTCATAACCACGCAAAAGATTTACTTTTCTTACTACTAAACTAAGTACATAAACCATAGCTGTAAGAAATAAATATTTCACAGAAACTTAACTTTTGGCGTCACCGCTCAGATTAGCTAAGCGAGTTAGCGAGCGTGCTAATCAACACATCCCTCCGGAGTTAGCGTTAAGGTTTAAATACAACACTACAACATCACACAGTTGAAAACCTAACCACAAATACATAATTCTTACCGAATAATATCCAGTCTGAGTGTGAAAGTGAGTCCATAACCCGTGTAAAGTCATTCATAACAGACGCGGGTAAGTTGAACAGAAACTCCTTGTCAAACTCCGCTCCAGACATTTTCAACAACCCTCTGTTTTCCCTGCCTTTATCTTTTTCTTATTTGTTGTAAAAAATACTTTAGTCAGCACTGATATTGTTTTACGCGATCCTTGAACGCGGGAGTTTCCTGCTTGTGGCTGTCACTTGTGTTAAAGTGGTATTTTTTTCCTTTTACTTTGAGTCACCATCACCAGCAGTCACAGAACTCATTAATATGTATTGCGTCATCTCTGAGCTGGTGCGTCATCTAATTAATATTCATAAACCGGCGTGGCCTGCGTTCCATGCGCATTCTACCCATCCTAAATTCTGTGATATTAGTCATTTCT
The DNA here is from genome assembly GCA_032359235.1 of Enteromius mattozi. Classification (NCBI taxonomy): domain Eukaryota; kingdom Metazoa; phylum Chordata; class Actinopteri; order Cypriniformes; family Cyprinidae; genus Enteromius; species Enteromius mattozi. The sequence goes on from JAUMHE010000055.1 coordinate 2,339,360, forward strand.
AACACTATTAAGGGCAGATAGTATGCACATCGGGATAGGAACCGATCCTGACTGCCGCCCACTTTCTTTCGTTAGTGGTTTAAATCTACTCACGTCACATTACGTTAATTAATATTAATCCTCGTCACCCTCACCATAGTAGTTGAGTTCGTGAATTCCTTCACGTCTAACTTCCTCACATCTTCAATTTCCTTTTTTTCCACATTTAGTAATAGGGTAAATTTCACTATCCTGATATTAAGTGCTGTTTTTGCATTTTGAGGCACTTGCTCAAAAATTTAAAGTGAAGCAACATACCACAGACCTTTATGTATTATAAAATAGTGCTGTCAAACGATTAATCGCGATTAATCGCATCCAAAATAAGTTTTTCTTTACATGTGTTTATTTATTATGTTTATATTAAAACACACACACAGTATATATTTTGAAAGTATTTATATGTAAATGCATTTATATATGCATTTTCTTATATTTGAAATTATATCTAAATATATTTAATATATAAATATAACAGATTTTCATTAAATATATACATGCGTTTGTATTTATATATACTTAATAAATATACATAGTACATACAAATATATTATGTAAAGAAAAACCTTTATTTTTGATGCAATTAATCGTTGGACAGCACTTATAAACAAATTTTTCTTAGTCTGAGTAAGATATTAAAGCATCAAAACATGACAGGTACTGTATGAACTTAATGTAAAATATTAGCAACAAGTATTGTTTTAATTCAACTGTAAAACCTCAGAGAAAACTTCCAAGTGAAACTAAAACTTTGATTTTTGCTTTCCAGATTACAGCCATCAGTACTTTTCCATTGTTTTGGTCATGTTTTTTTTTCTAACATTATAGACAAAACCCTGATGATGAATAAAAACGGATTCATTTCACAATAAGGAAACAACACTAACATTGTTTTGTTTGTGATGCGAGTCAAATAAATGTTTTAGACAGAGAGCAGGTAAATGTTGTTTACTATTGTGTATGTTACATACGGCAAACAAATGATACAATAACACATTACTATAAAAGTAGACACAAACTATACTTTTCACTTTCAGGAAGGCAAGGACTTAGCTTGGCAGATGGTGAATAACCACTGACACCTAGTCTGTAGGATTGTTTGGTTAAAATAACATTTTTTTTTTTTAGATACATACCCATCCCTTTTATTTAAAACTAAATTGAAAAATAATATGAAAACAAAACAGCTTTGGACAAAGGTAAAAAATACATACAAAAAGTTAATGGGTGTCCTGCCGGGAAACATACTTTATAAAGTGCAGACTCGTTGTCCATCCGGTCAAGGTTGAAGTTTTTTTTGTCATAAAATGTAATGTGATTGGAAGATTATGTTTGAGGCCAAGTTTTTTCTTATGGTCATGTTAAAATGTAGAATGTTTCCCAACAAACACACGTTACTTAATAATCTGTGAAACATTCAACATATCAGGGATGAAAAACAAAAACAAAAAAAAAACCATCAAAATCCTATAGCTTTTTACATCATCAATATTGCCCAAGTACATCTCCCTAATGTTATCCTCTTTTTTTTTTCTCAATTAAGAAAATAAAGCAAGGCAAACATATTCTTGATCTCTATAAATCCTTAATACATCCAAAGCACTGAATACCAACAAGAGGCAAACACAGGACTCGGAATAAAAATACAACTACAGTATAAAGATAAATTCTATTAATGAAACTTCAAGGCACAAGACTATGTTAAATAGACCATGAACTTTCTACCACGGTGGAACTGGAATCTATTTCTTATAGTTTAACTTCTGTTTCATTTGACTTGAAATTGTCCTCTTTGCAAAGTGCTGCATTTTAGTCGTAAGGGTAAATTTCTTTTACTTCAGTCCTACTGTTACACATATCAGAGACATACTAAAGGAGAAAACTCATATCCGATCTGCTGGGTATTCTATTGTACTATTGCTATGAAGAGAATCTTTTTCCAAAGTTGGATTTATAATCGGAAGAAGAAAAAAAAAATACTACTAATAAAAATAAATCTAACACAGAAATCTACAAATTACTCTAGCCACTGCAAGGAGTGGCGTTTGAAGCCCAAACTCTTCTACCATTAGTTAAATCATAAAAATACTTCAATGAAACAAATCTGTTCATATTAAACAGACCTGACGTGCACAACCTTCGTTAAAACAGAACGCATTCAGTATTTTATACCTCATGAAACCCTTCGGATTCGGTTGGTGTGGTTGGGCTCAGCTCTTGGAGTGCTGTCTGAAAACATCTTATATATAATAGTAAAGGGCAAGCAATGTCCTATCTTCTAATGGCAATCATGCATATTGATACATGTTCACTTACATAGCATGTATTTTTGGCTACAGGGACACAAGGACATTCCAAAGCATATTTCACTGCCAGAGGCACAAATAACCAGAACAAAATGAGGAAATAAAACAAACAAACCAACATATATAAATAATAAACGTAACCTTATTCTGTCTTTACCCATTTGTAGGGCTCCATTTTTGTCAGTGGGCTTTGAGCGCTACAAAAGGCAAGAAGTTCATAAAGCAGAGGGTATTTAACAATACATAATTTCTAGGTGGACACAAACACCCAGCTGATGGAAAGAAAAAGAAAAAATGAACAATGAAACCCTAGTTACAACACACACACACACACACACCAGTGCACGTTCTACCAATGAAAAATGACCAAATGAAATCCAAGCATTTGAGTAAATTCACCTTCCACGTTGCTTCGTTGGGATAAAGGTGTTTCTTTAGAATCAAAGGTCACTTCTACCACCTTAGTAAGTCTCCCAAAATAAAGGCACTACCCTTTCTGTTTCAGTCAGACCGATGCAGCTTGTGAGACGTAACTTCAATTCATGTCTGGAGGTTTCGTTCCTTCGCTACGGTTCTGTAACTGAGAAATGTGCTTGCTGAGGAATCCATTCGTCTACCTCCGATCTCCCGCCCGAGTTTAGTCAGACCAGGGAGACGTTTACCGCAGACAGGTCACAACGTCAGCCGCCGGTTAAGTGAGCGCTCAAGCTCTGCTGAGGACAGAGGGTGAGCCGGTGGTGTTTGACTTTAACACTTAAAGTCTCCTGTTTGACCTCAAGCAATTAACTGAGTTTGCCTTCGCAGCGAGGACAAGACCGTGCGTTCCTCTGACTTAAAAATCCATTTCCTTCATCTGCTTTTGACTACTTGAAATGATTACATAGCCCTTGTTCGGAGCGGAAACGCTCTTTAATTCTCCGTGCCTCTTCCCTATGAGGGTCGAGGGAGCGGGAGGCTGGAGGAAGAGAATGGAGACGCTTTCAATCTTAATAAGACTCGAGGGGGAAAATAAATATGCAATGTTCCTCATGATTGTCGATCGTAATTTAATCTACACATTTAGCGACAAAAATGAAAAATAAAAGAGTCTACGCTAAAACACACTTGAAAAAAAAGGACCGGCAAGTTCTCCCTCGCATGCACACGAACTCCCGAATGACAGCAAGTATAAAAAAAATAAAAAAAAATCCACCATGCTCTAGTTGAACTACCAGACCAGAAGATTTAACAAGTGTTATGACTCTGATTAAGGTTTAGTTGTACATATTTTTCAGCATTTATGTCAGTGACAACGCACATCCATCACCCATGCCACAATAACCGTGAAGATTTCATACACAAACAAAACTGAACCCAATCCTTTAAGAAAAAAAGAAGCAGCAACTCTCACTCAAAACAGCAATTGCAATATCTATAATACAAAATTAGAATCTGTGATCAGACCCAGAGGTCTGTAATAATTGGTTTTATACATAATAATTGAAATTGTATGGTTTGAATTTAATGTTTATATATATATATTTATATACTTTGATTTAGTTCTATTAGATTAGATGAGCACACAGTTGCATGTAACAGTCAAACATCAGGACATGTACTAACTGCCTTTGTCATCTCATTACTGGCCATAAATATGTGATCTCAAATACGTTAAGTTAGAGATGTGGTACTTGGACAGCTATTATGAATGAACTCAGACTTGGATGCACTCATGTGGAACTTGACATGGATTATGACATTCAGACCTTCTTTACTGAGTACAGTCGAATCATCGTAACATGATAGATAAAAAACAGGTAACAACATAAAATTATGATGACAAGACATTAAAAACGGTTTCCACTCACAAACTGACTAAAGCTTTTGATTCGACTTGGACCTGACCCAACACTATTATTAGTGAAATGTAACCTTTATGCTTGATCATTTGGTAAATATGGGGTATTATATTTACAGAAAAAGAAGAATGGCTCTTTATAAGGACACTGAACATGCATTCTATTCTAACACACATCTGAAGAAAGTAACAACCTCCGGACATGAAACAGAAGTCTGTGCAAGGCTAACCAGAAAAATAAACGCAAATAAACTGGTAGGCTTCTCACAATTCAAATATTCAACTTTAAAATTTAAAAGTAAGGTGCAATTCATCTAGAAGAAGAAACAAAAACGAAACAGAAAAAGTGCTGTAAGGTTTCTGTAAAATCCTAATTAATTTTACATAATCAACAAAGAAGAACTTCCTCAGTTTTGGTTCAGAATTTCCTTAGGATTACGCTTCACCCCAAAGGTACAATCAAATTAATTACCAAGACATCTTTAGTATGTCCAATCTCTAACAACTTTATGCACGGAGCCATGATTTGGTGTCCTTCTTTCTGATTGCAAATGTTCTCTGTCATTTTGAAAAAAGTAGGCTTTAGAAAACTAATAGAGCTATTGATGATTGCATGGTCTTGTACAATGTATGCAATGTATATTTCTTTCATTTGTTGCCAAGTAATGTTTCATAATACTCATGATTCAAAATATTTATGTATCTATAACGTTTGACCCTCACTGTTATTGATGAACCTGGCTTTATGTACAAGAAAGACAATGTCGGAGTACTGTAATAAATAGCACGCAAAGCACGCAAACATCAGCAACCCATGCATTTGACACAGCTACAGCCTGACAAGACATTATATAAATATAGCCATCTATTAACTTTCCCGTCAGAATCGTTTTTAGAACAGCAGCTCTATGGGATTAGTCTACAACCACACACACAATAAAACCAAAAGCTACATCATTTGAAACGGTATGCTTTTTTTTTGTTAGGGATTTGTGTCGCAAGAACACAAGGCCACTTTTTAAACTGTACTTCATGGAAAGCAGGTAAACATAAATTCCTTTTCCTGTATTCTTTTACGCGAGCTGACATCTACTCCAGATGCTACACTGGACTGTGCTTTCAGTATATACCCTAACAAATACATTTGTGCTTTATCTTCCCCACCGGAGAAAATTAAAAATAGAGCTTTTCACTCACATTTTCTCAGACACTGCCGAAACAGGTGATTAGGTTAACCGAACCACTGATAATTAATAGACGTGCGCTTAAAAAAGGAAATACTACTTTCAAATTCAATTGATCTTCACAGGTCAACAGGCTGGAAATGTCAGCATGGCACGAACCTACAACTAGGAAGTTCTTTTCTGTCAGAGTTAAGCTAGCGTCTTATTTCAAAGGTGAGGATGCTGCAACAGCTGTGTCCGACTCAAATGGAAAAGGTGGAGATCAGAAAAATGGCCCTTTTTTGCTCAGCTTGCCATTCGTTTTAGACACAAAGGGAAGAACACACTGATAGGACACCTTTTTGCTAGGTTTGAGATGACATGACTATGAGGCATTTCAGTACTTTCGAGCGCATTTTTGATCGGAAAGGTTCGCTTTACGACAACTATGGCGTGTGACTTGTGCATCCATTACCACTTGAGTGTGTTTCTACTTCCTACAAGCTCTGACAAAGGAATAACTGGTTTAGGTGAGTGCTAAGATATACTAATACAAAGATATAGTGGGAAATAAAAGGAAACTATAAAGAAAAGGTTTAGCAGAGAATTCATCCGGAAGCAAAGAGAATTATCGCCCCGCATCCAACCCACAGAGAGAACGAGACAACAGCTGCCTTTTGTTTAAGTACGTTTACATTTTTGTTTCCTTTTTCTTTTTTTCCTCAGTAAAAAAGAACGAGAAATCACTCGTCTCGCCCGCCTCCGACTCTTCGTGCCGATCAGTCACTTAAGTCAGTCAGCTAACTGGCTCGCTCACTGGTGTCCGGGACTCGACCGTCTCCTCTCGGCTCGGCCTCGGGACGGCGGAGGGAGGAACAATGTCTCTCAGCTCCTTGCCATCCCCCGTCACAGTCGTCTGCTGCCCTCTCAGGTCAGAGGAGGCCATCTTGCTTACGTTCTGAGCGTCTCTGCTCGAGGAGCTATCAGTTCTGGCTTCCTCCCTGCAGTGCTCCGCTTTGGGCCTGGAGGTGCTCAAGTCCTGGGGTTCGTTTTCTGTGGTCGCAGGCGGCCCCCCTTGCGTGGAGTGACCCATGGAGAGCTGGTGAGCCTGCGGAGTGTAGGTGGAGGGCGGCATGGCCTGCAGATGGTGGTGTTGGTGGTGGTGATGATGGTGGTGGTGTTTAAAGTGCTGCCCTCGCTGATCTCTCTTCTTGTGACTCTTCAGTCCACTGCCGCTGGTCGCCGTCCCGCTGCCGCTGCTGCCATTCCCCGGATCCGTGGATGCCTCTTTGTGCTTCCGGCCAGGATGCTTGTGAGACTTTATTTCTACCTCCTCCCCTGTAGGGGTCACAGTTGATGCAGTCAGTCGTTTGGCTATCACCGGTGTGAAGGTCTCCGTCGTGGAAGCGGTGGATCCTTCCAACTCCTCTAAAGTCTCTCGAGTTTTGCGTTTCTTGATGGGAAGCGCCCTCTCCTGAACAGGCTTTACGGAAGACTCCTTCTGAGCTTTTTTCTTGGCCTCGGCGGTGAGGATGGCTGCGGCAGCGTACGCAGTGGCTGAGCCCGCCCCCACCACCGACTGCGAAGCGGCTGCTGGCTTGCGCCCACGTTTTTTGGGCGTGCTCTGCGGTTCCTGTTCTGATTTCCGCTTGCGGCCTCGGCGCACTTTGGCAACTGCCGCTTGCCCCACTGGAGCCCCTGGTTCAGTTTTGGAGGGCACAAAGGGCATCTTTACCAGGAGTTTTCCTGGACTCTTTTCTATGACACGCTTTACAGCCACCCCTTCAGTGGCCTGCCGTACCTTGCCGCTGCCTTTTGGCCGCCCCCTCCCGCGACCGGAGGGTTTGACTACTTTAGGCTTCTTTGGCGGTCTCTTTTCTCTACGAGAGGGGCTCCCGCGGCCCGTGACTGTGAAGTCAAAGTCATTAGGATCCGTGGTGGTATCCCCCACCTTTTGGAAGTACGCCATGAGCTCCACTTTGGAACGGAAGGCTTTCCCTTCTGGGCTGAAAAAAACAAAAACAATATATTTTGTATTATAAAAATTGACAACTGTAATTTTGAGAAAACAATATAAGAATGTTTATGTGCACTAAATTCAAAATTTTAAATCAAATATGAATATTTTCTTGAATTCCAGTTTTATTCTTATTAAGCACCCTTTAATGAAATGAAATAAAAGAAGAAATATGGGAAGAAAATCATCTACAAACCCGTAGACCAAAATATAACTTCTTTTTCTATTTTAGATTTATTTTATATTAAGCACCTTTTAATAAGAATAAAGTGAAATCAAAGAAAAAAAACATTGGGACCCGTGACACATCAGCCAGTGTTAAACAGCATGCGCCCCTATTCATTATGTCAAATTGTTTTGCAGAACAATATACTTTATAACTTAACATAATTATTTAGCCATACAACAAATCAAACAAATCAATCCACATTCAGCTCTAAAACACAAAACTCTTCATCAAATATGAATATTTTCTTGAACTTTTATTCTTATTAAGCACCCTTTAATAAAATGAAATAAAAGAACAATTTGTAAAGTAAATTTTAACCTGTAACCTGTTAAAATTTTCTTTGATTTCACATTTATTTTTATTAAGAACCTTTTAATAACAATAAAATGAAATCAAAGAAAAAACAAAAACAGTGGGACCTGTGACACATTGGTCAGTGTTCAACGGCATGCACCCCTTTCATTATGTCAAATTATTTGGCAGAACAATACACTTCATTGAACACTGAATTATTTACCCATACAACAAATGATATAAATCAATCCACATTCAGCTCTAAAACATAAATCTCTGTGACCCCCCACTAGTGTAATGCACAACTCTCTCTCTATACTTGTAATTTATATTTATTGAACAACCACTGACTTGTTGTATTATGCTTCAGATGCTGCTGGGACCTGTTACACAAGCTCGTCTTACACTGGAAGTGACACACCACCTCAGACAAATCAGCCATGAATCTGTGATTAAAAGGCCATTCATATCAAGAATGATAACTTTATTAGCATCCACACAAGCACACAACGACACTCTGTTTATGTCGTCTGCCACTTTAAATTCTCGAGCTCTGTAAAGTAGAATGGATTCTGATTGGCTGTCTATGCTTTTATTGTTCATTAGCTGGAAAAAAAATCATTTCGGAAATAATTGCAACTATATTGATCCTCTGTGCTGTTATCATTAATGTTTTAGCTCCGGTGTGCTATTCTTTTAAATTTAGAATGATTATTAAAACTGTATCTTTATTGTTGGTGTTAACAGCGTCAGACTTCAATGATAATAAAATGGGAATGTTTCTTACTCAAAACATCAGTATAGAACTGACTTTGTATAGGCTGAAACAATTTCACACGTTAAAAATAAATGTAAGTGTGGTGACAAATAAAAGATGTAAGACAGAAACAGAAAACATCACAAGCTGGCACTGACGTAGTTGACAGAAGTATATAACGAATAATATTCAAATAAATAATTCACGATATTAAAGGTCCCATATTGTATCTTTTTGGAAGTTTTATTCTAGGTGTTGATGTCCTTAAAAATATATATATTTGCAGTATAAGCATCAAAAAAAATCTCAATATGTTTTTACAGATCGTCTTTTAGGAGCTCTGTCAAAAACAGGTCAATTTTGGCCTGTCTTATTACAATTCATGAGCCTCTCTTCTGATTGGCCGGTTTCTTCTGAGTGACGCACGAGCAGGCCAATCAAATGTAACGTCACAGTGCTAGCTGGAAGCAAAACAAAGGGAAGACGGAGGCAGCTCATTCGAAACAATGCAGATTCGGCTACATAATCCACGTAATACAGCATCAAATATGGAAACATGACCGCACACCCGATCCCAGTGCCAGACAAAAAAAATGACGACAGCTGTGGTAGAACGCGATAAATTGAGAGGACTGGACAGAAAGAGCGTCAAAAATGCTTGAGTTTGCACACTTCTTATCAGAAAAGGTTCAATAAAGCATTGTATTTTGTTGTTGTGGGCTTGTCTAAAGTTTTATCGCATCTCACGACTATGTCGTTAATGAAATAATGACATAATAACAAACTGACGATGTGTTTATGTGTAAGTGTACATGCATTGTTGAGATTAGCTGGACTAGTGACTAGTTGCAGCTGGAATAATAATGTAGCTGTAAAAATTTGGCCTGCTGAAACTGAAATGCAGACATCTTCATCATGACTAGATAGATAGTCTTTACTATACAGGTTAGATGTGATTCAACTCATAGTAACAATCCTGTCAGATTGCCCATCCTTGGAGTGAGCGTACAGATCAGCCGATCTAGTTTCGTCTGTTAAAGTTAGCCTTTTCCCCTATGTTTCCGTGTTGTTGTTGCTCATCGATGTCATGGACTCGGGTGATGACTGAAGGCGGTGACTGAGTAGATCGTACATCACATTTTTACGGCTCGTGAAAAATCACAGCTACTTTATGCAGGCTGTGTGCAGTTTACTGTGGATTGACTGTTTCGAAACTTGTATGATGGTTACATAACCCCTAGACCTTATCATGAAAAAAAAGCCAGGAAATTTCAGATCTGACAATATGGGACCTTTAGGTAAAAGGGGAATATATCATATCAAAAGGGCCTAACTGGTACTTTCAGTGTTAATATGCTTAGTTTTGTTGCGCAGCAGCAAGTCATCTCTTTTAATTAGCAGTCAAAGACTCTCCAAACGCAGTAACTTAACTTTCATAATGACTGATTTGTTGCATGTGTGTCATTTGGACAAAGCATTACGAAACAAATATCTTCCCAGTCCCTCTCAAAACTTCCTGCAACTTGTACTAACTTGATCAGGTACACATCAAATTTTCCAGCGGATCTCCCCGACTTGCGCTGTTTCAGCTTACGCGTCCAACCTTGAGGCAGTGAAGGGTCGTCATACAGTGGGCCTCTGTCCCGAATGACGGAACGCCGCTGCTTGGCCGATGCGGAAGATTCTGGAGCGCTGAGAGCAGCTCCAACTTCAGGGTCAATGGGTTCAGATTTTTCTGCCTCCGTCCGTTGTCCAACATCCCCCTGCGTAAGGAGGGGCGTGGGTGGAGGAACGGACACTGTGGCCTCCAGTTTTTCCACATCTTGCCGTTCCCTTTTGTTTTTCTTCTGCTTCTGCGTCTTGTCTTTTGAGCCCTCCTGGTCTTCATTCTTGTCCTCACCTCTGCTGACAACACAAAAAATAAGTGGCACGCTGAGACAGGATGACAGTCTTACATGTCTATATTCAAGTCAACCCCTTTTCTAACTCCTTTTTTTTAACTAAACAGAAGTGCTGTGCTTGCATGTTTGCCATCGTAAATTCAATAGTTTGGCATCAAAGCATGCTCATTTTCAAATCACACAAGCTCTATTAAATACCACCAATGAGCAAGCGAGATGTGGCCTGAATTTGAAGTGTTAGCAAAAAACTTGGTTAACCGAATAAGCTGATGCAATTCACACCGTAACATCTTTAGGCATCATGTGAAACCTGAGTCTATGATGTGTCTATTTCGTAACTTTAGGAGAAACACATTCAATTTGATTTCTACTCTGCTTACAGACTCACGGAAAGCACCCTGGAGGTGTCAAGGTTGAATCATTGTGTCTTCAGAGAACGGAGGAATTTCCCGCTCGCCTGTGGCTTGTCCCTCAAGGCGACAACCAATTCTTTGTCATCTATACACAATGATCAACTTAATACGTGCCTTATACGTGGCAGATTACTCTAAAAACACTTAACCACATGGCAGTCGCAATATTTTGTTCATAAAAACATCAAATCACAAGGAAACAAATATACTGTGAACTTCATTTCCATGTGTACAGCACAGAAAAACAGACTAAAAAGGGGGAAAAATAACGAATCTATATATGCTGGTTACTCATATTGAACTTTTCCTTCAGTCGTTGATTACAATGCTACTTGCCTACTTACAGTTTACAAAACTTTCAGAGCCAGACTGAATTAAACAACACCTTTTTTAGATGTTCATAGCATTTACAGTTATTCTAGCAGGGTGGAGACTGTAACAGATCCCACATGTTCTTAGCTCAAATGCTGTCACTTTCGATGACAGTACTGTGTTGAAACTCAAGCGATGAACCCATCCACAAAGTTTACCAGGTACATAAAGCTGAGACAAAAAACTACTTTGTTTTTTTCACTTCAACAATGACTAACAGTCTGTAGAAACAGCCACTGACATGTTTCAGTACATCAACAAAAATCACCACACAAGTTAAAAACAAACATTCACTAGACAGTTTTCGATTTTAGCACATTATCAAATAAAGGTACAGATATGATTACTTTTTAGCCAATTTATGACTATACATGCCACACTTAGTATGCATGTGAAATACAGCTAAACTATTTAATCTGCACTATAAAATATGAGCTTACTATGTGGAGTAGCATTTCCCAATTTCACAGGTTTTAAAACTTTAGTAGAGAGCAACAGTTGGGTTCCAGAAGCAGAAATCACATTTTCACCTTGATTTTTAACAATAAGATAAAAAAACCTTTAAAGAGCTCAAAGACGCTCAAAGTTAAGCGATCATATCATATAGGCTCCTGTGGAAGTCAGCGAAAACTTCCTTTTTAGAAGTTGCTTAGTATGAATATATTTAAAATGGTCTCTGTCCAGTGAAAAACTATGCTATCCATAATCCTAAAATGAGACGCACATCAAAAGATTTATATAGAAATGTTTTGACCGCTAACTCTCAAAAAGCATTGCAAAAAAATTATCAAATCTCAAACTACATGAATCCATATATATAAGTATTCTCCAATGAACATTGTTTAGAATGTAATGCTGTTTTGCTTAAAATCAACCAGTTTTAGTTTTTTTTAAAACAATTGCATCACAGCGTTTCATGGGATGAGTAGTTATACTGAGGGTCTGGCAACCCTTTAAAAGGATTTAAATGCTTGGTGACGCATCAAAGAGGACAGACAGCATGAGATAAAGAATCCTTCAAGCAGTCAGGATCAAAATGCAAGTAAAACCACAAAACAAATTGGTTTGCACTTGACTTTTACGTAAAACACTCTTACAATAAGCTTAAAAGAACGAACTTCTAGTGTTTTAACTGATAAACCCAAACAAACTACCACTGACTGCACTACATTGTCAGTGATATTCACTTCACTTATTGATTTATATCTTTTAAATGTAAGGTGTGAGGAATATACATTTCTACAATCACTTTGTTAATACAACATCCAAGAAAATAAGTGTAATTTTAGCCAAAAATATGCATCAGTTCATCACTTTAGCAGAACAGATATGCCAATCCTGACAAACTTTTTTGGGAAGTTCACATCCTGCAAAGTGACTCGCAAAACCTTTTATAATACATTTATAACAACATGTTATGTATGCAACTTCTGTTAAATGTGAAACTACAAGGAATGTTTGCATTTCGTAAATATTAGTAAAATGATCCACACTGCAGGACCACCTAAAATGAGTTGAAGACAATAATTATGTTATCGAAAGTCCAGTCACCTCACCTAATATATACAATTTCCCTTATTTACATAAAGTTTTACTTAATCTTGTGCATTCACATTTATTAATTTACAACTGTATCATGTGTGGCATGCTCCATGAATTTATTGCTAGGCCAGATACTGGATCATTTGGCGTAGATGAGATATTCTCTCTGTTAGCCATGAAATAATTTACAGATCTGACCTTAAGCATGAACTACCCATTTATGAGATGAACACAAATGAACACCAGCACGTCGTAAGTTTTCTTTAAGCCACGACTTTGTTGAGGTCCACTCTATTAAAGAACCATAATGAAAGCTAATTGGTACTGGTCATAATTAAGCTTTTACTGTGAACGTTGACTGTTCAATTTAGCACTAAGTAGGAGGTGGCGAAGGCCTTGAACCTACGCTGGAAATCAATGAATATGTGCATTAGACAGCTCCACTTATGAAACCTTATCAAATATTAACAATTATACCATGCTAGCCAATCAAGGACCATGTTTAATCATAATGAAAAGACATCGGAAAAGCAGAGGAAGGGTGGTAACGGTGTTTATTTGAAGTTACTTTTGACTCACAATGCTGAAAATGTACCCCACTGTAACGTAACTAGAGAATGCTTTACAGGAAAATATTCTTTTAACATTTAATTTAATCAAACTTGCCATTTTCTGTAACGTTTTGTCAAATTTACTAGCAATTTCCAAGTAAAAAAAGTATAATTTTTGAAATTCGTAATAATAACCTGTAAAATATTCAATGGCTGGCAAACAAAATATTTCATCTGGCTTTTACCTGCTTTTGCAATGAATTCATGGAGCATGCAACACAGGAAGAAGTTACACAGGATGCAAGTTGAGCTGTCACAAGTGTGTGCAGAAGACATGGAGCATTGTGTCTTGCGTGTCACTCAGTTTGTGCAAATCCCCCTGCGGTCGACCACACTCACACATACAGACAAATATGATGCTGCTAGATCCGTGAGCTGGCTACCGGAAGTCAGCTCAACAATATCACATGGGAGTGCCTTGTGCATTGCTAAAGCAAGCTGACTATCTATATTCCAGCGATGCTAGAAGCACAACAGTGTGTTTTGCACCTGGACTTACACGGTTTGCATGCTGCAGGGGCAAAACGAGCAGCAATAACAACACAGAGACGCACGCACAGTGACATCAGGCAGAGAAATAGCACACTGGCCAACTTGCTTGCATATGCAAACTTGGTACCTGATGATGCACAGCTACCTACACAGCACAACAGCATCGCGCTGCTCTAAAACGCATCTTAACCTCATTTCTAAGCACTCAGGCAAGCCTTTCCACAACAGGACAGGCAGATCTATCTAGAGCAAATCTCATTTCGGTCCCCTGCCTTGTCCTGCAGCGCCACAAGCGAGCTAACTTACTTCAGTCTGCTGTTTTTGACAGCTAGCGAGCGCTTCGGAATTAAACAACACAGGAGCGCCGTAACATTCGCGCGAAAGAGCCGCGAATATCAGCAAAACAAAACATGTGTGCGTCCAAACCCCCCACCTCCGCCCCAGACAGCCCTTCGCTCCAGATTTCAGGGGAGTTTTGGAAGTAACGTCAGAAAACGACACCGGGCTAAAGCGTGCCGCGCAAAGTGTCCGCTGATCGTGGAAAAAGAGCGGGAGAAATGCGAGTGACGTATTCTCAACGCCTTCGCGGGCTAGCGCGGCTAACATTTCCCCCCCTCAGCCTGCGCCTGCCTGACAAAATATCACAGCGACGATCAAAACCGACGCCATCGCCGATCGCGACGCCTGACATTGGAATCCGTGACAATGGGAATGGATGCGATTCACACTTACAGTCTCTCCTCTCCGCTCTCTGCGGCGGCCATTTTTATTTAAATAAATAAATTTCCAAAAAATCACGCAACATCTTTGTGGGTACCCCTCACCCTCCTCTCCCACTCCCTCTAACACAACACCATCCGTCGGACGCGAGATCTCGCGAGAGGTTGGGTGGAAGGGAAAGGAGGTAGCGCGTGCGTTCTCGCGAGAGCTGAGAAGTGGATAAGCAGAGAAGGAAACAACGTCCAGGGCGAGGAAAGCTGCATTGCACACCAGAATAATAGTGCCTAACTGTATTATTCCGGTCTGCGATAAAGTCCTCTGTCTTTGGGATCAATCCACGTCAAGTTTTTGAATGTTGCTTTCAGATATTTTTGCCTTCCGATAAAAGTTTGGATTAGTAGCCTAAAAATTATAAACACCCCTTTCAATCAGGTCTCCACATCATATATGGGAGTCTAGGAGTGTCATAAAAATACATTTGTATCAACAAAAATGTAAACGAACAACAACAACAAAAAAACTTTTCAAATTGATTCTATACAGTTTTATTGAATTAATACGGCCTATGTGACCCTGGATTTTTCTTTTATGGCAAAATCATTGGGATGTTATATTATTATTACTCATTATATTAAAACAAACATTTCTGATTAGTAATATGCATTTTTTTTGCACCGGCAGATATGCTCAAATAGTTTTATTTTGGACTAATATCCCAACAAACCCTAAATTAATGGAAAGCTTATTTATTCAATTATCCCTTATGGATTTGTGGTCCAGAGCCATATTTTAAGTCTTAAAATGCAAAAATACAGCAATTATACATTGTTTGAATAGAAAAAAATGACTTTTAAACTGCATTTTAAATAAGCATTTAGTACTTTGCTTTTTAAATCCATTTTTGATTGCTTTTTCAGTTGATCTAAATCACAAACCAAAGCAAACAATAAGGCTCTTTATGCAAGTAAAATTCATATGTTGTGAAATTGACATTGATAGTGCTTGACGCTAACATTTTCATCGGTCCCGCTGTGAGCAATCAACAAGTGTTGTGGGGTGATGTTTGCAAGGTTGATATTTGTAATTAATTTTTTTCTGACTTCCTCTTTTGATGCATGAATGTGATAATGAGGTAAGAAAAAGAGGAAACGAGAGTACTATTATGGGAAATCTTTACTTACAGGCCTACAGTTGTTCGCAGACTTGGCAGAAAACAGAAAAGAAATGCACATGTACAGTATGCAACCATTACCTTTAAAATCGATTCAACATCAGATGTAAATCAAAGAGTAGAGAATACTTATAGTTCACCCAAAAATAAAAGTTCTGTCATTATTTACTCGCCCTCAAGTAGTTTCAAACCTGTATGAATTTGTTTGTTCTGCCAAACGCAAAGGAAAATATTTTGAAAAAGGTTTGTATTGTTTGTTTTGGGTCACCGTTGAGTATTTTTTTCCTACTATGGAAGTCAGTGGTGTCCCAAAACAGCCTGGTTTGAACTTCTTTTAAAAAAAATACCTTCCTTTGTGTTCGGCAAAACAAAGAAATTCATACAGGTTTAAAACTACTTGAAGGTGAGTAAATGATGACAGAATTTTCATTTCTTGGTGAACTATTCCTTTAAAGAGACATTGATGCAAATGATATCATGAAAAACTCTATTTTAAATAATTGCTAGGTACATATACATGATATTGTATGTATGTGGATTGGAGTTGTTGAGAATGTTTCCTTACATTCAGCTGAGCTTATTTTAGTCTCCCCTCCTCCTGCAATCAAAAAACACTTGCTTGGGTATTCAACAACACTCGCATCTGAAACAGCGAATACAGAATAAATCTGACAGCTACAATTTCTTGAGATGCACTAAATCCATACTAAACCCATCATAGAAAGGCTTAGAATAGAATATAACGAAATATGTACAATGTTAGATAACAGATAAAAATAAACAGATGAATGCTCTGCTGGGACATTTCACTTAAATCTGAGGCATTTTTCGATAGCATTTTTGCACTAAGCACTACTTAATTTCTGACCCTGTCTGGAAGACACAAAAATAGTACTGTATATTGGCAAGGCCTATTAAATAGCATATATTTAGTCATTTTAAGGTGATCAGCACATGCTGATAACCATGACACTTCCTTCTCAGTACCAGGACACTACCAACAGTTGATATCAACAACGAATGAACATATGTTCACCCTGCTCTCTATATATCTATATATGTTTGTGTACAGTATATATAGAGTGTGTATAGGGTATAGGGTGGGTGTTAAAAGTTGTAAACATATAAATATTGTACTGAAATTATCATTATAATAGAGAGAGAATTAAGATTTAACCCTGACAGCACACGTACATCTAGGAGACGTCTGCATTTACATCTGCAAGATGTATTATTTACGTTGTTTGCTCATCTGCAATACGTCTATTGGACGTCTCCTTTTAGATGTCAAATAGACGTCTATTAGATGTCTTTAAGATGTTTATGATTTAGAACGTATGTAAAACTGACATCTGAAAGACGTCAGATGATCTGCTTTCCAGATCAAGAGATCTTTAACAGACATCTTGCAGACGTACCTGTGCTATCTGGGAAATTAATCAATAGGCCTATTTTTAATTTAGCGAGGATGCTTTAATTAAAATGTGATACAACTTATTTTAAATAATGAGAATGATTTTTGAGCAGCAAGAAAATCAGCATATTTGAATGATTCTGAAGGATCACGTGACTCTGAAAACTTAAGTAGTGATCCTGAAATCATTATGTTTTTGATTAAAGAAAATGCAGCCTTGGTGAGCAAAAACAAAAACATTAGCCCCCCCCCCCCCTCGCGTGGACTTAATGCAAAGCCACAGGCCACATCCACCCACTGACTCTCCATCCTGTAGGCGGAACCACTGCCGTTCATGGCGATTGATGACACAAATTGAACTGAACCCTGTGCGTGGTGTTAAGAGTTTGGGTTTTCCTAATAGTCATATAATATTCATTAAAGGTTTGCTTGTTTTTAAACCACCGCTGTTGTGTGCCTAACCACTCCTCGCGGTCTGCAATGTGGGTCAGGGCATTTTTGGCCATCGCTGTTGTTGTCTGTGCCGTGAGTAGCGATAGAAGTTTGGAGGACAAGGGCCGCGTTGAATTCCAGCGAGCGCGTGAGCTGTCGCAGCAGCCGCGTTATGGCGCGTGCTGGTCTCGAGCGCTAGAGAAAATACAGTCGAGCTGCAAAGAGTTCAGTGAAGATGTGCAGAGCAAGATCGCCTTGTCCTTCACACACTGCCACCTGCAAAGGTCAACAGCTCATTTTACTGGACTCAGCTGTATTGTAATTGTATTTCGAATCATTTTTGATCTGTATCTGAACAAACTAGATGGGAACCGCTAGTTTATAATGTTCAATGTTCCCTGTCTTTTGTCTAAAAATTTATTGCAGGTCAGGTCGTAGTTTCCCAGAGTGTCCTGAAGATAGCGATGTCAAAACCTGCACCCAAGACATGGATCCTGTGGCCTTCAACACCTACACTGAGTTCTTCACCCATGCACACAGTATATGTCATTACTTGCAGAGTGAGCGCTGGCAACAAAGAGCTGAGAACACCATTCACCGGTACAAAGGTCCCTAGATGCATATTTTGAATATGAAATGTATTTATGTGCATAAAAAATTAATGTGAGCCAATGTTCATCTGTGTTTCAGGTTGACTGAGAGTTCAGCGGGGGTTGCAGAGCAGTTGGCCTCCACCCAGCGGATGGCAGAAGATCTGGTCCTGGCCCAAAGTGCCGCACTCAAATCCCAGGAAAGCATCCTGCGCAATGGAGAGGAACTCAAGAGCACCCTGCAGGACTCCACTCAAGGTGATGGCCAATACATAAAATAGATGGAAATATGCTAATTGAAGTATGATGTCTGGTTTAGAATCACTGAAAGTGAAAGTTTAAGCAATAAAATTTTAAAATATACATTTATTTTAAAATAAGAAAAGGTCAGTCAAGTGTATATATAAATATATATATATATATATATATATATATAATTATGTTTTATAGGCTTGCTCGTTTAGGCATCTTATTATTATATACAGTACAAAAAATGGATTTTCATTTTAAGTTAATAATATTAGTGCTGTCAAATGATTAATCGCGATTAATCACATAAAAAAAAAAGTTTTTCTTTACATAATATGTGTGTGTAATGTGTATATTTATTATATATATATGTATAAATATAAATACTAACACATGCATGTATATATTTAAAAGACATATGCTTATATATTAAATATATTTATATATAATATAAAATACAAGAATAAAACTATATAAATGTATATACATGTAAATATTTTCAGAATATACTGTATGTGTGTTATGTTACATATTATATACATATTATATACATAAAAATATGCACAGTACACACACACACATATATATTATGTAGACAAAAACTTTGGATGTGATTAATAGCGATTTGACAACACTACAAATTATATATAATTATAATTTTTTTAATGTTCAACGAGTATTGTATTATAGCAGAGATCATATTTGGGCAAATAATCATGCACACTGAAATATTCAGTATTAAAAATTGTGTAAAATTTGCCAATAACCAATAGGCTACCGCTATATTATACATCCCTTTTTACTTATAGCTCCAAGGTGTAAAGGTCAGGTTGAGATGTCACAATCCTTCTCTCTCTTATCATTTAGATTCTCAGGTCATCGCCTCTTTTACACTTTTATGTCAGTTCTCGCAAGTATCTGCAGTTAAATGTATTCTGGAATGAATTCACTCTTAACCACTTAACATGCAGACTCCATTTAGACTGTTTTGTAGATAATTTCAGCCTGACAGAAATGTCTAATTTTTTGCATGTTGCAGAGATGAGGCAATCAATGCCAATCAAAGTGAAGTATGTGCTTGACCTCAAAATGTCTTGTCTTTTACCTCATTCTTTGCTTGTGTGCTGTGATCCACACGGAGCTGAAATGTTTCAGGCCTGAGAGATGTGTTTGGGGAGATGAGGCATTCTGCACAGGAGCAGCAGGTGGCATTTGCGGAAATCTTTAACCGTGTAGCTTTCCTCCAGAGCTTCATTATGTCAGAAACGCACACGTTTAGTTCCCTTTTCTACAACGCCCTGGGCTTTGCCGCCTCTTTCCTTCTGACTTCTGTCCGGCGCACAGCTGGAGCAAGGTGAGTATAAACCTGATTGGCCAGTGCAGTGCTTCTGTAGAAATAAGTAAAAGGGTCTTCTTTTAACTTATCCCCTGATTTTTTTTTTATTATTATTATTATTATTTTTACTTTTAACTGACCCTTTTTTAAAGATTTATAAAATAATTGATTTATTTTTGCAGCTGTGAACCTCCTCTTTACATGGGAAATAGGAACTGGCACTTCTCTTTTGGTCTTCGGTTGTAGGTTTTGTTAGATCAGTGTTGTTTTTCAGTCCTATCCTTTAATTACAGCCCCATATTATTTTGTGAAATAATTACAAAGCACTCCACAATAAAATTTTCCACTCAAGCTGATCAGACCGAAATGATCAAGGATCTTAGCTGGTTGTTGATAGCATTTTTTTAGTAGTAGTAGTAGGCGCTACACACCGTCATAAACTGCACTGGTTGGATTAATTTTCCCACATCAGAGTATGCATTAGTGTGCATATGTTCAAATTTATGCATGTGTCTTACATCAGAAACTTGCACAAATTTGTAAAAAGCTTATTTTTAGTTTAATTTTTTTATTTAATTTCTTAGTTTTGAGTGTGTTTCATAGTAGGCATGAAGTGTGCATATGCTGATATTTATTCATCTGACATCAGAAACTTGCACAAATTTGTTTTGTAGTAGGCGTCATATCTGCGTAAGTTGAGCTTTTTCTGAAGTCAGTCAAAAGTTTAGAAGCTTTTTAAAATATAATCTAAGTTAAAGGTGGTGTATGTAGAATTAGCGCAGGTATTGCACATTTTTAGTGGAGAATAACTGATTGCAGCATTGTTTTATATAACATATTATGGTATTTTTGTCTTTTAATAGAGTCAAAAACATAAAGCACCTTTAATACTTTAATTAAATTATAGTTAAATTTTGACTTTGACATTGATGCATTGTTTCATTTTAGATTTTTCCTTTTTGGACTTGTGGCTTTGAATATATACCTTGAAAGAATGATCTGTAAGACGGTGTTGGAAAACGAGGACCATGGATTTCAACAAATGGTAAGACTACTGCATTATACTAAAGTGGTAATTGCTGTCTAGGTTTAAAGTGTGGAATTTCAGCAATATCTGCATACTGTCAATCATGGTTTTATTGCAATTTTTTCTCTTTTGCATAGGAGAAAATCACCTTTTTAGTTAGTCTTCTAAGAAAATCCATGGTTCTACTTGGCTGCCTTGTTCTGCTGTACTTCGCTCTGCGCTACCGCAATATCAGCCGAGAGAGTCTCGAAATCTTGAAGGAGCTCAAAGAGACTCGCTCTGATCTTCAGCAGGCCTTGCAAAAAGCAGGTATCTTCAAGCGAGCAGGTACCTTTACATTTAAAGGGTTTAGTTCCAGAATTTGTTCTTGATCTTTCTCATGATACCTTCTAGAATGTCTCTCGGCATCTGTGGATGAATGGAAGAGGTCCAGACAAAAACGTTGGCAGAGCAAGTGGGAAGAGAGAGATGACAGTTTAGTTGTTCTGCATCCCTCTAGCGTCGTGAATGCGGCCCTGTCTACATCCTCTGCATCTCCTGATAGTGAGCGCTGCTTATGAAAGAGCTGACGTTTCAATCAGTCTGCGTGTTTCAGAAAGTGTCAAATGTGACCCTGGACCACAAAACAGGTCATAAGTAGCACGGGTATATTTGTAGCAATAGCCAACAATACATTTGTATGGTTCAAAATTATTGATTTTTCTTTTATGGCAAAAATCAATAGGATATTAAGCAAAGTTAATGTTCCATGAAGATGTTGTGTAATATACATATACTGTATGTATGTACTATATGTATATGTGTGTGTGTGTATATAAAAAAGGACACATATATATATATATATATACATATATATATATACATATATA
>JAUMHE010000055.1:2361599-2398142 GCA_032359235.1 Enteromius mattozi
TAAAAAAAGATCAAAATTGTTAGTATTGTGATATTTCACTATAGATTATTACTGTTAAATTTCACTTAAATTATTACTCCAAGATCATAAATTATTTAATTTTTTTTTTTTTTTTTTTTTTTTTTTTGATAAACAATGTTGACTTTAAGAGATCAAACAATCAAACTGTAAACAAAAATCAAACCAAAATGCAGGTTTCCACTTGCTATTGATCAAACAATCTGTCCAAACCCTAATTTTTTTTTTATTATTATTACAATTTTTATTGAATTTTAAATCCAATACAAAAATAACAAAACATCAAAAAATAAATAAAAACAAATAGCTCAGATTTTAAATACAACAGGACTTCCCCCATATGTAACAAATTAGGGAAAGAAGAAGAAAAAAGATTAATAGAGCAGAAAAGTTAATACTGAATTAATTTTAAAAAATGATAAATTATTTATCACTTACAGGAATTGACATCTATTGTTATGGCCAGCATTTATTCATTTTTTTTTTTTTTTGCTGTGTAGCATAATTTTCATGACAAATTAAGCACATAAACCAAAAAAGAAGAAAAAAGTAATGGATTTACTTGCTTTAATTTGTTCGTTTATTTATTGTGATATGGATGTGTTGTGGTTTTGATTATTAGGATCTTAAATGGAGTTAAAATTAATTTGCATTCATCGTTAGCTATTAAGGATTTTATGGACAATGGTGGTGTTAACCTAGTGACAGCCAATTATATCCACCCAAATTCAAAACTGGTTAAAAGTTCAGTATTTTTTCCCTCCTCCCTCTGAAGGCTTTTCAACTTGAGCTACTGGTGCAATGTAGGTCAAATGGGACGAGTCCATGTTTACAAGCACTTAAGCTCTCTTCCAAAATCCACATATTTTTATGGGGTGTAAATGTTTAATTTATGAAATATAAACGATCTCCCCGATTAGGACACACGGGGGTTTCTTTTCAGGAAGGGGGGACGTTCAAATCCTTTGAAAGTTTTTCCTTTGCATCAGATTTCAAGCACAGACCCTTAGGAAAAGAAGGAGAGAGAGAGAAAAAAAAAAAAAAATGAGAAACAGACTTTGGGAAAAGAGGAGAGAGAGATGGAGGGGGTTGAAGCTTGGTTTCATATGTCCTGGAGGAGGAGGAGGAGGAGGAGGAGGCTTTCAGTTTAACACACTTTGGCGTTGTCGAGTCCCACAAAAGAACAGACAAGCAACCGGTGGAGAGCGACAAGAATTGTAACATTGCAACATTCTAACAATGGAACGCTGCGACATTGTAACGTTTGTTTTGTTCGGGAATCCCGCTTAAAATACACGCCGACAGCCGGAGGAGTTTTCAAACGGCGAATGTGGATTGTGTTTGAAGCAGCTGAGTGTGCATATTTTTGGATACGGTTATACCGAGAGGAAACGGGGGGGGGGGAACCGTCGGAATAATAACGACAATATGCGGCGCCGTTTCAATTCCGCAACAAGAAGTTCAGGAAAGATGAAACGGGAAAGTTCGTTTTAAAACGCGAGGCTCACTGACAGAGCCAATGTGGTTCTTCGAAGCTCTTTTGCTTTGGAAGCTTCGTGTTATAATGTTATCATCTTCTGTTATGGATTTATAACGTTATTCGTTGCTTCTGTACAGTCTGTGACCGCAACACTACTGCGAATGCCATACGAAGATGGTTCATTTTCACAAAGGTCATTGCGCGTTGGGAGTTGCTTATATCACATTTGCTTGGACTTGTATGTGGTTTTGGTTAAACTGATCGTTGATGGCTGTTTCTGTTCGGATTTACCGTCCACCGGCTGATCAGGGGGGATCGATCCGGCAGATTCACCCTTTCCAGCATCTACAGGAGGAGGACGACCTCGGGACGCAAGAGCGGCTGGTGGTTTTGGACCTGGACTGTTTTGAAGATTCTGTTTTTATATCTAGACCTGGATTATAAAGCCCGTTCCCTGGGATTCCCGCATCTTGTGTCCTGTATGCCTGCGTGAGGGTTTCGCAGGCAGGGATGCAGTTGAATCGACCCAAGAGCGCGCATCTCATCAGCTCCAGTCCGCACAATTCATCGTCTTATTCCAGCCAGTTCAAAAGCATGCGCTTCTCGTACCACATCAGCAGCGGTTTGCCCAGTCCGCAGCCTGCCCTGCGCAGATCAGGTGAGTCTGGAGCTTATTTAAGGCTAGATGCTCTGACATGTGCGTGCCATTTCCTTTGCTTTTCAGTTTGAGCGTTTCGCATGCAGTTCTGCCAAAGCATCATTACAAATAACATTGATGTATGCAAATGCAGATGTGTCAGTGACAAACAAGGAAGATGGGAATGAGAATTTCTGCGGAAAAAAATGTAGTTTAATGTGCCAACTTCTTAAAGTGTTATTTAGAATGTTTAAGTTGAAAAGTTTATGCTGTTTTCTACATAAAATGTGATTTAACTCTCTTAAAGTGCCAAATAATCCGTTTTTAACTATATACATTTTTTAAGTTTGAATCATAAATATCTTTATTTTTCTTTAAGATTAATGTTTTTGACCTGAACTTGACTTGCCATTAAAAGGTCAAAATATGATATTTTCAATAGAGGTCCTGTCTGTTTTGATGGTTTTCTTGTCACATGACAACAAAATGGCTTCCTGCGTGTTGGTTATGCCTCACCAATTTTAATTTGGATGAAGTTTTATTATAGTATTAATATTTGAAAACAAATTTGCTCAAATGGGATTAAGATGTTTATTGTTTTTGCTCACCAAGGCTGCATTTATTTGAATAAAATACAGTAAAATATTAAATTAATATTAATACTATAGTTTTAATTTAAATTTTAACACTTAATAAGATTTATTTAAAAAATGATTTTTTTTAAAAAAAATTTTTATTTTACTATATATATATATATATATATATATATATTTTTTTTTTTTTTTTTTTTTTTTTTTTTTACAAGTAATAATTTATCAAATGGAATATTATGCTGCTCATGAAGAATGAAGAATTTCTTTTAACAAGAATTTTATTATTTTAATATAACATTTTGTCTTATTTATAATATCTGGATGGATGTTATTACATCACCTTGACATTTTTTACTTTAAAGCTGCAGAAAAATATCAAAAGGACCTTTAATTCAGAAATGGAAAACATTTGGGCTATCATAGAAAAGGTTCATTAGCCTAATTTTTTGTGTTAATTGGCTTTTTTTTAAATAATGATTCAATAAATCTGGACTACAGAAACAAGTATCATTGACTCATACAGTATATGTAGCTTAGGTCTGCTAAACCAAAGCTTGCAGGTTCAAACCCCACAAGGGTAGATCCATTAACTCTGACCGTTGTGTCCTTGAGAAAGACACTTAACCTCTTGTGACTCCAGATGGACCTTTTTTGCTAGATTTTTTTGCTACCCCAACACTATAAACCAACACACCACAACCCAATTGCATGACAACCCAGCTATATTATGATAATTTTAACAACAGACATAAGTAATGTTTACAAAGACGTGTGCACACTCTGTGACCCTGTAAATGTTGGATAAAAGCTTCATTTAAAGTAACATATATGTGCTGATGCAAACGTAGACATAGATGTTGAATACTTGGAATGCTTGATGTTTTTCTCACTGAAAGCGAGCTTTGACTCCGGATGTCTTTAAGACTAGAAAAATGCCACCACTCCAGTCCTTGTGTTTAGCATATTGTGTAGGCGCTTGTGCGTCTGAGTCCCAGAAAAATCACCCTTACATTACATTAAGGGGAGGCCGAGCTCATTTGAATGATTACCAAAAGAAATCAGCATTCGTCTTATTTATCCTACACAGCACAGAAGCAATTGTACTCTGAATAGATGTGTCTGAAGACAAGGTCATCAGTCAAAGTGGCATAATGTATTATCCTGCCACTGCACGTTTGTCTCAGAGGACGGCATGTCACTAAATCAATGCCCTATGTTCAGAGTGACATTTTCATGCGATTCCCATTTTAAAGGAGATAATGCTCCTGTATAAAGAGCATGCACTGTGTATCTTGATAATACAGTCCAATATATTCCAGCTTGCAGCAGCCAGAGTAATATAGCCTATGTAGATAAACGTGTGTCGGCGATGCAGTTCGTCAGATGTTCGTTGTGCATGTAATGATATTCACATGCTCTGCTGCTCACTTGCTGATAAGGCAACAGGGGAGACCTTGAAGCCTGACCGGGGTTTCTTGTTGGTTCTACGCTGCCTTGTTTGTACTCGAGTGTGTGGTTACTTGAGGGTCTGTCAGTTTGGGATATTTACTCAAGCACTGCTCTGTGAAATCCAATTAAATGCGTCTGGAGTTCAGTTCAGTTCAGTGTGTCACATCTGTGATGACCACCAACTCGCTAGCGGCTTTCAGAAATGTGTCAGTGGTGTTTGATGCTCTGGAAGACCAAACACATGAAGAGTCAGACTCTGTGAAGGACTTCTTTAATAACTTGTGGTGTTTGCTCAATCTATTACCCTTAAAGCACTCCTGTGGGGAAAATCAAGTTGTTCACAGGTCAGTACGGTAGTTTTTAAAGGGATAGTTCACCCTCAAATTTTAAATTCTGTCAATTTCTCACATTCTGGTTGTTTAAAATCTTATTTTCTTTCTGTGTTGAAAACAAAGAGAAGATAGTTGTTAACCAAACAGTTGCTGGTAGCCATCCACAGTATATGGAAAAATCAATGGAAGTCAATGGCTACCAAAGATTATATTCTTATTCTGGTTAATCTCAAATTGTAATATTTCTTTAAATCATATAAATATTGAAAATGGGAAATTGGGAAATTAATGGGTTACTGGAGATCAAATATAGATATATTTAAAAAAATAAATAAATAAAAGGGCATTTTATTTACTATATTGTGCTCAAAAATTTTTACCACTGAAGAAATAATAACCTTTTAAATTTTTTCTTTGTTTTCAGGGGTGTTTAGTTAGGGTTATAATATAGTTGACAGAATTTTTGTGGGCATTAATTAAATTAATATTTTCTTATTTGAAAGGAAATTACATTTAAACTCATTGTATCTAATTTAGATAATCTTGATTTGAACAAATCAACAAGCGGACATTGCAAAATAATTTAAGCCAAACTGAATAGTGAACAGCCTGCACAAAATATATGTGATATTATTGTATGTGTTCACTTAATGGATAAAATATGATATATCTGAAAAAAATTGTTAGTAAAAGCAATTATCATCAATGGACATGAAATGCACCATAAATTATAGAAAGGCCCAAGTATTTAACGGAAGTTGCATTTGTTTTCTTTATTGTCAATTCTAATTTCATGGTGACTTTAAACTGTGGTGCAGTAGTATTTGCATAAGAATTGTGTGGTTAAAATAGCTGTTCTTCTGCAATGCATGATGATATCTTGTTTAGTCCGACTGTGTAATTCAGTAAAATGAATGTACCCCAGCACATCATAAATAATATGATGTTGAGGTTAAAGAAGAAAGAATGAATGTGGAGTAGAAATAGCACTGTCTGTGGCTGATTTAACACTAGAGCAGCGAAATGATCTCACTTAAGACTTGTGAACGGGATCGGTTTCCATTTTCACCCATAAAAATAGCATGTGGGCGTTTTAATCTGCTGTTATTTTGAAACATTTTTATCCTCATTGCATATGTCTGTAACAGATGGGGTCATGGAGTTTTTGTCCATGCATTGTTACCCTAAACTCACTCGGATCTGGCATAATCAATATAACAGCTGTATCAAATGTGTTTCAATGCTCTTCGAGCGTCTGTTGATAGATTTGCAATTTAAAAAGAGAATTGAATTTCATGTGCATTTTTTTGCATTGATTTTATTTATTAAAAGTTTTCGGTCAGTCATTTTTAAATATTTTGAAAGTCATTTCTTATGTTCACCAAGACTGCATTTATTTAATCCAAAATACAGTAAAATTGTGAAATAATATTACAAATTAAAGTAGCTGTTTTCTATTTGAATATATTTAAAAATGAAATTTATTCCTGTGATGCAAAGCTGAATTTTCAGCATTATTACTCCAGTCTTCAGTGTCACGTGATCCTTCAGAAATCATTGCAATATGCAAATTTCCTGCTCAAGAAACATTTCAGTGTTGAAAACAGTGCTGGTCCATATTTTGTAAGAAAAAAAGAAAAAAGTGACCGCTTTCTTTTATGAATAGCATTTATTTATTTGAATTAAATGCAATTTAATGCATCCTTGCTGAACAAAAGTATTAAGTATTAATTAAAAAACACATAACTTACTGACCCTAAATGTGATCCCCATGAATATGATAATCATTCAGTACTATGGAGGTATTTTATGCACCATGATTTTACCACAGTCCTTTGTTTAACAGGACGGCCTCAATGGAAACTTGTCTTCATGTTAAGAATACATGATCCTGTTGTAGAAATAATGGCAGAAACCATATTTCACCCCATGTTTTCTATGTCTCAGAGTCTGTTTCCCTTGGAATGTGAGTGAAGAACGTGTTGCAAAAACTTGGACCCGTCTATTCTTAAAAGGGTGTGTATTTGCGTAACGCAGCCCGAGTACGATCAGCCCCACAACTCCCATGATCATTGTCACATAGTTTTGGAAGACAATCTTATCTCCTCCCAGACGATTATCACGAGTAGCTGTGAGTGAGAAAACTCCAGCTCGTTCACTTCTGATGGTTCAGAGCGGCTGAAGTGCTGTTATTATGACAGCGTGAAAGCGCAGCAGTTCTCATTGGTCAACGGCCAACTCGGTAGATGAGTAGGAAGTCTGTCTGGATGCTCGGCCTGGCGCTCTGTGGAGAATTACACTTGTGTGAATGAGCCAAACTCCTTGTAAATCTCCAGAGCGTTGTTAAAGAAACAGTCCTCGAGCGGTATCCATATATAGGTTGGGAATGAAGGAAACCGACTGTAATGGCTCTCTAAACCTTAAAGAAGCCCCGTATGCAAAACAGAGCTTTACCCATGACCCTTTTGGCTTCTTTTATAAACACAGAGTATGGATAATACATTGTGTTTACTTTGACTCATCCTAGTTTGATTGCTGTGCAATAGAGCACAACAGCCGGCCTCCGGAAGTTAAAAAATCCCACTCGTTTGCTTCTCAGAGAAAATGATTTTTAACAGTAACACAGAAACCTTTCCAGACAGACCTACCACCAAATCCCAGATTGTTAGATGATGTTTTATGTTTATATGCAAACCACAAGTAAGTGTGAGAAATTATGGCATAAATGCTCAGAAGTGACCACCCACTCCCACGATGCATTGCTTGAGTCAGTCTCTTTAAACTACCAAACAACTTACACTATTGGAATAATAGAGTTTAGAATAATTAGGAAATTTTAATGTTTTTGAAAGAAATATCTTCAATCATGGGGTTTATCTAATCGAAAATGCTGTAAAAAATTGTAAAATATTATTTCTATTTAAAATAAGGGTTTTCTATTTGAACATATTTTAAAATGTAATTTAATCCTGTGGTACAAAGCTGAATTTTCAGCATCGTTACTCCAGTCTTCAGTGTCACATGATTCTTCAGAAATAATCTAATATGCTGATTTGCGGCACAAGGAATAAATGCTATTAATAAGGTGTATTCATTTATTCATAGGCTAATATATATATATATATATATATATATATATATATATATATACATATATTTACATATATTCAAATAAAACTAATTTTAAATTCTAAAAACTTTTCACTGTATTACTGTTTTAACTATTTTTGATCAAATAAATGCAGCTTTGATGAACAAAAGAGACTTATGACAAAAAAAACTATTATTCCAAACATTTAATCTGTGGTGTATAAATTTAAGCATATATATATATATATATATATATATATATATATATAGTAAACCACATTTTCCATTATATATTTTAGATTTGTTTCTTATGTCACTTGACAGTGCTCTATGGTTTTGTGCCTTGGATTTTCTGATTATTTTTATGTATTTAAAATCTGTAATGTTATGATTCATCTTGGAGCTACTGGTTTGTTTAAAGGGGACATGAACTGCCTTTGTTTTTTTTGCTTTCTACTGTTCTCTGAGGTCCACCTATAGTGTTATCAAGATTTTTAAATTGAAAAAAAAAAAACATAGTTTGGAAAAAGTCCTGAATAGGCGTGACGGATTGTAGACTCGGGAGTAAATGAGCACTTCACTAAAAATAAAAGTTTATTGTTTGGTTTCTGAGCAGTCGGTGAGCGGGGCTAAACAGGCAGCGATGTAGAAGCAGGTGTTGATCATCTTCTGTGGAGGAGGTGCTTATCCACACTATTACATCATAGAGTGATACTGTCACAATCAAGAGACGAGAGGCGTGCGGATTTAAGTGCAAAGCTGTTTTATTAGATCACAGAGCATGAACAGACAATCTGGGTCATCACCGGTAAACATCAATGGCGAAGGCTGAGCAAAAGAGTAGTCAAAGTCCGTGCGTTGGTCAGGCGAGGAGTAAACAGAGTCCGAGGGGCAAGGCAAAGGCGTAAATCCGGGGAGAGCAGGGGTCGGCAACAATAAATCCAAACAGAGTAACAAAGAACGAGAACACGGGTGGAAAGACTAGACAGATCGACAGTGCAATGGACCGTGACAAACATACAGACATCCGGGGATTTATACACATGAAAACTGGGTCAGTGGGTGGAGACTTGAAATGAGTGACTATGGCAACAAACAAGGGGGCGGAGACAAGAGTTCCTGAGAATCAGTCTGGGCATGAAAACAGAGGTAAACACACAGTTAGCTGGGCGCTGGAGTGCCATCCAGTGGCCTGAGTAGGCACCTCCAGCTGCTCATGACAGATACATTCCACAAGCTGTGGTTTTGGCAGACTGGCTTCAGTATAAGCAGTTTTTAGAGTATGGAGAAAAAGGCATACAGATTGTTTTTATAGCACAGTGACCTCTTATATATCAAGATCAAGGGTCTTCTGATTTATCAGTTCATGACCTTTTTAATGTTTTAGAACTGACAAAAAGGCCCAGTGGGGAAAATTAAAAAGCAGACAGTTACTATTGTGCTCCACTCATAATATCATCTTCATTGCTGAGTAACACATTCTGCACTCAGTCAAGTCAGCCTTTCTGTATTATTGCTATTTGCAACCTACGCGATGCAGAACTTGATGGATAAATCTTATATAAACTCTTATTTTGTTTTTCAAGCTTCTCTATAAAAGTTCTGATTCGTTTTGGCAGAATCAGTGATAGAGAGAAATTTGATCAGATAGAAATGTGAAAACCTAAATCCTGGCCTTCATAAATGCTTTGCTGACCTCAGCCTCTGGAACAATGGCAGCACAGCGATGCCTTCAGTTCAGCAGACGTACCCTGTAAGACGTTTATAAACGCCCACATGCTCATATAAAAGCCATCTGGTGGAGAGATTAGATTACTCTGAGGTGGATGTTTCCATTCTGAATGTGTGTCTTCATTTCCAATATTATGAATTGTAAAAATTGTATGTTTGCACACTTTGTTGCATAAATATATGGGTCTGAAGGTCATTTGTCTGTTAGTGCTACACAGTAATAAGCATTTTGTGTTAGAGAATTGAAAAAACCTATAAATACTAAACTTTGACGTATCTGAATATATTTTAAAATGTAATTTATGTCTGTGATGCAAAGCTTAATTACTCAAGTCTTTTCCTGAAATAATTTGCTGCTCAAGGAATGTTCTTTTGGAAACAGAACAATTCCGTCTTCAAGTAGTTAATTTTTATTAATACAAAAGGAAAGGCAGTGTAGCAGAGAGTTCATCTCATTACAATTTCACTTTAGCATGTTGATTTATCAGCCATGTGTAATATTTCGACATGGTCTACACTTTCTTTATTGTTGTAGGGTAATGTGATTTGGAGCCTTTGGGGAAATAAACAGTGGAGTCAATGGAGCAACTGGGAGCTGTGTTGATGAAGCTTTACTGTTCTGGTTCTTGTTAGGATCCCATAAAAATCTTTCTCTATTGGTTTTTGCATATTTTCATTTCTGATTCATAATTACCACCATATTGTGTGCTGTGGAGGTTATGAAATAAACACAAACCGAGTAGGAGAAGTCCTTATTTAGGACTGATTGTTGCCTTAGGATTGAACTATTTCAGTTGTTTCAGAGAAACCATTTCCACAAAGAAAAATACATGCAACAAAATTGAATACTTGGGATTTGAAAACTTTACAGTGAAGTTCTGTTTGTTAATTTTAGTTTTGTACATCATTTAAAGTAATTATTCATACAAAAAAACAACAAATTATCTGTAAAATTACTTGCTCTCAGGACTTGAATTTAGTTGTTTGCTCACCAATGGATCCTCTGAAGTGAATGGGTGCCGTCAGAATGAGAGTCCAAACAGCTGATAAAAACATCACAATAATCCACAAGTAATCCACATGACTCCTGCCCATCAGTTAACGTCTTGTGAAGTGAAAAGCTATGTGTTTGTAAGAAACAAATCCATCTTTAAGCTTACTTAGCTTTAATCCATTGCTGCAACAAAAGATTCAGCTGGGAAAACATCTAGCAACTTATTAAGATAAGTGTGTAAAAAGATTGTGGAATGTTTAAAAAAACAACATTCCTCAACATCAAATTGCAAAGGCTTTGCAAATCTCATAATCTATAGTGCATAACATCATCAAAAGTTTAAGAGAAACTGGAGTGCGTAAGAGACAAAGCCGAAGACCTAGGTTGGATGCCCTCAGACGACACTGAATCCCTCATTGGCCTTATTCTGTCATTGACATTACTAAATGGGCCCAGGAATACTTTCAGAAACCACAATCAACCTTGCCATCTGCAGATGCCAGCTTAATCTCTATCAAGCCATATGTGAACATGATCCAGAAGCACTGTTGTGGGCCAAAAGCTGTTGGCCAAAGCTCATTTAAAATGGACTGTTTCAAAGTGGAAAAGTGTTCCTCTGGTCAGACGAGTCCAAATTTGAGACCTTCCAGTTTGTTATCAGCGTTCAGTTCAAAAGCCAGCATCTCTGATGGTATGGAGGTGCAGAAGTGAATACGGTATGGGCAGTTTGCATGTTTTGGAAGACACTGTAGAGAAACATATGCTCCCCTCTAGATGATGAGTATTTGGCGCATCATTAAATGAAAAATACATCTAAGATGACCACAAACTCTTCAGCAGCTAGAAACCTATATCAGGTAAGAATGGGGCCAAATTCCACAGAAAATCTTCAGAAACATATAACCTTGATGCACAGACGTCTTGTGAATAAAATATTGGCTCATGTCCCTAGTGAAAAATAAATATACTTAAATGTATTTAAATTACATTTATTTCATACTCAGTATACTACAAATACATTTTCATATTTATGTTCTTAATAAAAATGCCCTGCAATTGTACTTTTAGTATACTAAACTGGTATACTTAAAGTCTGCTAAGTTGGAACGACTAATTTTGTACTTAATGCACTTTAATTGTGCCGAAGTAGTGCTGAAGTCCAATTAAAGACATACTTAGTAGATCTGATTGTGCTTAAGTGGAACTATTGCAAGTATACTTTAGGTACACTTGACATATTTAGCATTTAAAGGGCAATATTACACAGTCCTCTTTAAAAGTGACATAAACATGCATTTTAGGCTTATTAATAAGAAATGTGCATTGTGCACAAGAAATATTCCAAATAAAGTTTAATTAAAATTTTTATATCAGTAGGTCTCAAGTTATCTGTCAGTAAATATGTTAATAGATTTGAACTATACTTAGTATGAAATAAATATATTACTTTTCATGTTATAAAAACGTCCCAACATTTCCAGAATTTGGATTGTAATTTTCACTTCTGCAGAGCTTTCAAAAGGTCCATAGTTTCATAAAAATAGGACGGTGGTAGGTAGACAGTTAAAAGATGAGAATATATAGCTATCAAAGAGCACTGACAGGCATTTCGGTCACACATCCACCACTCACGGGTATAAATAGAAACCACTGGGGTTTGGCCGAGGTTTACGGAGGAGAACTGAAGGGACACGGCCATGATGTGTTCAGAGCAGCCAGTGACCGTTCATGAGAGTTGACAGCTTCACCAAATCCTGCACAAGATAAAGCTTGTTTAGTTAGGCCACGCCCATCACCATGAGAACCAGGTTTCACCCTTGAGCAAGACACTTGACCTTTGACCCCTACATTTCCCTCCTAAACCACATGTCCTCTACACTCAGACCCCTTTAGGGCATGCTTTTTATATTTCCCCAGTGCAATGGAGGTTATCATCAGAATTGTATGTTATGTAAAGCCGTCTGTTAGCCTGAAGCGGATGTGATTAATCGCAGTGTCGTCCGAGCTAGCAGTCTTTAGCAGGTACTGTGTGAGTGTTAGCTAGCTGTGAACAAAGTGACAGTGTGATAGACAGTGCGAGGTGCAATTACTGTTCTCTCACCTTCTTTCTCTTTGCTTCCTTCCTTAATTCAGTGAAAAACACTAGCACCGTGTGGCTGCTTTTTACCTTTGTTAAATTTGTTTAAACGCAAAAGCAAATTTAATCAACCAGGACCTTTGCTAACAGGGAAACAATATACTGCTATGCTAAGGCAAATAAGCTCTTTATTGTGAAAAGTGAGTAGTTGCATTTTGATATCCTGCCAATTTTTTTTTAATAAATACCTTTATAAAATAGAATAAAATACTTATTTCTTTAAATGAAAAAAAAACCCTCTCTTTTTTGAATTTTCTTTTATTTCTTTTACTTTTTTATTGTTATTTTTATTTTTTTTTATTGTATAATTGTATTACTGTAAAAAAAAGGAAGTGAAATATATATTTTATTTGCTTTTTAATTTCATTTAATTTCATGTATTTATTCTAAAATTATATTATATAACAAATATTATTTATCATTAACTTTTAAAATGTATTTACCTTTTTATTTCTATTACAATTTTTATAAAATTATTTTATTTAAGTCTTAATGTATTTTATGACTTTTTTGTAGTTTTACAAACATATTCCTTATTCTCTAAAGACAAACAGGTTTATTTTATTTATACATTTTCAGTTTTTCAAGTGCCATTTTTATTTTAATTATTTTATATTTCTATTATAATATGTAATAAATTGTGTGAAAATATATATTTGTTTCAACTGAATAGCTTAGCTTTAGCTAATAGACAAAGAAGTTTATTGCAAAAAAGTTTGAAATTTGCACTATAGCATGTTATTTAGTAAAAAAATACTTAGAAAAGTCACGAATATTACATTTTCTTGGTTAAAAAATATTATTATTATTATTTTTTATTTTTATTTTTTTTTTAGAAAATGATACAGTCTTCTGCAGAATGTCTGCTGTTTACAAACGAAATAAACTGGTGAGAAAAGTTTTTGGTCCACATGGTCACTAATGCTCATAGTTGAAGAAACACTTGAACGAATAAGGCAGCATATCGTGTGTGTGTAAAAATGGAAATGTTTGCAGCTAAGTTTTTGAACAAAGAAGTGAGCTAAAGTGCTGTCTGTTACTGCGGCTGTGGGCCGAGGATGAAACGAGGGAAAACGAAGGGAAAGTGAAGACAGTGTGTCAGTGTGTCAGCGTGTGGGAATGCCATGCTGCCGTTTGAAACCACGGACAACGTGGCAGGAGAAAGAAAAAGCGGAAGCTCTAATCGCTCGAGAGGGAGCTTTAACCCACTCGCTCAAATCCTGGACGCTTTAATCTGCTCAAGTGAACAGGGAGGGTTTGATAAGTACAGAGATGACTCTCAAAATCACGAGCTGATTAGACGGCTCACGAGAGAGACGAATATGTGTCTGGAGAGAGGAGGAGGGGCACGTCTTCGAGCTCTGCTTCTCCACAGCAGAAAATGTAATGAGAGAGGCAGACAAAATAAAACATGTGACCTCTTAACCACGTTTTTTTTTTCCAGCAGTGAAGGGATGAGAGAAATGCATGCAGTGCTTCATGGATTTTCCTATACGTGTAGCATTTTAAGCATTTTTTCAGCAACGGTCAGCGGCCAAGTCCACGTGTGCACTGATGTCGATGTGAAAATGACAAAACCATATGATACAGTCAATAGATGAATCATATTCATGGTGCTCACTGATCCATAGCTCTTATTCATGATGTGAGCTACAGACAGTGTCAGATTTAACTCAGTGCAACAGTTTATGTAAAAATTATGTATTTACATTCATGCATTTGGCAAATGCTTTCATCCAAAGCATTGCATTGTATTGCATTCATCAAACATGCACTGCATTCAAGATCTTCATTTAATCAGTTCATGCATTCACTGCGAATTGAATCCATAACATTGAGGTTGCGTTAAAGTCATTGTGATTGTTTCACAAATTGTGAATAAAATAGTCTTTGCTTCTTGTTCATTAAAATGAGCTAACGCTACACAATTCTTTAACATTTTGTCCCAGTTAAGTATGTAAAATAGATGTTTTCATAATTAATGTGTGTTGGGTTGCATGCATCTTGAATTGTGACAGTAAAAGATCAAGTTCAAGTTCTATTTGATGTGTTTTTGAGAAGAATGAGGGAAAAGTCTTGTTGTGTTAAGCACTCTAATATTGTGTGATTTAGAAGAGTTTATATTATATTTTTGGAGTTACCATTATATCAATGAGTGGAGTTTGCTTAAGGTCAGATGCAGTGTTGCCCATAAGCCAGTACATTACATTTATAATGTGTTAATGCTGCTGTTGGTAGTTAGTATTAGTTTTTTTTATTTTTTTGAATATATATTGCGAGCTACTCAATACAGTTACATACATGTAGAGCCAACATGGTCATTTTATGTTAAGCAACAAATTTTCAAAGTGGAACTTTTTTTCTTTTTAGAAATTAATATATTTATTCAGTAAGATGCATTAAATATATATATAAAAAAAAGCATTAAAAATTTTTACAAATTTAAAAATAAAAGTATAACAATTATTTCAAAATGTATATTTTTCAAAAATCTTAAAAAATTTCACAGTTTCTATAAAAATATTAAGCAGCAGAGCTGTTTTCAACATTGATGATAAATGTTTCTTAAGTAGCGAATCAGTATATTAGAATATATTAGAATGATTTCTGAGGATTGTGTGGAGTAATGATGCTGAAAATTCAGGTTTATATCGCAGGAATAAATTATATTATAAAACAAATTCAAACAGAAAACCGCTATAAATTCTAAAATAAATATTTCACAGTATTACTGTATTTTTGATGAAATAACTGCAGCCTTGCTGAGCATTCAATACTTCTTTTATAAACATTAAAATAGGCCTATGTTAAAGATGTTTGTATACTTTCAGCCTCTTGGCTCCATGACTTCAAGACTTCCATTATAAGTCTGAGACTCAAAGATCAAAGAAAGTCAAAGATCACTGAACCTGCATTCCAGCCCCGTCTGGGCTGAACAAAGCTTTGCATTCCTGACCGCTCAGAGAAGCTCATCTTTACATACAATAGTATCAGAATTGAAATAGACGCCTGGAATGCTGTAACCGAAGCAAGATGGATTCTCTTTCTTTGCAAGAGATAAGTGAAGCTACTCGGAAGTAAAAATCAATGGCATCATAAATCTTTTACTCTCATGCACCGGTTCTGAAGGTCTTCCTGGAATATCAGCAACCTGCTTCAATCCCAGAGAGAGAGACGCATTGAGCAGGTTTGGTTTAGGGAAGCCTAATCTCAGTTTTCTTGAATAGAAACCTCTTTTGGGGGGAACTGATAAATCCTTTGGTTTGGACTGAATCTACTTACTTAAAGCGATAGTTCACCGAAACATTTTAATCGTCATCATTTAGTCACCCTCATTTATTTACCTTCCAAACCCGAGTTTCTTTCTTCTGTTGAA
This sequence comes from Enteromius mattozi, assembly GCA_032359235.1. Taxonomy (NCBI): domain Eukaryota; kingdom Metazoa; phylum Chordata; class Actinopteri; order Cypriniformes; family Cyprinidae; genus Enteromius; species Enteromius mattozi. The sequence continues at coordinate 2,377,437 of JAUMHE010000055.1, forward strand.
CACAAAAGAAGATATTTTGAAGAATGTTGCTGGTAGCTATTGACTTCTATAGTGTGGAAAATAATGCTATAAGAGTCAATGGCTACCAGTAACAGAAAAAAGAAACCTATACAGGTTTGTAACACTGTGAGGGTGAGAAAATGACATCATTTACATTTTTGTGTGAACTTTAACTGCAGTTTACATACATAATTCTGGTTATTAGGATGCTTAAATCAGAGCTGAATTGTAAATGCTGATTGCTGATTATATTCAGAGTCACTTGAAAGTCAGCTGAGGCTTATTTTTTTTAAACGGACCGGATATTATTAATCATGTTTTTAAAATCATGACTTCTCTCAAGTGAGCAGACGACCAGCCCCCTCTATCTGTGAGTGTTGTTAGACATCTGGTAAAGGGGGCGTAACAAATCCAGCCCTCTGGGAGTGAGTTCAACATGTCAGCAAGCAAACAGCTGAGACTCTCAAGGCCTCATTCGGCATTACAGTACAGCACTCACACCAGCTCCATTACAGACACTAGACCCTCCAGTATAACAGCCGGCCATATCCACTCATACACTTACACTTCATGTACTTCACTGTGGCTGTGTTCATAAATAGCATTTTGCATACTACTCTTACTACTTATGTAGTAGTAGCTGTGCAAATGTTTGATGTGCATGCATTGAATATTAAAATGACCTACTGTGCTTTTTGCCAAAATTAGGAATATTGTATTTCGTGCTGTAAACCACTTTAAGTGATCTTCCATATGTATATATACCAACCTGGTCTCATAAATATACATACCTCTGTGCACTTTTGTGCGACACCGTGTTAATGTGCCTTACTGCATGTTTCACTGTAGTTTCAAAGAGAAATGTCCACTGAATGGAGCTAAAACACAGATTCAATATGTGAACCCTGGCACATTTTATTATGTTGATTTAGGTATGTATTGCAGCAGTTCAGAATTGAGATATCGGTGGACTGTTGGTAAAAGTTAATGTTCTATCATGTTGGAAATATGCCCTACACTAAATCCAACCCTAAATCTACCCGATAGTGTTAACAAATGCAAAACACATTTGTTGATGCAACCGTGTCCTTTCAACTTCCTTTTACACAGATTTGAACTGTTCTGTAACAGTTTTCACAAGCAATTGTGTGAAAATCACGCTTTAATAATCAAAACTCTGTAAATTTGTGTGAAAAGGAATAAAAGTTGTCAGAGTTTTACTGCCTCTAGTGTTCATTTCTTTTAAACTGCAGTGATATGTACTTGTAGGTACGTATTTCGTGCCTCGCTAAAAAGTGCACCAAGGTACATTTATGCCATGAGACCAGGTAGTAAATAAACTAAATATATATGTAGTAGGGTTGCACGATTATGACAAAAATCATAATTGTTGATTATTTGCTTGAAATTGTAATTGTGATTATTAATTATGATTAACATAATTTACACTGAATGATGTTTATATCATTGTTTAAAGCAACTTGAAACTTTTATTGCTTTTCTATAGTACTAAGCCTCAAATGTCAACTATTCATTTGATTAGTATCTTCTTTAAATTATAAAAAATTTAAAAATATGCATGGTATTATAATGTTAAATTAAAACTATAATTACAACAATGGAAAAACCCTTAAGATAACCTTTAGAAAGAAAGAAACACATCTTAAGCACTCAGAATGACATAATTGGACGATTATTGCCTTTTTGAAAGATTGCATAATTGTGGCATCCATAATTGTAATTGTGATTAGAAATTCGATAAATTGTGCAGCCCTAATATGTATTCGGTGTATTTAATTTGGTCAAGTTATGAGTTAAGAAGTAGATGTTGTATATGATGATGTAGTACTTGAAATTCATTCTGCACGAGCCCCATGTGTGGGGTTTGTGTTGTTAATTACACTAAGGTGCTTTGTGTATTTGTCTAGAGGCCAATAAATGTGCAGTGAATGCAGAGAGTGAAGGTCAACCCCATTAACCCTTGGTTCATCCCTCCTGTTACTAACAAAAGACCAGTGAACTCTTCTACTAACTCTCTTACATTCATCCAGAGGGGATGTTGTTGGGGTTTTATGGCCTTGAGGTAAAGGCTTGGGGATGATTGCACCTCTGAAGATCATTTTAATAATTTAACACTGGGAATTTATACATAACTCACCCAGTTGTACTTGCAGAGCTACTGTGCTTTTATTCAAGTCATTTTCTAATATAAATCTGTGTGTGTGTATGTATTTACATATATATTTGTTATTTTTTTCTTTTGTGCAAGGGCCATTCATATTTTTTTATTTAGTTTTGTATGTATTTATATGATTATGTGTATTATTATTATTGCAGGGCCTTTATTTATTTATTAACTGTCGGTTTTAAAAATTATTATATTTTTTTTTTGCAAGAGTCACTAATTTTTTTAATTTTTTTTTTTTTATTTACATTTTTGAAATGTATTTTTTATGTATTATGTAGGTATTTTATTAATTGTTTTTTTTTTTTATGGATGAAGTATGAATGAATGGATGGACGGATGGATGGATGAATTCATTCATTCATTTAGATTTTGTTTTAAGAAAATGTACTTCTTTTTTTCCTCAAGGACCTCTCACATATACAGTACATACATACATAAATGTTTGTTTTTTGTTTGTTTTAGAGGCCACTTACATTTATTTATTTTTTATTTAAGGTATTTATGTATTTATATTTGTGTTTATGTTTTCAATGATTTGTTTTGTCTTTCCAGTAGTATTTATTTTTTGTTTGCATTTGTTTATGTTTTGTTTACATTTTATTTACTTTTTCCCAAGGGCCATTCACATTTATATATATATTTATTTATTTTGTGGGTTTCTTTTGCCATTTATTTGTATTTTCTTTTTAGTGGTCTTTATTTATTTATTTTTATTTATTTAGGTTCTGTTTACATTTTATTAAGTTTTCCCAAGGGCCACTCACATTTATATATATATATATATATATATATATTTTTTTTTTTTATTATTATTATTATTAATCATCTATTTTCAAAAATATAAATCTTTGTTTTTTACTGCAGATGATTTTATGTGTATGTTTTTACAACACATATTAAGTGCATGTGGAAATCAGAGCACATTTTTTTAATAAACATCTGATTGTGAATATGAATGCTGTCTGCCGGTCTGAGTCTAAACGCACACGTGAGTCACTGGCCTGTGGCATTTAGCCTTGTGATGCCGTCGCTGAGCATGCGCTCTGTGTCCAACTCACAATAATGGGCTGGGTGACAGTAGGCAGATGGCCTTCTCTCTAGGGAAATCAGGGGGGTAAATCTCTCCATTTAAAGTCTACAACCTGTGCCAGGGTCTGAGAGAGCAACAGCACTGCCGACCCAGCAGGGGTGAGGAAAATGAAAGAAACGGAGGGAGAGACAGGGCAAACCCGTGCCACGTAATCTCAAGTCATTCTCTGTGTGAGAGGATTATGCAGACCTTTGACAGCACAGACTTATACCATCACAAATGATCCTAGATGCACGCCATAACATGATGTGTCTTGTCTGGAGGGAAGCTGGGTGTAAATTGCGTGACCTCAGAGATCATCCAGGCCCATTTCTTTACCTGATATCATCGTTACTGAGAAATTGGTGTGACACACTTTTGTATTGTGTCAGAGTTCATTATTGTGTTCTCAGGCTCATCTCGATGTCCTAAACGCTACATTAATCCGGCTTGAAACCCATCTGGATGATTTGCAGTGGTTTATGGCAACACCAGAAGCATTCTGTCATTGCGCTTATTTACTTTACTGGATGTACGGAGGCCAAATTTCACAAACACTCAACTTGAGCTCCCTAAAGATTTTGTCCATTATACATCTTTAATATAACAAAATATGAATGTTGTTTGAAAGAAATATATTGCAAGCACACTTTTTAAGCAAAAGATTTAACAGAAAGTTTCATATCAGAAAAGAGATGTTCGAAGTAAATAACAATTAGCGTGAAAAATTGTAAAATTAATCGAATATTTCCTAAGCTTAAGTGAAATTGCCTCAATTAGATTTTAAAATACTTAGTCAAATGCAATAAAATCTAGACATTAATAAAATTAAATAAATTAAATTGTATTTTCTTTAAATATTTGTGTAATATTTTGTATTTTGAGGGAATTTCATGGCACTAGACAATATTTATCTGTAAAATATAAATATTACAAAATATATTTTGTGTAACATCTTAATTTAGTGGTGTTTATTAGGTTTTGCATTTGAATGTGTATTTAGAAATGATCAAATTCTGCTTCATTGTGGCTGATTTGTAGTTTTTACCCCCCCAAAATTGCTGTGTATTTTTGTATTTTTAGTAATTCCATTCATTCTTTACCATTCTGATAAAATCACAATTCAATATGTAAAATGTTTGGTCTAAAATGACTGAAGATCACTTGATCTTTACATTTATAAATGTGTGCTAACATCATTTGTTGAAGAAAAATCTTTTTAAGGACAGAGACCATCTTGGAAATATCCCAGCCAGTTATTTTTTATTTATGAAATACAGCTACTAGACTGAAATCTCCAGTATTTTAAGATTGCAAAAATAAATTTAGCATTAAATGACATTAAAATCTGTGTTTTCAGGCTGGCTCAGCTAATGCATATTCATGTTTCAGAGTTAAAATAGGTTATTGGCTCTTTTGACTAAAAGGTGAGACTTCTTTTCCTTTAGCTCCCATGTTTTAGCGTTAAGGTTTCGTTTATTCAGTTTCCTATAAATGTCTTGTTTCCTGCTCATACAGTCTCTGGCTGAAGTCAGTACATGTCGATGATGACAAATAGGCTCACGTGTTTGATCATTTGTGATGCCTGTTTTTAAAGAGTACCTAATTACACGGCACCACGCCTGCGGTTTAACTATAAGATGGTTATTCCATGAGTCACAGGCCCTCGATCTGTCATAACCTTTTTAATTAAGTGCTTTTCTAATGCATCAGTTCCACTATGCCATCTTAATGAAAGTCACATCAACCTATTATTTTAGAGCAGAGAGATGATATATATAGAGTAGATATGTTATATATATATATATATATATATATACGTACATACACTCATTATATTATATATAGCTTGCACACACAAACTCACAGATATATATATATAGTGTATTTTATATTTTTGATGTTATTTTGTTATATTTTAGATTTTTAAATAAATATTTTATTATATGTGTGTATGTATATATATATATATACATATATATAACACACACACACACACACACTATAGCTATATAGTGTATTTTATATTTTTTGTTGTTATTTTGTTTTTTAAAGAAATATTTTATTTATTAAGTTTTTTAAATATTATTTTATTTTTTAAATAAACATTTTATTTATATTTAGATTTTAGTGATTTAAATTGTCCAAAAAATTTTATTGTATTTCTTTATTTATTTTTCTTATATTTGTGCAGATATTCTGTAGAGCATGTGAGCATAAAAGTACTATAAAGAATTTTTTACTATAGTATATACTACAGTATTTTTCTTGGAAAATATTTACATGAATTTGAATACTGTGCTAAACAGCAAATGACCGTAATATTACCATGGCATGTGATATCATTACTGTATTGTCATAATACTTTTTGTAAGGCTGACAGTAGCAATGCCAAGGTCGTGAGTTTCATTAGGGGAAACACATATAAATGCATTCCTTATATACATTAGTCATAATAAATTACAGTCCTTAAATATTATTAACCTAGCGTTGGGTGAAACAAAAATGACCAAATTAATAAATGTGATGCCAATGTCATAGGCCTATAGCAAAAATACCATACACCAAATTGTTTCCCAAATACCATAGTGTTTCCAAGACATCTTTTCTTATAGAAAGGCTAATAATTATATACAAAATATACTGCAAACACGGACAGTTAGTTTTGAATGGTAATATTAGCGGTATCATAATATACACACAGTCCAAACTAAACCCTCTAAACTGTTGTCAAGGAAACAGAGCTGAGGATGGTGAGGATGATGGTGAGGGGAGGAGGGACCGGGTGTGTGTGTGTGTCAGGGCAGTCGGAGAGGGGTGGGGGGCGCAAGGGTGCATTTTTATTTCCTTATCATATCCGCATTTTCGGTGTCATCATGGCTACCGCTGCACAAACTTCTAATACATCGGTTTTAGGGTGGTTTTGGTGTCAGTAGCGTGATTTTCGCGGCGGGTTTGTGTAGTAATCGCGTGGTCTCGAGGCGCTGGAGATGATTCTCCTCGCGTCTTAGATCGTTCGCCGGTGGACTGGAAGAGCAACCGGGCTTGCGTTTATTTAGCGTTAATTGTATCCATTTGATTTTTATTTCGTCCTTGAGCATCTGGGGGGATTGTGTCTCCCCCTTCTGTATTTTAATGACTGGTTTTGTATTTTGCTGCGCGATGTACATGGATAAAACCAGTGTGCTCCGGGGTAAGAACCTTTTTCTTTTTTTTTTTATGTTGCATATTTTATTTCGACATATTAAAGCATAATGCGGGGTTTCAAACCGAAATTGTGTCAATAACTGTAGTTTAAGCATATGCAGTGTTGTATGCTCATCTGCAGCATCATATAGCCTACACTATCATGGTCGGAAAATTATACATGCATGTTCAATAGTTCAGTGTGTCAATATGTAAAGTGGGTGTATTCACCATCTGCTGTCTATACATGCATTATTTGCATTGACATTTGATTATTTTCACCATGCATTATCATAAAATGTGTATTTTGGGTTTGGGTTACATTTTGATGCTTGAATATGATTTTCTTTTTCTTTTTGGTGGAGGGGGATGGGCTTTTACATGCAATGGAGTAAAATTAATGACATGCACCTTTCCTATGCACATGATAAATCACACCAACATGCCCATTTTGAATTGTCTGTGGAATACCGTTGGCGCTTCACCTACATTTTGCACGCTGGTGCATCATGCCTGCTGCACACGGATGCAGGGCAACATGCAGCGCAGCCTGACATGTTGATGTGTGTGAGTGAGTGAGTGTGTCTGTGTGCAGGGCGCTACTACTGCTGTCGCTGACCCCTGTGTTTGCAGTATGCATTCCTTTTGAAGGTTATTTGACGATGCAAAGACAGACTGCACCTGCCATCATTAGGGAATGTGCACTGTTGGTGTGTTTGTTTGTGTTTCCATGTTGTTGTCAGGGTCTGGTTATGTGAATGCAATGTCGGTTTCATCATTCCATGTCTATGAGCTGACAATCTGTTATTTTAAAAATCAAAAGGCACTGTATGATACATCAAAACAATGCCTGTTAGCTGTCAACTCACCACAGAGTGGGTGTGCCTGACTACAGTATCCATTTCAGCGATGCGTTCTTTCGGACTGCTGCATTTCGGAAATGAATGAACTACATTCAAGTGCACTTACTGAAACTTTATGCATCGCACATTTTCCCTGAAAACACTATTAAGTTTCATGCACTGGTGTTATAGTGGTGTTTTTGATGCAGTACATTGATTGATGTGAGGATCTGTTTAGATTTATAAAGGAGGTTGGGTGGCAGATGTGTGCAGCGGTGTTTTGCTGGTGTCTGACCCATTAACGCAGCCTTCAGAGGCACAGATGTTTACGCCTGGTTTAATCTACATTATTGACCACCTTCAGTAGCTCACCTAATAGAGACTTAAAGCTTCTGTTGTTCTGACTGCAGTAGTTTTCTTAAAGAAATAGTTCACCGAAAATGAAAACTTCCAGAAAATATATTCTCATACAGGCCATGCTAGATGTATCTAGACATCACTTGCTTGCTAATGGATCCTCTGCAGTGAATGGGTGCCGTCAGAATGAGAGTCCAAACAGTTGATTAAAACATCAAAATAATCCACAAGTAATCCACACCACTCCAGTCCATCATTTAATGTCTTGTGAAGTAGAAAACTGTGTTTTTGTCAGAAACAAATTCATGATTAAGACATTTTAACTTCAAACCATTGCATCCAGCTAAAATATAAGCCCACTATCCATAATATTGCTTTCTTTGGTGAAAAAGTCACCTTGTCTGAATCAGGAGAGAATTATGTGCAGATCACCTTTGGATTATGGACTCTTATTTGTTACAAACACGCTGTTTTTCACTGCACAAGATGTCAATTGATGGATTGGAGTGGTGTGAATTACTTGTGGATTATTTTGATGTTCAACTATTTGGTCTCCCATTCAGGATTCATTGCTGAACAAGTGATGCAATGCTAATTTTCTGAAAATCTGTTCCAATAAATAAACAAATGAAGCTAGATCATGTTGGATGGCCTGTAGGTGAGAGCATTTCAAGCCAATTCTCCATTTTAGAAGGCAAAACTTGTTTTTTCATGCACTGGTCAATGAGATCTTGGGCTATCTGGCATTTCATAAGGTGTTTTTTTTAGACTACTGGAAAGAACATTTATGTTATTGCACTTTAGCTATTTGCATCTGGGTATTTTAATTACAATACATATTTTTAAAGGCTGAATCAGAAATCTCCACTTCAGTAGCACTTACATACACTAAACTTTGCAGTTTCATAATAATATCTATATTCCTATGTATATTATAAATGAGTATTTTGAACCTGGCTTCAACCAATTTTTTAGATTTCTGTTCTTCAAATATATTCAAATTAGTGCAAGGACACTTAAGTCGTAAAAAAGTCTTTGCAAGTCTTAATCAATTAACTGGGGTAATATGGTGATATCTGTTAGCACAGTTTTTACCCTCTTCACCTGTGATAGCTTTGCTTTAAACCTTCCGAAGACTCCAGTAATGTTTCCCTGCAGATTTTTGGACAGCTGTGATAAAGACTTGTTTTTCTGCTTCACAGGCTGTGCATTGTTATGCAGTGTCATCTTCGCTTGCGTCTTGGCCGGGTTTAGATGAGAGCAAATCTTCGCTGCGGTTTGGATATTGTGTAGCATCAGCGTGTTGACTGTCCTGTCAGTGCACACGCTCCTGATCAGGATAAAAATAGTCCTTCTGTTTCAACACATCCCTCAGCACTCGGTGGAATAGATATTATCAAATAGAAAGTTTGCTTTCACCGGCGTGTCTTTCTGTAGCTGCAGCGGCCTGATGTTTGCTGTTATGCTTTATATTCCCTGCATGTTGAGAAAAACAGAACAATAGGTATAAAAACTGACGTCTGACATTTCTGAGGAGCTTGTTTCCACTCCATATCGGTGCGCTCATGAAATATTCATGGAAAGTCACATAAGATAGATGAATCAGCAAAGTGGTGCGGTTCTAAATGCCTTATTGATCCGAGTTGACTGACAGGCACAGGGATTCTGACTGGTCATGTTATTGTAACATGAGGAAGCCCTAATCACAGACTGACACATCTCTAACCACAAGTGTCTTATTTTATCTTTGTTCCAAAACACAGGCATAGACCATAGACCAAGAACACTGGTGTGGGGTTTACTTGGAACAATTTTCATTCAGAAATTGGTACATTTACAAATAATCAGAAAGAAAGGACAAATAGCACAATTAATTAAATGCGATTTTTTTAAAAGTAGAAAGACTGAAATGGTTTAGCTTCTTTATAAAGTAAGATGAGATTAAATGAAGTGAGAAATGTGATTCTAAATATAATTAAATAATAAATAAAAAATATAGATTAATGTGACAAATTCATTCAATTTTATTCTGACATCATTTGAATTTATACTCTATACTGTTCAATAGATTAGGATTAGGAATTATTATTAAGTGTTTAAATTATCTTATGCTTATTTATTGTCTGCATTTATTTAATCAAAAATGCAGCAAAAACAGTAAAATTGTGACACTATTATTTTTGTGATGCAAAGTTGAATTTTCAGTATGATTAATCCAGTCTTCAGTGTCAGATGATCCGTTAGAAATCATATGCTAATTTACTAAAAAAAATTATTATTTTCAGTGTTGATTTTCAGTTCAAAAGAAGAACAATAATTTAAAATATGCATTTTTGTAACATTATAAATATCTTAAATGTAATTTTTGATAATTTAAATGAATATTTGCTGAACAAAAGTATTAATGTCTTCCAAAATAATAATTACAAAAATGCTGACCCCAGACAGTAGTGAATAACTGAGAAGTAAAGTTTTGAGTAGATACATGGTGAAAAAAAAAACATTTCTAGTTGTAAACAAAGCAAAGATTATTATTACTGAAATAAAAAGTGAAAACTATTTCAAAAATCTCACCTTTAATTTACTGTAACCTGTAAACAAAGATGTTTTTTTTATATAATTGTGCAATTTACTTGCAATTTCTGAGTGAAAATTGTTTCTCCACTGTTTTTCTTTCACCAGTGTAAGAAAAGCAAATGTGTCTGACAAGCTGCGAAGTGCATCATCATTCAAAAAAGAGAGTTTGTGTGTGGTTTTATATTGTAGACATCAATCTGAATTGTGACTATATCCTGATATCAGACCCATGGGGTGGAGATTTCTGCAGAGGTTGTCAAACGCGAGTCCGCTGTGCCTCAGTGCCTAGAAAGTAATACCTCCACCTGTCTCCACCGGACCACAGCTCATTTTTTACAGGCCTCTTGGCACCATTTAGGAGAAGAATTTGACCTGCGTCCTAAAGTGTGAATGTCTTTAATAGTCACTTCCTTACAGTGCAGGTGCAGTACATTCTGTTTGCTCATGCACGATGTGATGTCCTGATTTCACGCTCAAGAGTTTGACCTTGAAATGTTTTCCTTTGGTTTTAGCCTGGTTGGCAGTTTCTTTTAGGTTCAGTCATGACTAAAGAACTGCTCATTAACATATTGCTAAGTAGTTAACTGGGGACCTTCGATTGTTGATTGGAAATCTTTCGAAGTGAAAGTATGGGTCGTATTATTGAAATGCAAACTGCAACAGTCAATAGGAAAATCTGTCTCTGAATGTCTTCAAAGTGGTTTTGTTAGGGAAGATGGTGAGGCAGATGTTCTATTGAATCATGGGTAGTTCAGATTATGCTTATAGACGTTCGAACCACGAGCTTCCCATTGGAAGTGAGCTTCTTAAAGGGGTAGTTCAACAAAAGAATGAAAATTCTGTCATCATTTACTCACATTAAGTGGTTTCAAAAGCTGTCTGATGGGGTGTGTGGTATTAACACAAAATTGATATTTGTTATATTTATATAACAATTATATTTTGACGATAATAATACAATCTAGTTTGTTGGAGTCTGTTGGATCAGTGTGTTACCCCTGTTAGGCATTGGTTGGAGTTTGGTTTCATTCAGCTGACAGCAACCACGGCTTCACCCACAGCCTCTGTCATTATATTCGCCGTTTTTTCATGTGAAGAATGACACACAAATACATTAATAAGAGTAAAATTTGGATTGTGGATATAGCATTATCCATTTTTTCCCAGTCGGTGAGAGTTGGTGAGTGTCTGTTGGTTTAGTGTGAACATGACTGTTATTTTTAATCCAACAGCCAACTTGAGCCAACTTGTTTGTTGGAGTTTGTCTGTGCGGTGTGAACTGGCCTTAAAGTGTTTTAATGAGTTGTTGATGTGATATTGCTTCCTATATGGCTCATGTGAAGTGCAAATGCAAATTTTATTTCATAAAACTAATCTTCTGATCAAACTGGTAATCAAAATTACATATTTAAGCTTTCTTGTAAAAAAAAAAAAAAGCATATTAAATACAGCAGATAGACATATAAACAATGTTAAAAAGTTTACAACTATACAACTGGATATAAATATGAGACAAACTCATAGGAAAAAATGTCCCCATATATTGTAAATTTTTATAGATGGTACATATTTCGCAAACCACTACTGTATGACTAGCTAATACTAAAAAAATTTAAAAAAACTGTATTGTGGCCAGAGGCGGTGAAGATGCTCCAGAAAAGACTAAAAAGTGCCATAACTTGTCTTTTTCATATGGATTAGGAATGACATGAGGCTGAAGACTGAACTGGAGGTGAATTATTCCTTTAATAAACTGCTGCCAAAGCATGTCAAGGATTAATCTTAAGTCTCTGAATTGAAGAGCACTGCAGCATATTTTTACTCCAGTACTATGTCTGTCTCTGCTTTATCTTCATGGCCCTAAAAGCCCCCTGTCTACACTTTATGCCTTCAGGAGAAATGGAGCATGAAAATATCAGTCAGTCAGAAGTAAACTTCTCAAAAGAAAAGACGCCTGTATGAAGCGTATTTCAGGAGCGCTTTGTTTTGATGACACTGAATTTGTAGCATGAGCATGTAATGCTAGTCTTCATTAAAATGCATGCTTTTGGCCGTACAGGAGAAACTTTCCCATCTGTTTAGATGTCTTGATGAGTTTGCGCCTGAATTGACTTTAGGCTTTGTGCCTGTAAATGGAAAGATTTTTTTTCTCTGTCTGCTATGGAAAAAGAAGTCTGTCTCAGAGACCAGGTGAAAAAATAGTTAGGTTCTTTTGAATAGAAATGTAACAGTTGCTTTCTGGGTTCATCTCTTTAAAATTCCTGTGTTAAAATCTTGTTTTGGGGAGTAAACTTGTATAATAAGCATTAAGCTACACTCTTTATAGTGGCGTTATTGCTCATATGGGTTATGTATCTAAATAAACCCCTTACAGGTATCACATTTCAGCATGTGAACATTAATGATTTCTCAAATCATGTTGTGTAATGTAGAACACTTAAAAAACATGAATAGAACAATGTGCTGTTGCTTTTATAAGCATCTAGTTTTAGATGAAAACATTAAAACATTAGGCTACTCTGAAGACATGTATCTAGAGACAAGAAGATCATATAGACTTAAAAGTAATTCACTTAACATCCTAAAAATAATTCTTCTGGGTTACTGTAAATCAAATCTAAAAGTCAAGTTAATTATATTTTGGAAAGCACTTTTAACAATATACATTAAAGCAGCTTCATGTTTTCAGTCAGGCGATAATGTATTCTTCATTTTAAAATCATGTAATGAAAATGCTTTTTTTTTGTCTTTTTAAGAAATTGTTTGTAAATTTCACAAGTAATTACAAAAAACTGACCAGTAGCACATTTAAATGAACATGAAATTTTGACTTAAATAGTATTGTCTTGTAAAATACTAATTTCACTGTAGTAGGCCTACTATATATATCATTTTATGATTAAATTAAAATGTTTTTCTACGTGAAACAGAACAAACATTAACTGAAATAAAATAAAAATAAAAAATTAATTGGTTTAATTTCATCTAGTTGCCAAGGCAGCATTTCTCATTTAATTTTACATGATGTACTGAAATAAGTAAATATGAAAAATTAGTGAAAACTAACCTATAAAGACATTTTAAAATCTAATAAAAATGTAAATAACACAAAAAATCCAATAACTTTAACTACAATATGCCTTTAACATTGATGTGTAAGGATGGGCCTGTTCTTTTGATACATATTTAATCTGTCCCATCTCAAATGGGAGAGTAGGTCACAGCGCACATCCCTTTCCCGTACAGGAACTCCAGAGCACATGGGAAAAGCAACATGCGCTGCGAATCCAAATCTGCGGCTAGGAGAACTCTGGTTTTCTCCCTCGCTAGCCTTTCTTCACCTTTAAGTAATTTTGGTGGAGCATGTGGAAGTCATTTTAGCCCCCTGCCTTCACTAGCTGGTATGAGTGTCACCATATGGAACCAATTAGCTCTTTGTAGGGGGACAGGCGAGCTTTTTTTAAAATGGCAACGTCATCGAGACGGCGGGTCTGCCCACCAGCTGACCCGTCCGTGCCACTTTAAGAAATTCCAATGAGATTTTTTTCCTGTCCATGCTCATTTTGATATCAAAGGCCTTCAAATCATATTTACGAGTGCATCGTTTGTAGTTGTGAATTTTGTTATGTCACTAAATCCAAACTCACGATGTCTGACGCTGATTGAGCTGAACAGGCAAATATACACAGTAGTGACTGGCACTTTAACACACTGACCTACTTAACACACGGCGGCCCAACACGGGCACGGAGCGCTCTACTGCTCTTCCAGTTTACCCAGAAGTCTTTTTACACAGTTTGATGTCACGTTCACATAGTGTCAGCACAAACCAGTGTGTAATTTAAGCCTAAGATTGATGTGGAGTATGTTCTCAGACTTATCACTGGATCTGGACTCGCAGTTTAGTGATTTGTGTGAAAACGTGTTGTACATTTATGCTTTCTGGTGTTCAGACACATCACTCAGCCCGAACTGTAATCCATTACGCCCAGTCGGCTCCATTAAATTAGGCTGAATTGAATTTGCCTGTCTTGTTTTCCTCTCTCTTGTTGATTCTTAAAGTGTTTCCCGTCTGAGATGATCATGCTAGCAATGATGAGACAATTTTTACCTTTTAACAGTACTTTTTGAATGGCGGTAGATTGAATTTTTGCATTACTGAAAATTTTAATTTTGCAGTATCTTTTAAAGATAAGCATTTTTGTTCTCATTAGCATGAGCTTATATTCATTACTGTTCAAAAGTTTGGGTTTTTAAAAGAAATTAATACTTTTATTCAGCGATCATAAAGACATTTCTAATAGAGATTTAAAATTTTAATAAAATTCTGTTCATCAAAGTATCGCAAAACATTTCCACACAAAGCAAATCAGAATATTAGAATGATTTCTGAAGGATCACGTGACACTGAAGACTGTAGTAGCTTTGTACGACAGGAATAAATTACATTTTAATTACATTTTAAATTGTAATAATGTTACACATTATTACAGTATTTTTTATCAGAATTGTGGTCAGCAATAAGAGACATTAATTTTTTTTGCTTTATGCTTTAACACAGGATATTATAGCACCTAATATGAATCAGTCCATCATGTTTTTGTTTCTCATATCTTTTTCTTATTGTTGTGGTGGCTTCATTCACATGTTGTTCTGAAGAAAAACATTAATCATCTTATAAAACCTTCTGATGGTAAAAGTTGTTAGGAAATGCATGAAATCAGTTTTTGTTGTTCATTTGAAATTACTCACACTGTGTGCTTTTATTTTCTTGCCAAACCCAATTTATTCACAATAATGACCCTGATGGGATCTCGCTTTATTATGTACATACCGCTGTTGTATCACAAAGCTCTGGCTATGAAAGAGAGAGTGGTGTATTTCAACTCAAACTAATCTGAAGTCTTATTTCGGCCAAAACCTACTCAAAAGAAACCAATAACAAGTTATTGGTTGTAACTGATAAAGAACACCAGGCATGGTTTACTCCCTTCATTGAGATTCTCCAAACCAAAGCGAGTCTGCACTCTCTCTTACTGTCAGGCCCGTCCACCACCAGTCCACGACTTCTAACCAAGAGTCTGTCCCTTGAGCCAGGCCCCTGCCTTGGAGCCCACGAGACCCCACAGCGCCTCTGCTCTGACCCTGGACCCGTGGAAGCACAGCACTGTAATGGCACAAGTGACAATGGACCTCAGGACGTCCCGCCTCCACCCCCTAAAACACGCCCACCTTTACCTGGGCCAAAGCCTCAAGGTACGTGCTGTACATTTAAAGGGACAGTTCGGCCAAAAATTTTACTTCTCACTATCTTGACACAAAATAATTTATTTTGAAGAATGGCCAAGCTCTTTGTTTCTATACAATCCACAGATACATTGACAATGCACAGGATATTAAAATGTAATATTTATACCATATTTCAAGTCTTGTGAAGTCATAAAAACGCTTTATTATGTAAATTATACATTTCTTAATTAATTCTTTTTAATTTACAAATCTTTTGAATGATAGTGTATGTTTTATGCATATTTAAATATAAGCAGAACTTAATTGAGGTCACCATTATTTAAATGTTTACTGTGTTCTCTTTGACCTCATGTATAATTTATGATATAATATAATATAATATGATGGAATCTAATAAAAGTACTTACTATTCTGCCCTGCTGCTCCAATTTAATATCTGTGTCTGTCTGTGGTGGGTCATGTGATCCTGCACCAGCCTCACTGTATTGATTTGCGTATTGATCTTGTCTCGTTCAGTGCCCCCGAAACCCCCTCATCTCCAGCAGCAGAACGCTCGACGGCCACGCCCCCCAGACAAGCCCCTCCCACCTCCACCCTCCCGCCCACTCCCTGCCGACCCCCGCCAATCACGTGCCACCTTACCGAGAGCAGAGGGAAGCTCCTCCCCCACTTGTGTCCTCTCGCTCATCGAGAAGTTTGAGAGGTGAGAGATCACAATCATTCGAGTGCTTGTCACTGGAGCCCAGCAGAGTTTATTATTCATAGCTACAGTTCCGATTTGGTGCTCTCGAGTAATGATATCTTCGTTTGTTGATCACAGGTAAACAAGAAGTTACATCTTTTATATCACGGCAGAAAATTATTTATTAATCAGTATTTTTGTCTTATTTTTCAGTGAAAATATTTAAACATCCTGAAAACAAGATGTACTTGAGAAGCAGAATTATAATATATTATTACATATAATGTATTATTAAGACATTTTTAAAAGAATACAGCTATAGCTTTTTTAACCATACATACCGAATAAGACAGAATTAATCCAATATCTTGTTTGAAAGCAAGTGTTATTTTCTTTTTTTTAATTTCAATTTGTTTCTAAATAAATTTTTGTCCTAAGGATATTGATATAAGAAAAAATGTATTATTAATAATTATTTTATTTTATGTAATATTTTGTTTTTAAAATTATATTTATTATATTGTTTTAATACAGGGCTCACAATGTGGTGTTTTAAATATGTATATACATATACTTAGAAATATATATATGTCATATGTAACTTTTTTTCATTTTTTATCTTTTTTTTAGGGAGCAGATCATCGTGGTACCAGATATCACCGGGGGAGTGATGTGTACCCCACGGGTCCCCGAACAGCAGGCCGCCTCTGGGTCGTTTAGCCCTCCACCCTCGGAGTTCATCCTGCCCTGCACATCTCTTCAGGAACCACTAGAGGCGCCGCTGGCCCAGGAGGAAGTCGAAAAAGAAGAAAAGGAGGAGGAAGACGAGGTGGACGAAACCGAGGAGGATGACAGTGAACTCGGGGCATCCTGCTCAGAAAAGCGCCTGTCTATGGAATCGGGGTACGGTGCCTCTGATAAACTGCTGGACACCATGGAAATGAGGGACCTCACAGCCAACCAATCAGAAATCCCCTCGGATCGCTTGTCCCTCCCACCGTCACAGATGGATGGGAAGCTTGCCAATAGAGACAGTGGTATCGACAGCATCAGCTCGCCCTCACACAGTGAGGAGCTCTGCTTCGTCGGGGATGAGGACCGGGTCGGTCACGAGAGGGAGATTTGCCCCTGCAGCCCAGGGCCCGGGCTGGCTTGCGGCTATGCCGAGGGGCCCGAAGGAGATGGGGCCGGCGGTGTGGAGGGTGGCAGAGACTCAGAGGGAGACAGTGATATGGAGGAGGGCAGCGGGGATGAGAGTGAGATGAACCCCATGGCCCTTCAACCTCTGCCTAAAGCTGAACGACAGGACTCCACTGAGGTGAGGATTTATATAGGTGCTTGTTTGAGAAATTATTAAATAATTTAGTCATAGATTGATCTCAGTATTAGTGTCAGGTTATTACCAAAGACTCCCATATTGGGAATAAACATTAACACATACATACGAATAGCTTAATTAATTCTAAGAGATAAATTACAAATTTGGTTTAAGAAACCCTGGCTAAAAATATATAATTTTAATGTATGTTTTGATAAATAAAATATATTACTAATATAAACATAATCTTTATTTTATCTTTTTTTTTTTAAAGTTTATTTTATATCATTTATATATCATATAATTACAATTCTAATTATATTATCAAATGATTTTTTATGTTATGTATTTTAATATATAATACAAAAATTTTATCAGAACCCTATGTATGAAAACAAGTATTTTTATATGAAGTTTTTTTATAGTTTATAAAGTATATATTAGGTGTATATGTATATATATATATATACAAATACAAAAAGTAATAATATTATATAATTATAATTTTAGATAATTATAATAA
The DNA here is from genome assembly GCA_032359235.1 of Enteromius mattozi. Taxonomy (NCBI): domain Eukaryota; kingdom Metazoa; phylum Chordata; class Actinopteri; order Cypriniformes; family Cyprinidae; genus Enteromius; species Enteromius mattozi. The sequence goes on from JAUMHE010000055.1 coordinate 2,395,429, forward strand.
TATATTATTCATTATTCATATATACTTATGTAATGTATATAAAATGTTTATATAAATATATATAATATATACAATTACATTTTACAAGTTTTTAAAAATTTGTTTTCATCATTTCATTATTTATTTATTTTGATAGCACTAACATTTAAAATTTTAGGGTCAGTAACATTTCATTTTAATATAAATTAATACTTTTATTGGTAAAGACATTTATAATTTTACTAAAGATTTCTATTTTAGTTAAATGCTTTTTTAAAACTTTCTATACATCTTTAAAAATTATTTTAATTAGCGGTATTTTGGTCAAATAAATGCATGCTTGCTGAGCATAAGAAACCTTTTTCAAAATCACAAACATCTTAATTTCTACATTTTAAATTTGAATATTTTTAAACGTTCTTACTGTTATAAAGAATGAGACTTCGTCCATCTGGTTGTCACAGGTTTGTTCAAAGTCATTATTCCACCAACATTTTCTGGTTTTGCAGCTGTCAGTCCAGCAGCGGGTGTTTAACATTGCTAATGAGCTGCTGCATACGGAGAAAGCTTACGTGTCCAGACTGCACCTCCTGGACCAGGTGTTCTGCGCCCAGCTGATGGAGGAGGCCCGAGCTCGCAGCTCCTTCCCCTGTGATGTGGTCATGGGCATCTTCTCCAACATCTGCTCCATCTACTGCTTCCACCAGCAGTTCCTGCTGCCCGCGCTCGAGAAACGCATGGAGGAATGGTGAGAAAGAGAGAAAGAAAGAAAGAAAGAAAGACTGGGAGACTGATTTTATTGTTGTCAAATGGTAATGTTACTGATGTTTTATTTTGCCAACAAGTCAAATGTATATAGCACTTTTCACAGTACACACTGTTTCAACGTAGCTTTGCAGAAAATCACGATGTTAGTGTTTGAACTCAATATCTTCATGCCTTATAGTCATATTTAGCAGACTAGGTCTGGGCAATAAAGTTTTTTGATGATACAAGCAAAGAAGCATTTAAACAAAACTAAATGTGACCCAGGACCATAAAACCAGTCATAAGGGTCAGCATTTTTATTTATTATAGGGATTTATACATCAACTGAACAACTATCGCCTTTAAAGTTGTCCAAATGAAGTTCTTAGTAATGCATATTACTAATCAAAAATGAACTTTTGATATACAGGATTTTCAAAATATCTTAATGGAACATGATCTTTACTTAATATCCTAATGATTTTTGGCATAAACTGTAATACAATGTATTTGGTTACTGCTACAAATATCCCCATGCTATTTATGACTGTTTTGGTCCATTATTATATTATATTATATATATATATTATATGTATATAAATTCAGAAAACAGTACAATTATATTTGTATCTTATATTTGTACTGAAAAGCAAGACAAAAATACTAAGACACAGAGTCATTTTACTGTATGTAAGCCTATGTGGATAAAGTTGGGCATACTCATATATTTAACTTCATACAATAAGCTAGGCAATAAAAGTTATAAAAAGATGTTAATGCTAATAAATGATTACATATATTATTAATAAAATAGGACAGGTAGTATATTTCATTAGCTTAATTATAATATGATATTCTAGACAGTAGACTAGGCTGTTTCCGAGTGACATATGTGTTTCCACAAACTAAACTAGAAAATAGAAACTAGAAATAGAAACGGTGACCTTCACAAATGATGAGCCTGACCTTGACTTTTCCCCTCAGGGATCTGAACCCCCGCATCGGGGACATCCTGCAGAAACTGGCGCCTTTCCTGAAGATGTACGGCGAGTATGTGAAAAACTTTGACAGGGCCATGGAGCTGGTGAACACCTGGATGCAGCGCTCCTCTCAGTTCAAAGCCATCATTCACAACATCCAGGTACCAGACCAAGATCGAAACACTCAGTGCTCTGTGATAAGAAAAAGTGTTTGCGTCATGCATAAATATTGGATGAAATGCAGTACTCTTGTTCAAAGGTTTGGGGTCAGAATGATTTTTTTAAAGGAAATTCATTCTTTAAATTATAATTTCATATTGTGTCATAATAAGAACACAGTAATCATTAAAATAATGGTTACCTCAATTTATTTGCATGTCTTGCATATAATTATGCATGTACAAAAGTTGTTTTTGTTTGTTTGTTTTAAAAGAATACTTTTATTCAGCAAGGATACATTACATTAATCAAAATTAACAGTATTTAAGATATTTATTATCATCTTACAAAGATTCTTTGTGTAGATGTTGTTCTTTTTAACAGTTTAAACTTTCCATTCCTCAAAGGATCATGAAAAAATTAACAAATCAGAATATTAGAGTGATTTCTGAAGGATCATGTGACACTGGAGTATGATGCAGAAAATTCAGCTTTGCAATCACAGACATAAATTACATTTGAAAAGATATTCAATCAGAAAATAGTGATTTTAATTTGTAATAATATTACAGATTTTACTGTATTTTTGATCAAATAAATGCAGCCTTGGTAAGCAGAAGAGACCTATTTCAGTAATACATAAAAACTGACCTGAATAATATGAGCATGAACTAACAATGAATGATTGTATTTTTATGAACCAACATTAACAAAGATGAATACATAATGTAATAAATGCACTGTTCATTGTTGGTTCATATTAGTTAATACATTAACAAATGACACCTTATTGTAAAGTGTTACCGAAAAATTACTCATTACAGTGCAATCTAGTTTTCCTTTCCAGGA
>JAUMHE010000055.1:2418962-2430763 GCA_032359235.1 Enteromius mattozi
TCGGTACCTAATGGCAGTCAGGCTACCTCTGGCGAGCACATGGAGGGCTGTGTGGCCCTCCAAAGAAATGCCACCCCGCACCATTACTGACCCACTGCCAAACCGTTCATGCTGGAGGATGCTGCAGGCAGCAGAACGTTCTCCACGGCGACCTGTCTCTTGGTAGCACCTCCATGCTCTGGACGCTACGCTGACAGGCACAGCAAACCTTCTTGCCACAGCTCGCATTGATGTGCAATCCTGGATGAGCTGCACTACCTGAGCCGCTTGTGTGGGTTGTAGACTCTGTCTCATGCTACCACTAGAGTGAAAGCAAAAGTGACCAAAACATCAGCCGGAAAGCATAGGAACTGAGAAGTGGTCTGTGGTCACCACCTGCAGAACACCCCCCCCCCCCCCCTTTATTGGGGGTGTCTTGCTAGTTGCCTATAATTTCCACCTGCTGTCTATTCCATTTGCACAACAGCATGTGAAATTGATTGTCAATCAGTGTTGCTTTCCCAAGTGGGCAGTTTAATTTCACAGATTATTTTTTTGAGCAGTGTATATTCTAATTAATATGCTCAAAACCCCCAAAAATGACCAAACTTTTGAACAGTAGTGAATATGAATAAAATCATACTGACTTTATTAACGTTCTATATGAATGTCCTCTGCTCTATATTTTTGATTAGATAAATGCAGCCTTGGTTAGCATAAGACACTTTGAAAAACATAAAAAACATTTACCAACCACAAACATTTGAAAGGTATTTCAATCTCTGAATTATGTAATTTTAATTGTACTACATCATGGCCATAAAGTTATAAAAATTGTGAAGATAAGAGTCATTGAGCCAATGTCATAACAAAAGATGACCCATTTACTCGAACAGTGACAGCATAGCATAATCCTCTGTGCTCTGACCTATTTTCACATGCACAAGTACAATATAACCTTTACTATCTGCTCAGTAACTAGATTGTAGTGTTAGTTGATTCCATGATTCTAGGCACCAGTCCCTTCTTCAGTGTAATTCTAGAAGTATTTGTGTCTGTTTTATTGTCTGCCTGGCAACATTTCTGCAGGAAATAATCTAGATGGGCTTGATTTATTTCTGCTGTGATTTTAACAGATCATAAAAATGTTGGCTAAAATAATAAAAACTATACTAGTATAGGTTAATTTTATTTCCCTTCTCCTATTTGGCCTTGGTTACATTAGCAGAGAAATCACTCTAAAAATAGAGATGGCTTTCTTTACCTCTAGACATATTTAGGTAATATGCACTGATGAATCACTGATAATAGACCACAACCGTTTCCTTTAGAAAGTTAAAGCTGAATTTTTAGCATCATTACTCCAGTCTTCAGTGTCAGTAGAAAACATTCTAATATGCTGATTTGCTGCTGATTTGCTGCTTTTTTTTTTCCATGTTTTTTGGATACTTTGATGAATAAATGAATGTTCATTTCAAATAGAAACTTTTGTAGCATTAGAAATGTCTTTACTGTCAGCTTTGATCAATTTGAATGTATCCTGGCTGAATAGAAGTATTAGTTTCTTAAAAAATATGTATTTGCCTAAACTATTGAACAGTGTTATGTGTTTGTGTATATAAATACACGTAGTACACTTTCATATATTATGTAGTCAAAAACTTTATTTTATAACTTTATTTATAATTTATATATGCATGCATGCTTTGGCCTACTTTCACATAAAAAATTACAAGATAACCATTAAAATTCCTGCTCCTAATTACCATAGAGATATTCCTATAGATTTCTTCAACTTGCAGTATCTCAAATCTGCCCCAGTAAGATAACAGCACATCCATCATTCACTTTCATTCTGTATATGATATACATCTTGTGCGAGAAGTCAAAGTTTAGCATTGTGTTATCAAACAATGCTGTATTGATAGGAAAAGGTTTTACTCTCCAGTCAGCTTGTACTTTAGGCAACTTATGTTGCTAGACGTAGTCTGTGAGTTTCACATGCTTACAAAACTGTGCTAACCAGTAATTATTGTCCTAATAATCTCAAGTCTTAAGCCATTTAGAGTATGCTAGACAACTAATTAAGTGTTTGGCTCTGAGACTCGGAAAGATCCTTTTGAAGAATGCGCCTCGCGTTTGCTATACAATAGCATGCTTTGTCAGGTCTGCGTGAAGTCGGCCAGACTCTCTTGGGCACTTTGGTTTTGGTACCACATTGTGCTGGTAAATATCACACTCTCGGCTCAATGACCCCAGCACACTTTGCACTTTGTGTGGGCTTGGATATTAAAGCCTTTCAGTCCTTTATTTCTTCTGTGTATGTACTGAAGTACCCTTCCCAGTTAAAACCACTGGCTGGAAAACGCTACGATGAAATACAAGCTGGCTAAGGTTCGAGACTTTTATCAGGCTTTGAATCGGATGTCTGTATTTCTCATCTCCATGTGGCCGGTGTGTCACTCTGGAAACCGCTGTGTAGTGTGTTATTTAAACATCCATCTGCCTTATGACTCATGGCGGAAATCCACTTTAAAGCAGATTTTTGTATCACAAGGAATCTAAAACATTATCTACAAGCTGTTTTTTTCCTTTGTTTTGAATGCACAGATCGAAGATGTCATCGATGACATCATCAGCCTGGAATCGAGTTTAAATGATGAGTTTATGACACTGATCGACTCGGGTTTGCAGCTTCCCAACACGGTATGTAGCAACATCCTCAACTTTGTTAAGGTTCATCTGAGTAACGCAAGTGCTTTAGCCATCTACTTCTTGAGAACTAATTAAGTAATATTTGTTGAACTTGTTTTGCATGACTTTTTGGAACATTTTGATTTAATTTTTTTTATTTACTGATGACAGTGTTGCCGCTAAAGACATTTGTCATCATTTCCCGCTATTAATTAACGCCCACAGTTCTGCCTTAGTCTTATGCAAGCAAATTTGTCTCCAAGTGAATCCTGCTCTGACATGCCATTGCTTTGGAAATACAATTTCGGTTTTCAAATCAGTAATTTTCTCTTGAGTCTGGGAGGAGTTCAGGTAGAGGCGCTTGTGTAACCAGTTAAGACTAAAGGTTAACTTAGACTCGTATGCTTGCATATTGTCAGTGTAGTGTTTGCATTCGGGACGTTTGGGTTGAATGTGGGCTTGAAACACTGGAAGCAAATATAAACTTATGACACATGGCTAACAATGGGTGGGGTCAGAGAGCTGCTGCACGCACATACACTCACACACATGCAGAAACGCTGACCACTGAACGTGTGTGTGCACGAGTTGATTTCTGTGGCAAGCTTGCCCTTTTTTTATTTTTTTTAAGACTCCAAAAGATATTTCCCCATTTCTAAACGTTCCTTTTTTACGGAGAGACGCACAGAAAGAGGAAGCACTTTGCGGGTGTGTAAGAGAACATGAGGATTCTGGTTTTACTGCCGGAGAATGAAAAGAAAAAAGGCAAGATTGAGGTAAATTTAACTCTGGGATTGCTTGTCCTGTGTAAATGCTGTGGGAAGATGGTAGGTTTGGGTTTTAGTTTTGCTTTAAAGACAGATTGATGTGTTTTATGACATTTTAAATAATCTAAGCATGTTGTAAACGATCTGTTGGGTTTATTTGAGCGTCTCTATGCCTCAGGATAGCAGATTCAGCTTAAGATGGATTTTAAATAATTGATTTCTGCACATTTAATCGGTTTTACAAAATAAAAAGTCACCTTTCAGGCTGGCTCTGTTTAACAAGATGTGTTTTCTGGATAACCGGCGTGTTTGAAACTAAATGGGTGTTTATGAATCTTCTGTAACTGGTTGAAATATTCCAAAAATGTCAAGGTTGTAGTTTATAGTTTTGTTTTCAGCACTCTTAAAGCATTTGCATTTATGAAACACGAGCAGGCTTATTGTGTGGAGATTTACATGAGTATTTTTATTTAGAAATTAAACAAATTTGTGGTTAGATGCGCTTCTATGTTTTCAAATTTTCAGTAAGCGCTAACAGAGGACAGTTTATGTATTTGTATTGTTTTCCCTCCAAATGTATTCATAATTGCAGATTTTCTCTATATGATAGTCCTCGTCTTGGCTGGTTTGTTTCTCTTTAAAAAATAAGCATGCACACAGAGCCGTTTGGCCATTGTTAAAGATGTCACCCTACAGATATGAAGGTTCATGTTTGTGGTTATCTGAACTGAATGAGGGTTATCCATACGGTGCACCATGTGGCAGCGAGGGGGCCTCTGACCAGATAATGCAGTGGGTGGGGTGCTGGTTTAATTCGTTGTGATTGGTTTTCAACAGTTGCCGGTCTCAGGAAACCTCCTGGATGTGTACAGCAGTCAGGGTATGGCGGCGCCCACCATCACCGTCAGCAACTCCTGCCCCGCAGACCTGCAAAACGTCAAGAGAGAGGTGTCCGGTGTGTATCTGTGGTCTTCCATCTCTTTATTTCGCTGCTTCCTCTTCCTCATTTCTCTGGCACCAATCCTTCACAGGCCAGTAGAGTCAGTCTGACTATATCAGCAGAGTTACATACCACATTTGCCATTTCCCAATTTTACAGCAGTTCCCAGTTCAGATATGCAACAGTCATCACTGCATATGATTCATTATTGTATCAGTGGATATTTATGCTTTTGCAGAACTTGTGACTAAGTGATTAGTGTAAATGCCCATCATCCATCAGTCACTGCCCAACTTGCAAATAAAAATAAAAGAACTGTATCAGTAAAACTGATGTTTTAGAAGCAGTTGCAATAGATTGGCAGTGACATTTGGATTAATAGTGCGGACATTATTTGTAAATGTTGTTTAGCTAACATAAGAAGATTTCTTAATTTAGACACCCATCGGGACAAGACCACGGGAACTAGATTAGTCCTCTGCACAGTATCACTTTGTTGCAACCTAGAATCAAACTGCTGGTCTAGTCTGGACAGCACACTATTTCGACACACTATTTCCTTTTTTTTAATACTGTAAAGTTGCTTTGACACAATCTGGAATATAAAAAGTATTTAAATATCTGTGACTTGCCAATAGCTTAAAGGTGAAGTGATATACTTCCTTTATCTCATTTTACTATCAGAAACCACAATAAGTAAGGTATTTGCTGGTTAATTCTCTCAAAAAGTCCCACATCTCTGTCAGACTATGCTGTTATTTTAACTCAACAAGTGGTGTGAGTTTGAAACACAAGCATCTGTTTGCTCAACCAGTGGCAGATGGAGAGATTGTTCAGGATACCCATTTGGAAACGGTCAATATTTTTGTCTGGTGATGCAAGTGACATAGAAATTGCACACTTCCGCTGTAAGATTAAATATAAATTGCTATGTGTTTTTTTTTTTTTTTTTTATAGATGCCGAAGCAAAAGCTATTATGAAGGAGAGACAGAAAAAAGACAACCACAACCTGAGTGAGTTTGATTTCTTGCAGATTTTACCTGCAGTTTCTGTTTTTATCTCTGAGAACTGTCATCACTATGTGCACATGAAAACCTCAAGGGTAATCATCCTTGGTAAAGTATAAGGAAGTGAATTGTATTTCAGTTTATCTGAAACAAACATCTTGCCTGCCTAGTCATTCCCATCGATTTAAAGTATGTGTGCTTGTGTTTTGCAGTTGAGAGGAGAAGAAGGTTCAACATTAACGACCGCATTAAGGAACTTGGAGCCCTCATTCCAAAGTCCTCTGACCCGTCAGTATCACTGCTCTCGTTCTCACTTCTGTCTGGTTTTCAACAGTGAATGTTTCCAGTGGTGAATGAATTCAATTTAAAAGATCATTTAAGTTGTGACAGTACAAAAGTCTAAGAGTGGTATTTTGTTGTATCTAAATGTAAAAATATAATTTTAGTGGATTTTTCATTCATTTTTCATTCATTTTTGCCATGAAGTGGCAATTAAAAAAATAAATCAGTGGTTTAAGACTTTTTCCTCACTCTAGTTGTCTTCTTAACATGACTTTTTTATGGCTTTGTTCAGTGCATGTGTGTATAAGAGTATCTGTGTGTTTTCTCAACAGCGAGATGCGATGGAACAAGGGCACCATCCTAAAGGCGTCAGTCGACTACATCCGTAAGCTACAGAAGGAGCAGCAGAGGGCAAAAGAGATGGAGACGAGACAGAGGAAACTTGAACACGCTAACCGCAGCCTGTTGCTGCGCATTCAGGTATTCTGCCAGATAGATTTCCAAAGAAAACCTTTTACTATATTTAAATCCATTCCACAATTTTTTCCTTCACCAGAGATTTATTATTATTTAGCTTTAATTAATTTTTATAGCAGTTTTAGTTTTGGTAATATTAGTGCTTGAAATGCAACTTTTATTTCAGTTAGTTGCCAATACAAAATGTCTAACTTTTATATAATATTTGTATTTTATTTCAGCTACATTTCAATTAATGAAAACTATTGTCTTTAATAGTTTTAGTTTTAATAAAAACTTCTTCTTCTTTTTTTATATATTTAGTGAGTAATAGCAATACAGAAAATGTCAAATGTGAGTAATCATTTAGGTTTATTTGATCTTATATTTATTTTATTTTTCATTTAGGTTAATTTTTACTTACTGCTTTGACATTTATCCTAAAATGTGCATCCTCTTCTTAAAATTGACTTAGTAACATGAAATAAATTGGAGCTATGGCTTAGCAGTTAATCACACATTCTAGACACATTGAGCTCTGGTGTTAATTCACTAGTATCTGTTGGTATCCATTCTTACTAAACTGCTGTATCCATGCATATCAGGCAGCAGACAAACTGCCTCATCACACCACCACCACTCATTAGCATTAAGCTGACCTTTGTTCAGCTCTAATTGGAACTTTGGCATCTTGATACAATTGTGCCTAATTGTTGTTTCCTTAAAGCTGCAGTCTGTAACTTTATTTTGGTTATAAATAATCCAAAATCAATATTTGAGCAAGTACATAACCAGTCGGTGTTCAAAACTATCACTGCACTGTAGCCCGATTCACAAAGGTTAGCTTATAATGTTTTCAAATTTAAGTAGTACGGAAGGTTTTCGTGGTAAATTTGAGCATGGCACTGTGTCATGTCCATAAACATAGTAAAGTTGTCCTGGCTTCTAGGCTATCGCCTGTGAAGATCCTGCAGGTGGAGGATTGGTTTATAGCCTTTTCTCACAGCAGCTACAATAATTAAATGTATCATTTTGATGGCAGATCGTAATCCTGAAAGGATTATGTGTATATGATACATATGTGAATGATATTAAATTATATTCCAGTTTTAAATGTGCTAGCCTGGGATTACACAAGATTTTTATTTTGAAGACAACCCGTTCAAAGGGAGCATAGTTTGCTTTTTGGGTTAAAAAAATATCTTAATTTGAATGGTATGACAATTAGAGACTTTACAGCAATTAAAATATACATTACATTATACAACTGTTTCTTTAAGTTGTGACTTGACATGTGTTGTGCGGATGTTAATGCAGTTTAATGATCAAGCCTGTGTGATCGACAGGAGCTGGAAATGCAAGCTCGCCTCCACGGCATCTCATCATCCCAGATATCTGACTCCACACTGACCCAGACGCAGACTTTAACTCTGGATCACAACCCCAGCAATGACCTCTCCAAGACCCTTCTGTCCCTCAACCAGACCACTCCCTCTTCGTTCTTATCTCCACCTTCTTCCACCTCCTCAGTGGGCGGGACGGTCACCAGCCCTCTGGACCTCGGGACACTCAGCTTCGCCGAGCTGGACGACCCTGCGGCCTCCGTCTTCAATCCAGCGCTGATGGCGGATATGGGGTTAGGGGATATTTTGATGGATGACGGTGGCGCTCTGTCACCCGTAGGGGGCACCGATCCCCTGCTGTCCTCGGTATCCCCAGGAGCGTCCAAAACGAGCAGTCGTAGAAGTAGCTTCAGCATGGAAGAAGACTTGTGACGTCTTCAAATCGGACGATAGTTATGCTTTACGTTGCAAATCCTGCTCGCACGCTCCATTGCCGGCCAGTAGAGGGCAGTGTTATACTAAAGTCTTTAGTAATTGCAGTACTCTAGAAGTCTGAGATCCTCAAGACGTTTTTTTTTTTCTAGAGGTGACACCAGTATAGAAAGACTTTGAGAGCAGACGCTGACATTTAGAGCCTCATTTATTATCTGGACCTCTGATAAATATATAGAAGAATATATGTACATAGAGTAGATTTAGTGCTAAACATCTATTTTGTGTTTTTAATATGTATGAAAAGTAGCACTATAATATTAACTTGTGGACACTCACCATATGAATTTATTAGACATGTTAGGGGAAAAAACATGCCTGAATAGTAAAACATATGATTACTTTTAGTTTCAGACCTCACTCGTATTGTGGGCTCCAAAAGTATGAGACTTTTGAATTGTAAATAAATAAATGAATCATAAAAAATTATTTTAGATTCTGCACTTAAAAAAAGACAAACTGAATTACAAAGAACTGATGCAAATAATATACACTATCATTTAAAAGTTTGCAGTCAGATGTTTTGAAAGAAATTAATACTTTTATTCAGAAATTCTGCATTAAATTGATCAAAAGTGACATTTGTAATATTAAAAAAGATTTCTATTTTAAATAAAACGTTACTTTCATCAAAGAGTAATGAAAGTAATGTATCACAGTTTGTGCAAAAAAAAAATTTTTATATATAAAAGATAATTTGAATATAAAGCATATTAAATGATTTCACTTAAGACTGGAGTAATGTTAAATTCAGCTTTGCATCACAGGAATAAATTATCTTTTTAAAATGTATTCAAATAGAAAATAATAATAAGTAATAAAGTAATAATATTTCACAGTATCTATGGTATTTTGATCAAATAAATGCAACAAATGGATTATTTGACAAACATAACTAAAAAATCCTTACCAAACCCAAACTTTTGAACAATAGTGTAATTTCTAATAAATGTTCAATTAAATGAGAAATGTCTCAGACGTTTGGAGCTGACAGTATGTCAGTGTTTACAGTAGTAGTTCATCAAATACAAAAGGGACAGTTGTGTTTTGTTTCCCTTTTTTTAATGTGTGAGTGTGCATCTGGTTTTTTTTTGATAAAGGTGGCAGTAAACATGTTCCTGAACCTGCTTTTAATGTCCTCAGGAGAGAGCAACAGACAGAAAAGAGAACATCCTGTTCAGCTCGGCTTTCATTTCCTGCTGGGACTTTTGTGTTCTTCTGTGAAACTGGTGTTTGATCATGGAGTAAATTACACCCAGCTTCAACTTTAGGGTCTAAAAGAAGCATGTTTGATTTACAGGGATCACTAACCGGCAACAATTTGAGTCAAAAATATTGTTCATATCATAGTCAAGCAACATAACTATAACTCATCAACATCATTTTAACTTTATTTAAACCATACAAGCTACTCAATTTTGGAAGTCCGTTTAAATGACTTACAGCCAATTTAATAGATTATACTTAAAAATCTAAGGCGGCAACTGACCTTAAGTTTTGACGTTGAAGTAGGTGGACATTTTTGTTATGTGTGCCATTGATCTACACTGCATCTCGGTTTCTTTCTGGTTAAATCTCTAGTCATGTGCTGATGTCAGATAGTCTATGCAAGTACTTTCATAGTGAAGTAGCAGAGGTTTATGCGAGCAGATGACAGTCATGTTTCCTTTGACATTCAAAGACCTTCCAGCTCTGAATATTGTTCTTGTTCTCTGCCAGAGAGCAGCCAATCACATTAATGCATCATCAAGCCGTATTTCTCGTGAATTTCTTACTGCAATCTTCACATCCCTTATCAGGATTAGTGTGACATTCAGAAGTTTCTATAGAGACTCGTTCTGCTATTAATGGCTTTTATACACGCTTCTAGTCAGATGCGGTTTTATAAACCCTGTTTTTAAGCTAAAAGCAAACGAAATCTTTTTTTTTAAGAATCTGTACAGCCAGAGTTGAATATACTTCTGTGTGACCATGATAACAATTTCACAATTTGGCTTTTTTTTCTTTTTTTTTTTATATATACAGATCCGAAGAGAAGGAGTAGTTTTATTGTGTACATTAGCAACTAGTAGGAACTACTGTAGTTATGCAACATTACAGCTCATTTATGTGTATTATTAATGTGTTTTTGTGAACTGTATTAGATATTATAAGCTGATTAGCACAATGGCTAACATACATTCGGAAAAAGAGTTTTTTAGTTTTTACCACATATATCAAGTAATATAGTGTATTTAAGATTAAACTTTATATTTTCTCTGCTGTCTACTGAGAAATAAAACCGAATGACATTAATATCCACAGTGATGGATGGTATAGGTATGAGGGACGGTGTGTAGAAAATACCTTCTAGAAAAATCACAAAACATGATATGATTATGATACTGCTGTGAAACCTTGATGCAGAAATCTTTAACATAATTTAGTGTTTTGGTCAAAAATGACCTGCCTTTTAAGAATTGCTATATTATCATCAAATATTGGATTTAATCTTTTCAGTTACTGCAGGTTTTATATTTGGAATTAATTTGTCAGCCGCATTAGTTTCAGTGGATATGAAGTAAAAAAAGTATTATTTGTGGATAATTTTGCCAATGTTCTCTCAGAAACGGAGGTGGATAAGTTCAGATCAGTTTAAAAAAGAAATTCAAAACCTGTGCTACTTAGTAAAGAGTAAACAAAAGAGATCCAATATCTGATAACAATATACCATAAGAGATTTTTTTTTTTGTAGGCTGGTCTTTTTTGAGTAGGAATACCACACGTGTAACAACGTGGGGGAAAAAAGAGTAGTGAGCAAAATGAGTGGGTTTTAGTTGAATGCAATAACATTAACAAGCATTTTCGGGAAAAAGAAAATCTCCTGGATTTTTTGGATCTATGCAATGTCAGAGTGATCCCTGTCCCATTCAGTGACTCTTTAAAAATGTCTACAGTTCGCGTTCAGCCGCCTTGTGAGTGCATCAGTGCTAAACATCAGTAACTCTAGGGAATCACCTGCTCTGTGGCTTTTTTCGGCTTGATGATAAGTAGTTTTGTATATATTTCTTTGATGCCTCCATGTTGGATGTCCAGCGATAGGATTTGGACATGTCTTGTGTCCTTTGGAGGTTGTGGTGCAGTTTCTGCCTGATAAAATATCCTCAAACTTGCACTGGTTAGTGATCGGTGCTGTTAAGAGTTAAACTGTCTACAAATTCATTAAAAAAACCTTAGGATCGACTGTATAACTACTTCAGGAGACTAGAGAGGACTAGACAGCGTTTACATTCATCTCATGAGTATGTTCTTGATAATATCCTGTAGATGTCCACTGTCCAGTCAGACTTGAATAAAGGGAACGTGTTTGTGGTTTATTCTGTATGTCCACGGTGCTTGTGGATGTTTATTCCTGTATTTTCTTTACAACATTGAAACAAGCAACAGTTATGCAGATTTCTTTTTGTACTCTTCAATATATTGTTTTTTTCTTTTTCTTTTTTTTTTATGAAAAATGTATAAATAAAGTTGTAAAACAGCTATGCATTTGTCTGAGCACTTTTATTTTTGACATCTGAAGGACAGAATGGTTGAAAATGACAGTGCAGTGTTAAATATCATTACAAAAATTATTGATGGTTGATTTTCTTTTGTGCATTAGTTGGTATTAATTGGTATTATTTATAAAATTAAACTAAATTAATTTAAAGCCATATAACAAATGCTTTTATTTAAATTTGTAATAATTTCTCTTTCTCTCTCTCTCTCTCTCTCTCTCTCTCTCTATATATATATATATATATATACAGCTCTGGAAAAAAATAAGAGACCACTGCAGAAAAATACATTTCTTTTGGGTTT
>JAUMHE010000055.1:2430863-2448627 GCA_032359235.1 Enteromius mattozi
TGAAATGCTTAGAGAGCTTAGAATACTCAGATAGATACTGATTTAGGAGTAAATTGCAGTGGTCTCTTATTTTTTTTTCCAGAGCTGTATATATATCAGACTTGAGCAGTCATATATATATATATATATATATATGAAGAGATTATTTTCACAGATAACAAAATTCATGTTTTTTCATTGTGCATTCCAATTAATCTCAAACTGCAGTTAAAAAATAACTTAAAAAAATACTAGCTAAGTAACACAATAAAAACATTGCATTACAAAAACATGATTTTTGAAAATGAAAAAAAAAACAAAAACTGTTTTTACAAATGAACTGAAAATATTGCAATTTCTTAATATTAACAAGGTACATTGGGCCACTTTTTAATTACTTATTTTGTTTTTCTCAGAGTACTTTTGAGGCATTCATCTGAACACTGTTTTATTTATGATGGTTGTAATTGCAGTTGTTTGTCCAGCAGAGGGCAGTCTTTGTGCGTCACTTACCACGTTTTTAACCACATTTCAGTAACCTTAAAACCCTCGTCTTCATAAACTGAACTACCGAGTTAATTAGTTTGGTCTTGTTAGTAAAACTGTAGGGTATGTTGTTTAATTGTCAAACTTTTCTGCGGTGTGTCAGCTCTGTGTGTCACTGTTTGTCAAACTCGGCGCTGAATTTCTGTTGGTTTAGCCTGACCACAGTATAACACTGTATTATTGTTATTCCAGCCCTCCTCCTCCCTGCTATAAAATGTGTTTCTGTTTCTTCTGAAATCTCACTTCCCCGTATTAACTGTGTTAGTTTTGGACGAGGCCTGACGCCCACCCGCGGACCTGCCTGGGCCGCACTGCATTCTGGGTAGATCTTCTCGATTGTGTGTTTTAATAGTTCACTTGATCCTTCATCAGGGAGCGGGAGTGTGTTTTATCACGGATAGGATATAAAACACTCGGACGGGAAGTGTCCGCTTTGTTCTTAGATGAGATGCCAGCTGGGCTGTTTTTATTAGCACTTTGTGGCAGGCCAGAATTATTTTCCAAGTGTGAAAATAATCAGAGTCAGAGAGTAATTGAAACATAAATCATAAAGAAGTCGCCTGTAATGAAATGCAGGCCAAGCTGTCTGTTGCACTTAATTCAAACTAAGCAAATCAGTTTCTTTGGACAGATGGGTATATTTTTAAAAAATTAATAATGAAATTCATATATATATATATATATAAAGCCTAGTTTAATGGCAGAGGATCCCCAAATCCAGGTGTGAAAAACTTGTTGCATCTTTCCCAAAAAGCTGTATTCCATGGCTGTATTCGATCAAAAGGGTGCTTCTACTAAATACTGAGCAAAGGGTCTGAAAACTTAGGACCATGTGATATTTCAGATTTTTTTTTTTTTAATAAATCTGCAAAAATGACAACTGAATACTGAATACTTTCTGTACCCACTGTATATGAACACACACACACATGCAGTATATATTTTGAAAATATTTCCATGTATATATTTATATTCATAGAATTAATATCATATAACTTATTTTACATTTTTTATTAGTGCTGTCAAATATAAAAGTTTTTGTTTGCATAATATATGTGTATTTTAAATGTAAAAATTTATCATATATTTTTTTTAAATATATACATGCTTGTGTGTGTGTGTGTGTGTGTGTAATAAATATAAACAGTACACACATATTATGTAAACAAAAACTTTTATTTAGGATGCGATTATTCGTTTGACAGCACTATTAATTATTTGTTTATGTGTGTTATATGAGTTAACATAACACTTAAATGAATTTGATGTTTATTCTAACTTTTAATAAAAGTTGTTTCATATTTGGTCTATCTAGGAAACAAGAGAAACAGCATTAATGTAAAGGACAGAAGTTTTAGACGTCTTATAAGTGTGGTTTTCAACCTTGAAGGGCCAAATAAAGGAAGTTCTGATTATTTCTTCACCCATTTGAATGTTGCGGTGCTCCTCAGCCGTGAAGAATCTGCAGAGTTTGTTGTTCTTCATGGCCGAGAGTCTTCACGACGTCAGCACTCTTTCTTCTCCAAAACCTTGAATGAACAAAAGGAGGATTGTGGTCAGTCGTCTAGCGAGCCTTTCGAGCAGCCCCAGAGGAAAAGACGTCACAGATTACAGGAGACTCGCCAGATGCTCGGTTACACCGCGTTTGCAGTTCGTCACATGTAAGCCACTACAACACAAGCAGAAATGTAAAATAAGAAGCTCACGTCAGGAATATAGAGTAGACCCACTGTCCTACTGACTTCAGCTCTGGTGTGACATTTGGGCTTTGATGGATAAAACTGTGTTTTGTCTTTTTTGGTGCAGTGATGCTGAAAGCTGCTTCCTGTCCCTGCGGCGGCTCTTTGAAACAGCAGGCAGGAGCTCTGGGTCAGAACCGGGCCTGGATTAGGGCCGTGTGGCCTATCCTGTCGCCCCAGCACTGTCATTTCAGTCACTTCCTCCACTTCCTGTTGACGCCACTTGGCACATCTGTACAATAAACACTGCCTTCCTGCCTCCCTGCAGCCCACGGTCCAGGAGGTAAGACTCATCTCCACATGCAATCAACCTGATTGCTTTAAATATATATATATATATATATATGGGTCAAAGATGAGCTGTCCCATTTTAGTGTCTGCACCAAATTCAGTTTACAAAGTGATTTAATTTACTTAAAATGAAAGTGTCTAATTAAGTTTAATAACAAAATGTCAAAATATGGGTGAAATAATAAGTAACAAATGTAAAAACAAAAGAAATATGCTTATTCTAATCTGTATTTATTCAAATTTGTAAATGAAAGAGTGACATATTGTCATAATTATGTCATATTTATACTAACATTAATATTATTATCAATGTTAAAAACAGTTGTGCAGCTTAATATTTTACTGTGGAAACTGTGATACTTTATTATTTTAATCGTTTATAATTAAATAGTGTATTACAATATAGTTTACATATATGTACATGTTATATGCATACATGTTCTGCATTTGTATAATGAAATGATTTGGAGCATGAATCATTTGATACAGATTAGACTTTGTTTGTGAATCATGGTTCAAAACAAAGAAAGAAAGTACACAAATACAAATAAGAAAAAATAACCATGCTTTTACTATAGTAAAAGGGTAGAAACAAGGATATTGATTTTTTTTGTATACCCACAGTTTTACTACAAATACCATGGTTAAACTATGGTTAATGTAAAAGAAATTTCAAGTTAAAAGGACACATTGGTTAAATGTAGAGATGCAGTTTTCACGGCTTTCTGTGTGGGTACTAAAACAAATGAAGAAAAGTGACAAAAACAACTCAGCTTCAGTGTCTGCCTTAATATATTTATAAATTATGTCCATAAGCCTAGTTTGAATTTAGAATGAACTCAGTTTGTTGCCTGCGCTCTTTATATTTAAGGAGAGAACTAGTCAGACATCACTTATTATGATTTTCAAGGGTGTATTATTTACCCTACCAATACGCAGTTTGATCAAACAATTAAATGTCTGTTGTCTGCCATTATGTCCCACCAATGCCAAAATCAAACCCACTATCTTGCCAAACACATTTTGAAGTATTACAATTCTTTGTTTGCTGACTTATTTAACCTATAAATCAGTGATGGAGGGCAGATTTTTAGATGGTGTTTATAATATGTAACCTACAGCAGGATGGAGGTGGTGTCAGTAGAGCTTGCGTGGCTTTTGTTGGACTCACAGATCTCTGTCCCTCTGCCAGATTCAACATCAGCTCTCTCTAGAGCAGTGCCCGCTGTCTAAACACTGGGCAGAGTCATCTGGAGAAAGCCTGTGAAATTCAACATGCCCGGAGGAATATGCAAGCGCTTTATAGTCATCCTGACTGGTTATTTTTGCATCTTCCAGCCTTCCTGCCACACACACTTTAGATAAGAGTGCTGAGAACCAACAGAACCAAGATACCCACGCCTCAATCACAGCTGTCATGCTACACTCTTCAAAACACAGAGGATGTGTTATTAATAACAAAGTGTTTCTAGCATGCACATATTTGCTTCATCTTTAATGAAGAGAATGTAAAAGAGTCTGACACATCTTTAAGCTTACTGGAGGAAAAAACTTTCAAATTAAGCTCTCACAAGTGCAAAAAGAGAATTATTCTGCTTAAAGGTCCATTTTTGAGCAGCAAATTGGCAAATTAGAATGATCATGTGACACTAATGACTGGAGTAATGATGCTGAAAATAGAAAACAGTTCATTTAAACTTTAATAATATTTTACAATATTACAGCTTTGATGGTATTTTTGAGCAAATAAATTCAGCCTTATTGTCAAAAACGTTAAACACCCTTTAGAAATAATTACAATTCTTTCATGATACATTAGCAACTTAAGATATTAAGTCTTGTTGTCTGAAATAAATCAGCAAAAAGTGAGTTTATGCTTAGACAAATAAAGCATCATTTAAAGTGGAAAACAGAATTATTTTTCTTACCCAACTAAAAAAGCATAAACTCACTTAATTTAGAAAACAAGATCTAATATCTTAAGTACCTTAGATTTAGATATTTGTACTAAAAAACAGGACAAATATAATGTTACAAAATCCAAACTTTTGATTGGTAATGTTAGTGCAAGTGCAGCAAACGAAATCTTTTGCTCTTCACTGTTAAAGATGAAGCGAGTCATTTCTGTGCCTCTAGTGAATTTCAACAGTGATAAAGAGTTCCTGAACTAACGCCTTTGGTCAATTCTCCAATAAACAAAGCAATGATTCACATTCAAACATGGGTTTTGTGTGTATTTTGACAAACAAAAAATAACACACTTCAGTTATAAAGTGCCCCTATTATGGATTTTTTTAAAATAAGCTTTCATGGAGTGTGTAACACAGCTCTAAATAAATAAAAAAAATCCTGCAAAGTTTTAAATCTGAAAGTGCACCTTGTATAAAATAATTGTCTCTCAGAAGAAAGAGTCGACTCTGAATCATTGAACGAGTCATTTTTAAAACGAATCCCAAGCCGTTTCATGTTAATGTCAAATTGAAACAGCATTTTGCCCGCCCACTTGTTGGTCTTTTCGCATAGGTCTGAATGAAAATGCAAATTCATTCTTTGCCATTAGGTGGTAAAAAGAGTGGTTTCCATGGTAACACTGTATACAAAGCAGCACTGCGCTCACAAATGCTGCTTTATCAGGCATTACAGGCATGATGAAATTAGAAAGAGACCAATCAGACCAATCACCGCAGATTAGCATCATGTAAAGCAGAAGTTTGGAAAAATGAATCGTTGAGGAAAAAGGTAATAATAAATGTATATTATAAGACAATGAAAGGGTTTTTGACCTTGCATGCATATCAACCTGTTGTTGAAAATATGAACCCATAATAAGGGCACTTTTAGGCCACAGAGAGTAGCTTCGTACAGAATAATCCAACTTTGATTGATGCAACAAATTCATTCTTCATACTGAATAAATACAGAATGCAGGATAACAATAGAATATATATCCAACGCGTACAGTCCTCTGAGCACTTGATATCGTTCAGTTTAGAATCCTGTTTAGGTCGGGAAACAGATGGAGCAGCATTCCAAACAGATCTCCAGACAGTCCGAAGACTGGCAACAGTCCTCCAATATCCCACAATCCAGCAGGGCAGAACAGGTGTCCTCAGCGCAGCATGCCAGGCCACCGGTGGCTGCTTCCCCACAGCAGCAGAGAGCGTCACACTCCAGACCGCAGGCCAAACACTGAGCCACGGCTGAACACCACGACAGCATCTCGCAGAACAGACAGGCTAGGATGCAGTGTGCACAGCAGTCTGAAAACAGCCACAAACATACACTGTTTATAAGATGCACACCAGTAATGTTTTTTTTCCAAGGCATGTTTATAAAAATTGTCCTCACTGAACTATGGCCTAATCCTGGCTTTAGGCTAAGCCCTGTCTGTGAAACTGGGCAGTAAAGATATAATTAATTGGACTTTGTCATATTATTTAAAAGATTTAAAACTTACATGCAATGCAATGGACTTTTTTAATGTTTTCGAAGTCTCTTCTGTTCCCAGAGGCTGTATTTATTAATTTAAAAAATGCAATAGAAACAACAATATTGTGAAATATTGCTGCAATTTAAAATAACCGTTTTCTATTTGAATATATTTTAAAATGTAATTTATTTCTGTGATGCAAAGCTGTTTTTCTGCATCATTATTTCAGTTTTTCAGTTTTACAAGATCCTTCAGAAATCATTCTAATATTCTGTTTTGCTGCTGAATATTTTTGTGGAAACAGTGATACCTTTTTCAGTATTCTTGAACAGAAATAAAAAAACAGCATTCATTTAAAATGTGTTTTTACTCTCACTTTTGATCTATTTAATGTGAAAAACAAGTATAAACATTATGTATTAGCTTTATTTTAGAATACATCAAATATTTTTTTTCTAAAACGTTTTATGCATTTTCTGAGAATTTTTATGCACCTTGTCTCCCAACCTTGTTATTTTATTATCATTATTATTATTATTATTTATTTTTATTTTTTTGTGGTGGTGGTTTTAACTTTTTGATGCTTACAATAGTTTTGATCACAGTATTCAAACTGAAGTCTTTACTGGCATTTATTAGCATTTAGTTGGGTTCACACTTCTATTACCCTCTAAAAACTCTCAGCAATCTTTTTTCTACATTCAAAAATATTGACCATAAATAATGTAGTAAATGAGGTAATTATTGTAAGTCATTTCTAAGCACACAAAAACAGTGATACCACCACAATGTTCTTATTTTATCTATTTAAATCATGTGAATGCCTTCACAACAATTGAAAAAATGTCACTGATATCTAATGAAGAAGAATATATTTATCTGCTAAAGTGAGTTAGTCATCAAACAGAGAGGTCTGACCTAATGGAAAGAATTATCAAACGCTGACGTGAAAGGACCATTAAACACATGAAGATAAAACCACAGGCCTGTCCAAGTGTCGCTGAAAGATAAGACCAGGCCCTATATTTACGAATAGCCCTGTGGGTGGAGGCCTCTTTTTAAACATGCCCCACGTGCTCTAAAAATACATAAAAATATTGACACTAAAAGCTTGACGGTTTGATTTTGGGTTGAACCAACAGATATATTTTTGAAAGAGCTAATGATTTTCTTACCGTCTCCAGCTACTCTCTGTATCTGCGAAGCATCACCTTTGAAGCTCTGCTGGCTGTTGGAGGTGGAGGGTGTGTGTCTGTTGCGCTTTGCATGTCCGTTGCATTTCTGTTGTGTTTTTGGGCGAGGTTTTGCTCCTCCTGATGAAGAAGCCGGCGGTGTATGGATGATAGCAGACCCATTGACTGGAGGAGACGAGCCATTGGAAAGACTGGGCTTCACTGGAATGTGTTTAGTTCACATATTAATATAGACCTATTCAAATCCAGATAATAAGACTTGCAAATACATTGCAGTTTGTATAAAATCTAAATACCATTGCCTTTCTCTATTTTGCGTGAAATTGTAGGTATGTGGTCAGGAAGCAGTAAAGCGTCATCATTGGTTGTAACAGCGTCTGTCAGCGACTCGTTGCTTCCTCTGTCAGCAATCTCAGCTGAGACAGGACCTGTTAATCAAAGACAATTATTTACAGGAATACTTCGTCATAACATAAAAATTTACTTACTCTTAGGTCATCCAAGATGCAGATGAGTTTGCATCTTCATGAGAACAGATTTGTAGAAATGTAGCATTACATCAGTTGCTTGTAATAGATACTCTGCGTAGGTGCCGTCAGAATGAGAGTCCAAACATCTGATAAAAGCATCACAATAATGCACAAATAATCCACACCATTACCTGTCCATAAATTAATGTCCTGTGAAATTGAAAAGCTGTGTGTTTGTAAGAAACAAATCCATAATTAAGAGGGTTTTCATTTTTAAACTAGTCTAAAAAAAAAGTCCATAATCCATAATAACACTTTCTCCAGTAAAAACGTCAATCTCCCGTTGTTTCTTATATTAAAACCCACCAATATATTTGTTTACTGTTACTTTGCTGTGCATTAATATTATGGCTGGACCTTAATTGATGAACTGGAGTGGTGTGGGTTATTGTTATGTTTTTATCAGCTGTTTGGACTCTCTTTCTGACGGCACCCATTCACTGCAGAGCATCTATTAGTGAGCAAGCGATGTAATGCTACATTTCTACAACTCACATACATCCTGGATGGCCTAAGGGTGAGTAAATGTTCAGCAAACTTTCATTTTTGAGTAAAGTTTTTCTTTAAGTCTGCCTAAAAGCCATTATGCTTTCAAAAATGATGCTATGTAAATTTTACAATATTATAAATACATTTTCTCCAATGCAACCTAAGCTACATATGCCCCAAAATTGGCTTGATAAACATCCTTCTCACCTGTGACGTCAGGTGTGCGGGTGGCCTGTGGTTGTGTCGTGTGGACATGATTCTCCTGGGGCATGACCCTGTCCGGTGCGCTGCCCTTCCCTCCGTCCTGCTGTTGGACATCCATGGCTTCTGTCTCCATTTGAGACGCTTGACTCTAACTCTGAGAAAACATCCAGAAAGAGATGCATTTAGCTCAGATGGACTGTGTGGAGTCAGTCTGGGTGTTTGTGGGGTAGGGGAATCTCTATATGATGACTTCTTTCCCCTAAGACATTTCAAAATGTGACTTGAGTGCACGAAAGACAATTACACTGCTGCTCTGCAATGACCTGAAGTGATTTGGGAAGGTGACTAATCTGAACATCCTGTTGAGTCAGACAGGACTTACAATATCATCAAAGCCCTGAGTGAATGTGCAGGGGACATAATAAACATTTTTGCTGGTTGTTTGCTGTTATAAAAGTCTGCCTACTGTACCTGTAGAGGATTCTTTGTCGCAAACCTCTCTAGTTAAATTCTTGACCCTGATTCTGAATCAATGTATGTTACAGCTGTACATTGCTAAAATTGATTTATGTTATTTTTATACTATATATCTATAAAATTAATTAGAATAATGTATATCCAATGCTAATAAAATATATTGCATAGCTAGCCAATTTTTCTTAAATATAATAAAAGGACATTTTTATTAAAACATTAAAACACTTACAAAATTAAATTTCAAAATATTGTTTGGACAATAAAAAAGTTGTGTGTGTGTGTATATATATATATATATATATATATATATATATATATATAAAGGATTACAGTTTGAATTTAATTACAAAAAATATTGTTTGTTTAAATTTTGAAAATTAAAGTTTGTAGGCTACATACTCTTGCACTTGAAAGAAGTAAACTCAATTTCTCAATTTCTGCTGACCCAGAATGAAGCGAAATTAATAAAGCATAAAGACAAAATGCTGAATTTAGGTTTTACCTTAACTCGAATACCTCCAGTCTTGTACCGAGGACGTTTTAACTCACTTTAATTCGGAATGAATGCGCGATGTTCGTCCGCGGGCGCGAGCGGCATCTGCTCTGACCAGCGCGTGCAGCCGAGCTCTCGAGCGTGTGCGCGCGCACGACACCCTTCCTGCACTGCAGGGAATCGACAACTTTAGTAACTATTTATTTTATTTCGTTGTGGTTTATCACATGATTTTCCAGCAGTACTCCTAAAACAGAAAAAAAATTGATACAATTCTGGTTTGTCTGCCGCATTTATCAAACCATCTCCATACTGACTAACAGCTAATGACTGACGCTATTAATTTAATAATTGTTTGTTTAAATGACTGACTATATTTCCTATCACTACTAGAAATTGAAAAATAAAACAACTTAATGCAACTAGCTGAAATAAATTAAGGAAAATCAAAAATTTTTATATATATATTTATATTATATATAATGTAATTAGCATTTATTTTATTTCAAGTAACGAAAGTGTATTTTATATTTATAGACTTAGTTAACTACAGCTGTCTGTCGGTGCGCGTCACGTCCAGTAGGTGGCAGAGGATCATTAGTCATCTAAACCGTAGAAGAAGAAACGTAGCGGTGGAAGCGGAAGTACGTGTTGTTGTGCTGTGTGTTCCGCTTTGTAAACAAAAGGAGTGAAATATTAAATCAATTCACTGCACACCTGTTTAGTTCACCATGGTTATGACAGGCTGTTAGGTTTTGTGCTTCAGATCTTTTGAATGACTGTGGGGCCATTGCTTTATTTTGGACATTGACCGGACAAGCCTGTCATGGTAAGCTAAGTGAAATATTTTTGCAATTGTGGTTGTTTTGTCATTATAATAAGAACTGGGCGGTACAGTGTATATCACAATACTGAATAAAGGTATATGAGATGTTTTGGTGCAACGTACCATTGTTCATCTGGAGGTTTGACATTAGAAAGTAAGAGAATACATCAAATGTAGCATATAGCAGCATTATATACAGTATAAACATTGATATTCTACAAGTGCAAAAGTTGACTGTATAACAGGGAAGTTGTTGATATGTAAATGTGTGGATTCTGGACATAGATAGAGATAATGTAAAATGAAAAATACACATTCAGTTTCTTCTCTTATGTTACAGGACAGTGAAATGTCAGATTTGGAGCAACCTCCTGGACCGGAGAGGAGTCTGAACCGGAGCAATGCACCTGTTTATTGCGTTTGTCGCAAGCCAGACATCAACTGCTTTATGATGTTAGATGTGTTTCTCTTCAAATATTTGCATATTTGCCTTTTCTTTTGTGAAAATAAATATTTTCAACGGTGTGTTTCAAATGATTTCATGTGCACAGTGGTTGTGACAGCTGCAGTGAGTGGTTTCATGGAGACTGCATTCATATATCAGAGAAGATGGCCAAAACCATCCGTGTTTGGTACTGCGAAAAGTGTCGAAGTAAGGAAATTTGAATTATTAATTTGATTGTGTTTATTTGTTTTGCTTTTATATTTAAAAAATGTATTTTATTTTTATTTATTAACATTATATTATATAATTAAAAAAAAAAAATTATAAACTATATGACAACATGGCACCGAAAACAGCCCTGATTATGTACATCTAGGTAAAGATGAATCCTTGGAGATCAAATTCCGCCCCAAGAAAAGCAGAGAGAAAGAAGCTGAGACAGATGGGACTGATAACCAGCAAGACACACCGGATTTCAAGTCGGATGGTCGGCGTGGGTCACGGGTGAGAAACTCTACTCAAGCTACTCGCGTGAACTGAACTTTGTGAAGGCCGTGTCTGAAAAAATGTGTTGTTTGTTAAACTTTGGACTGGCTGTGGGGAATATTTGGGATTTGTCCCCAGATTAAGCGCTCAGCTCGCATGTGTGGAGAATGTGAACCCTGCATGCGCACAGAGGACTGTGGACTGTGTGACTTCTGTAAAGACATGAAGAAGTTTGGCGGCCCGAATAAGATCAGGCAGAAGTGTCGGCTGAGACAGTGTGAAGTGCGTGCTAGGGTGAGTTTCACTTTTGTGGTTTATGGTGATTTGTCTTTTTTTTGGTCATGTCTTTATAGTGTATTGTTAGGGTATATATGATGTTTATTGACTGCAAACATTCCCAAATGGTTTTTTATTGATTGTTAGTATTTTCCAATTAGCAGACGCATTTATTCAGGGCAATTTAAGTACATTTATTACAGAGAAAATTAGTCTAAAGTGAGTCTGGGTTATTATAGTTATCTAAAACTAAATCACAAAAGCATTTTTGTTACTTAAAATAGAAATAACAATAACTGAAAAATAAAATAAAGCATTAAAATAACTAAAAAGAACTGCAATAAAAATTAATAAGTTACTACATGGATAGATACACAACAAAATTACTAAAACTTTAACTAAAATTAAAAAGTAAAGCAAAAAATAATATAATACTTTTTTATTTAAATTCAAATAAATCATTTATTTAAATAATTGAAGCTATTAGTTAAAACTATAATAGTATCTCGATGATATTGAAATAACCCTATAACCTACAACTTTTAAGTTTCCAGTCCTTTTGTAACCAATATGCATCCTATTTTTTCAGAAAATGTTGCGAGTGAAGGATGAAGAGTGCTCCATGTCTAAGGGCAGAGATTATCAAGATGGCCCGCTGTCTGAAGACTACAGTGAGAATGAAATGGAGCTATATCAGCAGTACTGTGCCGGAAAGTATGGAGACCACAGCACGGTACCTGCTTCTCCTCACTCTCAACTTGGTTAAACTTCTGGAAACATATTTCCAGCAATGCAAGAACAGCTCCTATGTTCTTGAATGGGAAAAAATTAAAAATCTACTGTTCGCAAAATGTATCAAATCACCAATAAAACTTCTAAATGTAGCTTCCTCAGATCATGCAAAATGTTTTTTTAGGTTGATGCATGTGCAGAAAGTAAATTGCTCCATAATGTCTGTAGGATGTGATTGACTATACTTCTTTTGGCAGAAATGGTTGTGCCTAAACTTTTTGTTTTTATTTTTAACTAGGGTTGGAACAGTGATGATGATGATGGTTCATATGCTGATTCATCTATGAGAAAGAGAGCTGTTAAAGTCAAGCATGTGAAAAGAAGAGAAAAGCGATCTGAAAAAAAGGTAAAGACTTAAAATATGTAAACAAAATGCTTGAACTTTTATTGAACCTGTAGACAAAATATAAAATTACATTAATCAGTTGTGTTTTTTTTTTAAATGTGTATCATATTTGATGCATCAGGTTTTTATGAATCGTATGCAAGAATATAGAGCTCAGTCTTATTCAGAGGTCCAAATTGAGTAAAAATAAGTAGAATATATGCACCAAAAATTTAGTTTGTAGTTGCTGATGTTCATATGGCCAAAAAGTAAGAAGAAATTGTGAAAGCTTGTATACAATAATCATTGTATCAGACATTTATAGTATAGCATAGTATAAATATCTTAAGAAGGACTTTTGAACAGGAGGCATGTGTTTTGGCTTAAAGTCAATTGTTTTGCTAAAAATGGAAACTAAGACTTTGTTTTCAATCAAAAGAAAGAGGAGAATAAGTCTCGGAAGCACAAACCCAAACAGAAGCACCGTGACCGTGTGAGACACACCGAGCGGGCAGAGGTTCGGGACACCGGGGGAGCCAGACAGTGTCTCGGACCCGGATGTGTCGAAGCTGCACGCACCAACTCCAAATACTGCTCTGATGACTGCGGCATGAAGCTCGCTGCCAAGTAAACCTGGAACTGTTTTACAGTTGTAGAGAGTTGAATGTAGGAGGTTAGACAGACCTTGAAAATGTCTGTCTTGTCTTGACAGTCGGATCTATGAGATCCTGCCCCAGCGTATCCAGCAGTGGCAGCAGAGCCCATGTATCGCTGAAGAACAGGGCAAGAAGCTTCTAGAGCGGATCCGACGTGAGCAACAGTCAGCTCGCATGCGACTCACTGATATGGAGAAACGGTTCCACGAGCTGGAAGGCATTATTGCTAAAGCCAAACAGCAGGTTGTGCAGCACGATGAAGAGGTGAGGGCCTTCATAGTCCAGTGAGCTGGTTTCAGCATTCTGTTGCTTTGAAAATGCTATAAATGCATCACTATAGAATTGTTTATTCTTATATCGTAAATTAAAATTAAACGTAATTTATTCCTGTGATGCAAAACTACATTTTCAACAGCATCATTACTCCAGTCTTCAGTGTCACATGATCCTTCAGACCACTTAACAGTGCCCATTGGTCTTCTTTTCCCCCGAAGGTCAATGAGGGCGATGACGACACAGATTTGCAAATCTTCTGTGTGTCCTGCAGTCACCCAGTTAACCCCAAGGTGGCGCTGCGTCATATGGAAAGGTGCTATGCAAAGGTGTGTTGTATTTAAGGTGTCTATTTTTACTAATCATGATGCATAGACCTTTAATCAGTCAGTGGTCACATTTTAGTGTTGTGTTTTTAAAATGTGATATTCTTGATTTATCTTTTCTTTTTAACCAGTATGAGAGTCAGACATCATTTGGCTCCATGTACCCCACTCGCATAGAGGGGTAAGTACATTTTTTTTTTTTTTTATAAAAATACAATTATGAATATAAAACACACACAAGACAGATTTTCCATGTTTTTAAAATAAGTCTCTTATACTAATAAAGGCTGCATTTATTTGATTAAAAAAGTAATATTATGAAATATTATTACAACTGTTTTCTATTGTAATATATTTGAAAACATAATTTATTTCTGTGATGTTAGGCTGAATTTTCAGCGTCATTACTCCAGTCTAAAGTGTCACATGATTTTTCAGTATTCATTGCAATGAGCTGATTTGCTGAGACTACTAGTGGAAAACTACTATACAAGTTTCAGAAATCTTTGAAGAGTAGAAGGTTTGAAAAGACAGGATTTATTTGAGATAGAAATATTTTGTTACATTATAAATGCCTTTACTGTCATTTGTGATCTTTCAGAATATTTATTGCCTATATGCCTGGAGTTCTCATCTAATGTTAGCGTACTTATTTATTTCTCGAGAGTTCTGGTAATTTGTTTATATGTAAAATGAAGGAAATCACTATGTGCACCATTATAATGTTTTTTCTGCTCTTTTTCTCCTGGTATATAGTGCTACACGGCTCTTCTGTGATGTTTATAATCCACAAAGCAAAACTTACTGTAAGAGACTGCAGGTTCTCTGTCCAGAACACTCCAGAGACCCAAAGGTACTTTACCACATGCATCTGATACATTAACACCCAATCTGCATAGATATTAAAGACGGTATTAATAATTGTGATTGCATACATGCAGGTCCCTGCGGATGAGGTCTGTGGGTGTCCATTGGTTCGTGATGTATTTGAACCCACTGGAGAATACTGTAGGGTGTCCAAACGCAAGTGTAACAAACACTATTGCTGGGAGAAACTGCGCAGGGCCGAAGTGGACCTGGAACGAGTCCGAGTGGTCAGTGCATATGCAAAGAAATTGTTTATTTGGGTCAAAGGAAATAGTTGTGTAATGATAAACTCAGAGCCATTTCAAGACAAGACTGCAATATCGTTCATCAGTCTTCCAGTTAATCTTTAATGTATTCACTCGTTGCCATTACCTCTTCTCTTCCACTAGTGGTACAAGTTGGATGAATTGTTTGAGCATGAGCGCAATGTAAGAACAGCCATGACAAATCGTGCAGGTCTCATGGCCCTCATGCTGCACCAGACAATCCAACACGACCCAATTACCACAGACCTGAGAACTAACAAGGAGAGATAAGGTTATTGTCATTCCCTTTTATCTATTCTGTTTGTATATGATGTTCAACCATGAAGCAACTCTCCTGACAGTCTGAGGTTTTGTCTTTGATCTTACAGAGAAAACGAACCACTGCTGCTGAAGTCGCCTCACGTTTGAAGAGCCGGTGTCTTAGTAGTTGTTTGTTGGAACTGTATTTCATGAACGACTCATTATGTTTCTGTATTGTACATGCATTCATGTAACCCTTGGCTTTACTCTTTTCAACGGTGCTGTAAAAACACTGAATTGTTGTGCTTACATTTTTAACCTTTTTAAATAATCTCATACCCATGTCTTGAGCATTAAAAAAAGTAAACTGGAAAAAGCTTTAAATATTTTTCTTGCTGGTGAAATGTCTGTTATTTGTCTTTAGATGGCATTTCTTATGCCTCTACACAAAGGTATCATTTATAAGAGTTTGTTAGGATTTCTATTTTCCAATTTTGGCTAGATTATTTTAAAATTTTCTACACTTCTTACAATAAAAAGTCTAGATTCTGATATGTTTAAACAACACATTTATTTTTCTGATAGGGTTGCATGTGTGATTAAATACTGGCTTGCTTTAAAATATGTAGGCTACCCTTTTTTTTATTTAGTATTACTAAATTATAACTATAATGATCGTTAGCGACCTCTGACCGGAAAGATGCGATTCATAAGAATTAGGATTTCGATTACAAACAGTTCAGTCGGAAATTACCATAGAGAGTGCCACTTTCTCCGTAATTTCCGTAAACATAACTCTTTTATGTTCAGAACAATATCTGGTGTTATTAATCTTAAATAAAGGGCTATGGTACGTCATATCGAGAAAACGTTCACAGTAGCGATGCGCGAGTCAGACTTTATTTATATTCGTACGCGTTTATAAATAGATCAACCAAACTCCGAGGACCAAAAGTTACTGTTATTCTAGCCTTATTGCTTTATATTAAAGAAGTATTACTGCAAGGACTCTTCTATCGCTAAATTTAATTGTTCGAAAACCGACTTCCTTCGATGCTCGTGTCGGCGCATGCGCAGTAGACCACCGAAACTATCGCTGATCGGAGAGAACGAGGCGCAGATGAACGGCTCGATCGACTGCGCGAGACGCGATGAGGTAAGAATGTCTAAACACTGCAGCTCTTCGGGTGCACGGGTTGTTTTTGTGCATGCCAGGAACGCGTGCTTGTAGCGCGCCGATAGCGTTATAATTTCGAGGCATCGCTGTAGTTAAAGAACCGAAAGATCGGCGTGGTTCCGTGCGGCAGAAAGCGTTCGGAAAGTCGGCTGGATCGCTGAAAGCAATGGGGAGTGTGGTGTGGAAGGGGAGGGTCAACAGCGAAGGGGGGGCTGCTCGAGCTCATTCAGCACAGCGAAATGGACGTTGTGGAGTCGTGCGAAATAAACTTATCGTGTCTATAAAATCTGTCACAATTAATAAGGGACGTTGCCAATGGAATACGCGTTCAAAGCGCGCGAGGTTTGATAGTACCGTCCGTAAACGTCACGTTCGATCGGACGTGTTTTTGATCGCGTGTCGGTACAGCATTCCTCACGCGATCTGTAATGGAGGCTGGCGAAACTCGTGTCGATTTATTACGATCTGTTTGTTTTGCTTAGCGTCCATTTTTATCACGTTATCGCAAGGCAGAAATGCACAGAGTATTTAGTAACATTTTTAATTTGTTTGAACTGAAATAAATTTTAGTTCCGTTTCAGCAAATTGTATCGATACTAAAACCACGAGTCCAAACAAATCAACTTGCAATTAGTGTCACGTAATTAAAAAAAAAAAAAAAAAAAAGATAAATCAAAACTTCACCAATATATGTATATATTATACATATATGTGTAATAATAATAATAATAATAACACAGGCAACTTTTAACACGTCCCACATTTAAATATTAAATATAATACACAATGCATAATTTTTACTACTTGTATGTACAAAACGTCATACTAAACTGCTTATTGCAAACGTTGGTTGAAACCTAAACAGCAGTTTTATCTCAGAGCATCAACACCATATTCCCAAAATATGATCTCATAATCAAAATGCAAACCAGAAAGTTTTTGCTTCTGTTGCATCACATCAAAAGGAAACCGGTTAAACCAGTTGTTTGAACTACGTTTTTGGGAATTATTTTTTTTACGCTTAAGTGTTTAAGTATGTCCTCTTGAGTGTAATTGAGACTGATTTTAGAATAGCTTCAATGAATGTTTTTCTATGCTTTTCTATGTTTCTATAGCAGCGAAGTCCAACTGTATATTTTGCAACAATATCTATAGAGATCGTATGTGCTGTTTGCAGGTGTTTATAGCCATTAATTGTGAATGAGCTTATCCATAAGTTTACAGTTTGATCATTACTTATGAAACATGTTTAGAAACCTCTGTTCCACAGTTGCATGTTTTCTTTAGAAAATCATCATACGTTTAATAAAGATGAGAATTTAAAGTTGATTTTATATGAGTGACTATTTGTTACCTTTTGGCAATCAATCACTTTTATTTATGTAGCGCTTTTAACAATACAGATTGTAGCAAAGCACTGAACATTATCAAATAGGAG
>JAUMHE010000055.1:2448685-2475123 GCA_032359235.1 Enteromius mattozi
TGGACGCCCAGCACCTAATCTCCAGTTCAATTTTAAGTGCATGTCAGATTGTGCAAAGGACTTATAGTGTGTGTGTGCATTGTGTGAGAGATGACAGAAAATTGCTAGTTTAGTATATTTTCTTCTTAGAAGTTAGAAAAGAAATTTGGTTTTGTATTTTTGATTGAAGATTGCTTTTCTTCTTAGTAGTTAAGGATGAAGAAACTAAATTTGTGTTGCCAATGAGCCTCAGCATTTGTTAATTTCTGGTTATTTTTTAGTTAACAGAAAACTGCTAATTCAGTATATTTTCTTCTTAGTAGTTAAAAAGATGAATGATTAAAATGAGAGATGACTAAAAAATTGCTAGTTCAGCATTTGAGATTGAACCGATTCAGTGAGTTCCTTACTGTTTAACTAACCTCATCAAGAAATTATCTTTCTGAAATCATAATTTTTTCAATATCCAAAGCACCCTGTGACCCAGATTTGAGCGAGATTTTAATATTGCTGAGATGTTGTTTACATCTGGTTTGTATTGTTCTTCTGTTTGTCAAAGTGCTTATTACCTTGGTCAGCCTTTCAACAGTTGTCTTAAACAGTCTGATTTGTTTTAATGACATATAATCAGGGTTTCAGGAAAAGAAGTATTTTCCAGGAAACAAACTTTAAGAAGCGCTGTCTGCTTGCTGCACCGTAGCGCATTTCTTTGCCATAGTAATTGCGCTGCATTGCAGATATCGAATGTTGTCAGCCCATTTTGTATCGACCTCCCTG
This sequence comes from Enteromius mattozi, assembly GCA_032359235.1. Taxonomy (NCBI): domain Eukaryota; kingdom Metazoa; phylum Chordata; class Actinopteri; order Cypriniformes; family Cyprinidae; genus Enteromius; species Enteromius mattozi. The sequence continues at coordinate 2,449,442 of JAUMHE010000055.1, forward strand.
CCGTCGCTGCTGGGCTCGCTGCAATTCTGTCACCAGGGCAACCGCTCGTTTCAGCCCCATTCTATAAATATTCTCCTTCACGCTAGTCTAACGTGTTTCTGCTAGCTTGAGTCTTGCAGTAGCCTAATTTAATACAGGGGTTTTATTAACATCGGTTACGTTGCATTGGCAAAGACTTTCTTAGAAACAGCTGCTTAAGTGTTTTAATAAAATAGTGATTGGTATGTATATATAAGTACGTAAAAAAATAAATCTTCTGTGATGGTTAAGTTGTATGTGTGTGTGATTGGTTTGCAATTCATCTCAATGCAGAGTGTGTCGATAGAAATTCAATGTCTTTAGAAATACATGAGCACAGACTCTGCTGTAGTAATAATTTTATTGCATCTATAATTTGAGGTTTAGTTCTTCCCTCTAATTATCTGCATTCTCTTTACAGGTAATGATGTAATATTTCATAACCACTTAAGACATGGATGAAACACTGGATTTTTGATATTTTATGCAACCCAAGCTCTTCATTACGTTTTGAGATGAAATTTCTACTTTCAACATTTAAGGACAGCAAAGTAATTTTTCTTGTTTAAAAATGTGAGCCAGCGGTTCAGCGTCCAGACTCTTCCTGGCATGACTCAAAACCATTGGTCTCACGAATCTACTGGTAATACAGAGGCCTCAAGGCCAGAGAACGGGATCAGACATGACGGATGAGCTGAACAGAGCTGAACCGGAGACGATGAAACCGGAAGAGACTGTGTCGGTTGGAGCAGACGTTGTTACTGTCGTTGAGGATAATGCAGTGGAGAAAAGTGCACCTGGAAAGGTGACGGTCGAGTCGCCGCCTGATTGGCTGAAGCCAATGGAGGAGGATGAAGATGATGGTGGTGAAGGTTTCAAGAGCAGTGAACGGGTCACCAAAAACATCAATAATGACATGTATGTATTTACAGTGGGATTTATTAGTTTAGTTTGTGTTAGAGGTATAATGCCAAAGGTATTACGCCACAATATACATTATCGTAATACAAAAATGCAACCGTAAAAGGTGATTCATTTCACACCAAATATGGTAAACCCAGCAGATGACACATTTGAGCTTCTGTGTGTAATAACTATTATTAATACATTAAAAATAAAATACTTTCTTTAGTAAAATACTATTTTTAAAACATGTTTGAATGAAGAGTTCAGATGCAAGTTCTTTAATCTAAAATGAGCATATTTATTCACCCTCCTATATTTATGTTTAGGTATTTCACTTTAAATGCATAGAAAAAGACCTATACATTGCCATTAGAGTAAAATTACTGAACCTAAACATAGGAGCCTGATAAAAATGCTCATTTTAGATGAAAATTTCATATGGCACTTGGGATCTTTTGCATCTGAACTTTTCAAATGACTTAAAAAATAAATAATAAATATTAAGATTCCATTGTAATGATTTTGTACAGATGAGATTTTCTTGCTTCCATTTGCTGCTTCTCAAATCATGCTATAGAATATGATTATCAAGTTTTATTCGTGTAACTTTGAGGAGTGCTTTCGTTAATCTAAAAGGAGACATTCAGAAATGCATTACTTTTTTTGTTGACTTTTTTCACTCAAGCTGTTACGCTGAATATTTGCGATTAAATGTTTTAGTTAACTAAAAAAATGCTAAATAGATTTTCACAATTTTGGACCCAAATTTTATTAAAAAAAATTTTTCTTATTTTTTTATGAACATTTAAAAAAATTGCTTTGTTAATAACTGTCCGTAGACTGATGACAGGGCAACATTTAGAGGAATTTTTCCCATGCAATATTTTTTGAAGAATGGCTGAAATAATTCTATCTCATTGGTTGTGGGCCCTGTGTCTTACTTGGCTGCCCAGGTAACATTGCTCAAAAAGTTGCCTCCTGTAACATCAGTCTTAGACCTGTTGATTATGTTCAGTTGATAAACTGACTTTCGCACTTTTCATATCCTCACAGTCCTAAAATAAAACGACGCAGAGGTCGGCCTCCGATTGCCAGAAATGCTAGACATGGACTTACTCGTTTAGATTTCAAGAAAGGATTGCATGCAGATCACCCTAAAACTAAGGTTTGTGTAGCTATCTGTCTTGATTTGGGTTTTGTTTGCATTGTTAGAGAGAATATTATAAGACGACTTTCATGCTCATTTGATCAAGAAGACTAATACTGTGAAATATTTTCTATTGTAGTTATTTTCTGAGATGCAAAGCTGAATTTTTTTTTTCTGCATTACTCCAGTCCTGATGCTACAGAATTATATGCTTTGGTTTGATGCTCAATTGTTATATCTTTATAAGTCTTTATAGTTGTTATTTTTGTGTGTGTTTTATTTAATATAAATCAACATTTTTATTTAAATGCTTTAATTAGTTGAGATTGTTAAGACTGCTACTTTTCTAAATAACCAGGAGTAAAATTTCCAGAGCTTAAAAAAAAAAATAGTAATGAATTAATTTAACCGTATATGATGCTATTACAATGTTTTTAAAACATTCTCTTCTTTTTTTCTTTGTGGATGTTTGGCATATGTAGACTGTTCGAACTTTACTGGAAAAAACGCGTTCAAGTTTCACATCAAGAACTGCCATTCCTGTCCCAGACCCAGATCGCACGCCTGAGGTTTTACCCAGAACACCCAAGAGCATCATTCACAACCCGACACCGGCATCCCAAAGACCCCGACTCATCCCCATCTCACCTACAGGGGACAGCAGCCTCACCAAGACCCCCAACGCTGAGTTTCACAGCCCTCCTCGCCTCACGAGAGTCTCGCCTCTCAATATAGACACATCTGTGACACGTAATTTCATTCACTCTCCGGCTGTAAAAGTGGGCAATGTTTCCCAACAGATGGTTTCCTCTACTGGACCTGGGAAAGATGGCTCTGAGCTGCCCCTTCGACTCTGGCTTTGTCCCTCTATGGAGCCCATTAGTCCTACAAAATCTCAGGATATCTTCTCAAATCAGACTGTAAGTTCACCAAACTTTCCAGAGACTACGCGTAATGGAACAGCGACACTAAAAGAAAGTCTTCCTTTTCTCAGGTGAACAAATCTGACTCATTTTATACCACCTAGAAAGTCTATTTTATATGCTCTAGGTTTAACTAGGACCTTCATGCATCTAGTTCAGGGTTTGCTGAAGGTCTTAGAAAGCTGTCCTTCAACAACTTAAGGCCTTAAAAAGGTCTTTAAAAAAAAGTCTGCAAAGCATGCATTGCAAAAAAATATCTTAACATCCTTAAATTAAGATACTTTTACTTGTGTTGCAAACTGAAGAAATTGAGGTTTGTTTTTGTTTATCTGAGAATTTCGTTGTACATGTACAATGACAATAGTCTCTTACTTTTCTGAGGAGCAAAATAAACCAAGTTGTATTTGTTACATGAATTAAATAATGAACAGTATTGGGGAATGTTACTTTTAAAAGTAACTCATTTCAATATTGCGTTACTCCATAAAAAAAGCAACTAATTGCATTACTGAAGTTACTTTTTATGGAAAGTAATGCATTGTGTTAGTTTTGCATTACTTTTTCTCACCTGGGCTGGGATTTCTTATTTATTTGTAATAACCAAAAACCCTAAAAGTTATATTTTTGGCAACTGTAAAGGCACCAAGAGTGAAGTTTCAGGCTGTAATGTCTCTGCACTTACTCTCAAAGTAGAGAAAGGAGAAGTGTGAGAGAATAAAATAAAATAAGCTTCATTACTTATTTAAAATGAACTCTAAATAATCTCGTGTACATTTAAAAGTAATGCTTTACTTAACTAGTTACTTTAAAAAGTAAGGTGTAACCCCAACACTGGCAAAGAATATCTGTTTAAAGTAATATGTATTTAAACTTTGAACAGTTGTGAATACAATTAATTTTGTGCACCCTAGATATGTACTTTTTTACATTTATTATTAATTAATTTTTTTAGAGAACTTATTGACATACTCCCTTCAATTTATTATTATTATTTTTAAAACTTATTTTATTTTATTTTTTTTTCTTTACTTGATCTAAAAAAGCTCTTAAAGTCATAATTTACCTTCAAAGTTTGTCTTTTGGTCTTTCTTTAGTAAATGTGAAAGCTGTGGAGGCCCATTTTCTGCTCACAAGATCGGAGACACGTTGTGCTACAGATGCTACAGGATTAAACGTATGTGAATTTGTAATTTCTCTCTTCATTTCAGCAGAGCATAAGTTTGATGTTTGTGTGATTTCTCTATTTCTCATTTCTGCAGCTGAAAAGAAGCACTCTCCTCCAAATATTGTGTTTAGGAAGGTATGTGGCATTAAATAATCAAGTGTGTGTAATATTTAGGAGGATCTATTGACAGAAATGCAATTTAATATATGTAACTATGTTTTCAGAGGTGTACAAAGACCTTACAAATTGAACCGTTATGTTTTTATTAACTTAGAATGAGCTATTTATATGTACAAACACCGCGGGTTCCCTTACATGGAAGTCACCATCATGTTTGTACAATAACCGTCAAAGGACGGAGTGCGTTTTGTTGTTCATGCAAATACAACACTGACACAATGATGAAGTAGTAACAATAATATTTGCAATAACATATAGATTTATTAAATAATTAAGTAAATATAATTCCTTAATTTACCAGTGTAAAGAAACTTCATTGCTGGCTATCTCTGCTGTCTCAGACTAATAATATAACATCATCCTGTAACTGCCACCGTAAATTCTCTAAAGGGAGGGGTGAGCGGGGGAACAAATCTTTGGTTGCAATTCACAATCTCAACCACTAGATGCCGCTAAAATTTTATCACTGCACCTTTAAAGTACACATCTTCTGTTTTTATATAGTAGTAATGTTTCTTTAAAGGAAAACTCAGTTTTTCCGTATTCCACTATGTTCTTCCATCAACTTAGATGAGTTGATGCATATCTCTCCCGTCTCAGTGGGTGCACTTAATCGCTCTAGCGCACGACGCCACTATGTTAGTGTTTAGCTTAGCTCCATTCATTCCTTAGGATCCAAACAGGGATGAGTTTTTTTGCCTTTAAATATCTCAGTGTCGTTTAGTATATGCATGTGTTTTATATATGCATATACTAAATGTCTCATATTCTATATTTTAATAATTATTGTAATATTTTTCATATTTTTCATATTTTATATTTAAAACATGTATATTGTTCATATATTTAGCATATTTGATGTATTTCCTATCTCTCAAAGCTCTGTTATTTTTTGTTAATGGACATAGGAGGGTGAAACCTTTTTTTTTTTTTTTTTTTTTTGAGCTTGCCAGAAAGTCATGCATGGCCTTGATCGCTCATCTGTTCTGTGTTGTTATTAATGCTGTGGTCTGTGTTCATGTTCAGCTGTATGAAAGGTATAAGGCTTTGGCGATACTTTTGTGTTGTAATATCTGAGCAACCTAGTTTCCCTTTTGTTTTGCTCTCAATATATGAGCCAAATCAGTTGTTTGCTCACCATAAGTAGCTAGAAACAAAGTCTAGATCATCTTTGATTCCTTTGGTAGCATTCTTTACTCATTCTTTTATTTTCTTGATTTGTTCTTTTCAAGTAACTTTATTTAACTTTATTTCTGATTAAGTGTAACACTTCTGTTTATTATATTTCCATTGCATCATTTTTTATGCTTTTGTTTTTTTATTTTAATTATTATTTTCAAGGTGGGGCAGGATCAGTGGGAGGTTGGGAAAACAAAACATCCAAGAAAACAAGTGCTGGTAATAATAATCATATAACATAATATGGACACATTCATAACATTTTATTAACTGCAGCATACACAAAAGCGTTGCCAAAGATCGTCAGGTAATCTGTTAGTAGCTGAACTACTTCACACCATTAAAATATCACTCTGTCTCCTGCAGAAACAGCGTCCCAAATACAAGAAAATAGTAAAAACGGTGAGTGTACATGCTTTATGCAGTCATTGCATACTTTTGTGTACTTCAAGCCTTTACAATGTAAATCAGTTCAGTGTATAGCTATTCTTTCATGAGACGGATTCATTATAGTGCAGAAATTACACACTTCACCACTGCTGCAACATATTCAGGAAAAAGTGCTGTGCTTAAAATACTGATCCAGGTTTTTATTATTATATGCGTTTTTTAGGATTTTGTCCCTGATGGTGATGACGATGAGGATGACTGGGTGAGTTTAAGCACTTTTAGACGATCTACCATGTGTTCTGTCGTCTAGTTTGTACCTTTTTAGCAAGTGAGGGGCCTTTTAATATAATTGTAAATTCTGAGTATAATTAGTATAATTGTAAAAATGCACAGATCCAAAAATAAAGCAGTCAGAATTTCATATAAATATCAGCAATTGCACCATATTTTTGTTTTGTGAGCTCCATATTGCCTGCTATCATACTATATAAACCATCATGTATCAGCTTTTGATGAACAATTTTTGTAAACGTCCTTTTTTTTTGGCCAAAGGCTCAATAAACTCTTCCATTTTAATATATGTATATTTTCTGACTGTTATCAGCTGATTAAATGAGTCAGACTTTACATGGTTTACATGTTATGATTTAGACCCTAAATATTCTTTCCTGGTTATTGCTGAACTGTTTTTAAGGTCTACTCACATCTAACATAATGTTTATAAATAAAAAAAACATTTTCTCTGTCTGCCCTTGATTTCAGTTTGCAAAGAAACGCAATCGCAGGATGTGCAGGGAGTGTGTCGCGTGTCTTCGTGAAGAGGACTGTGGCAAATGTGACTTCTGCATGGACAAGCCCAAGTTTGGTGGCAGTAACAAGAAAAGGCAGAAATGTCGCTTACGTCAGTGCAAGTTTCAGTCAAAGCTTCATGCTCATAGAGCAAATGTACGTATTTATTTGATTAATATCTAAAGGCATCACTCAAGAGTAAGGTTATCACCTGACCACATGCCAGATACACAAAAGCCTTTTGCATTTGGCAAGATGTTTCTTGTTTTATCGTATCATGCAGGGAATGCTTAATCCATCCCTTCCACGAAGAAGGAAAAATGTGAAGCCCAAGCTTAAAAGACGTGGGAGACCACCGAGAAAAGGCAAATTCAAAAGCGACCCCTGGGAGGATGATGATGAAGTGTCTGATCAGGATGAGGATGAAGACGACTTGAGGCATTATAAGATGAATGGCAGGAAGGGAGGAAGGAGGAAATGGAATTACACTTTCAAGGAAGATGAAGAAGATGTGTTCGTCGAGACCATGATTGATGATGACGAACCGTCCATCACAGAGGAGGTTTCTGAATTTTACCAGTCACTAAAACAGTGTTGTTTTATGCAGCTTTCACCTCAAGATGGATTTAGCAGAATTACAAGCTCACATCTCTAAACTAAACTAGCTTCTACAGGATAGTGAAGTGGATGCATGTGCTAATTTGTACTGATGACTAATTTTATGGCTACAGATTTATTTACAATTAACTGGGTGTCACTTTATATTAGGTGACCTTAACTACTGTATACTTACATTTAAATGAATCATTTGGTACAATGCACCTATTGTGTACTTGCATGTTTTCACATTGTACTTATATTTTAAAAATATGTAATTACATCTGTAATTAATTTCTGTTATTACATTCATAGTTACCCTGTTTACCCATGCCTTACATCTTAACCCACCCTTTAACCAACCCAAACCACCAAACCTGTCCCTAAACTTATCCGTATCCCACCTCACAAGCAAAAGTGTTTTGTAATACAATATGAACACAAAAATTACATTGTACCTATTTTTTGAAGCAAGTGCATAGTAGTTAAGTCCACCTAATATAAAATGTGACCATTATCTGTTTGTTTAGGGACAAGTAAGGGCATAAAACTGTGGCTCTAATAAAATGCCATTATAGAAATATATGCTCAAGCTGCTTCTATTTGGGTGAAATTGCATCACAGTGGTCAAGTGAGAGAAGTCAGAGCTGCCATTAATCATTACTTGTTTCCAGCTTGTGGATATGGGATTAACAATGAAGTTAATGTGTTTATGAGTCAGAAAATTGTCAGTTATTGTGGTAATTTCGATATGATGAGACTGCACCATCAACCATGTAATTTAATCCAGAAATATTAATTAATGAGGTTATTAAATACATTAATGATTGTATTTAATGAGTGTTTTGTTAACTATCTTTATAGGATCCTGATATTTTGGGCGGTGAGAGGTCAGTGATGGTGTCTAATGAGATGTACTCAAACAACTCTGGACTGAATGCTCAAGTAAGGTTCTCTTCAGCATTTTCCAGACTTGAAACTTGAAATGAGACTAGAAAAATCTAGTCAGCCGTTTTTGCAGAGAACGTTTAATTTCACAACATCTAGTCATGTATGGTTTGTGTTGCTGGCCACTGAATGCGGGTGTTTGTGTTTCACAGGGATTGTACTACAACGTGTCAGGCGTGCCGGCAGCGCCTCAAATGCTTGGATCAGTACCTTTGTGTAACAACAATCCACTGCCGATGGGTGAGGTTATCAGCTCTCTGCCGATGGGAGACGATGCCACTCAGAACGGTTTTCTTCAGATTGAGATGGTGAGAGTGGGATCACCACCATCACATTACACAGAAGAACCTCAAAACACTGAACAGCACGTGTCAGACTTTCAACTGGAGCCCACGCCGGTGGTGAGTCACTGCTACTGAGTACATTAATGTTCAAAGGTTTTAATGGCTTTTAAGGTTTCTTCTGCTGCCCGAGGCTGCATTTATTTGATCAAAAATAATAACAATAATATTGTGAAAGGTTATTACAATTTTAAATAACTCTTTTATATTTGAATATATTTTTAAATATAATTTATTCCTGTGATGAAAACCAGATTTTTTTTTAGCATCATTACTCCAGTTTTCAGTGTCACATGCTAACATGCTGATTTCTTAAAATAGTTGTACTGCTTTATAATTTTGTGGAAACATTATTTGTGCAGAAATTATTTGTAACGTTATAAAAGTCTTTTGATCAGTGACATGCATATTTGCTAAACAAAAGTATTCATTTCTTTAATTCCTATAGTTTTTAATCATTTATTTAATTTAAATAACTTTACTTCTATAAAGCATTTTTAACAGCATAATTATTTTTAATAGTAATTTTATTTATTCTTTCTTTGCACATACAGCTTTTTATTTTCAGACAAACTTACACATCGTTATATGACAAAATATTGAAGTGACATTTATTTTAAATCACAAGCACACTTTCAAGTAAATTATTTCACAAAAAGGAGGTTTTATTTATTATCTGTTAATTTAATAAAAGTACTACGCATATTGTCACCGTGTTTGTAAAGCGTTAGTGGATAATCTTCATAGTTAATGTGATTTTATTTTTTAAACCTTTGGCTATTCTTATCCACCTTTTTCTTCAACGTGGAAGTAATCCCATTGGTGAAGCTTCCGGTTTGTTAGATGCTACAGGTGAATAATGAGGAGAATAACAAAGTGCAGTAAATGGTAAAACTGAAGACAATACATATAATAACATTAGACACAAGTTTTGTACAGCTCAAAATAGCTGGACGCTTATGAGATCGGAAGCTAGAACTTACAAATGGCCCCCATTTTTATGTCAAGAGAAAGGTGGATAGCTTTGTAAAATTGAGGACAACTTTTTGATGTTCTTTGGTTTTATGGTTTGATATTTATTGTTATTGTAAACAGTGAAATTCAGACATTTTACTACAGGAAAATGCCACCGTTTTTCCATTTTCCACTATTTTCTTTCCTCAACTTAGACGAGTTAATACGTATATTAACTTCATTCATTCCTTAGGATCCAAACAGGGGGTGAATTTAGGAACCACCAAACACTTCCACGTTTTCCCTATTTAAAGACGGTTACATGACTAGTTAGACACATAGGTATGGTGACAAAATAAAACGTGGCGATTTTTTTTTAAGTGGACAAAAAAAGATAACTATAATGTATGACATAAGAGCACTTCACAGCACTTCGACCTTGGCGCAGTGATATGTATCAACTTGTCTAAGTTTAGGGAAGAAAATAGTAGAATACTTTTCCTTTAAAGTGCCTAAAAGTGTCTAAATCGCTTGTTGTATACTTGAATGTAAATCTTTCAAAATTAAATGATAATGATGATTTTAAGATGGCTTCAGAGACTTCCACAGCTACCAGCCATGTCAGATTATGCAAATGTCACGTCTTCTTGCTTAGATCACTCAGATCTTCAGTCTGGCGGGAGGAGAGAACGACTGCGACCGAGACCAAGGCCTGATGGAGCTGTTCACTTCCCTGGGCCAGACCGTGCTGCCCGCTCACTGGGTGTGCGTCATGGCCAAAGGCCCCGTCCTCCAGCTCCTGCAGTGCTCCAAACTCTCCACCATGGCTGACACGGTGGTCCAGATCGAGAAGGGCTTCTTCTACCAGGTCAACGTTCAGAACCAGCCTCTGCTGCTGATGCACGCCGTCTACTCGCGCCACCCCACCTGCCTGGAGTCGGTCGTTGACGTGGTGTCGCTCTTGCTGGACCTGGAGAGGCTGGGCGTGTGTCAGGGCTACCAGAACTTCCACATGGGTCCCCCGTGGGAGCCCAGAATGAGCGTGCGAGCGGCTCTGTGCGATTTGCTCATTCCCAAGGACGAGGAACAGTGTCCCAAATGCACACAGCCTGTGGAGGGTTGAACTGAGCGTTTACTGTACGTTTTTGAAGTGGTTAGAGACTCTTCCGCCAGTTTTTTATAGTGCAGTCAGAGTTGTTTCTGACCTCATGATCAATCAACATCTAAAATGGTGCTTCTTTTCTTTTTAGGAGTGACAACCTTCAAAAAAGAACTCGCAAAACACTGCATTTTACCAAAATCCCTCCTTTTCGTTGCCCTCCAGCTGGGATTAGGACATAAATACATTCAGTTCTCATTTAAACTACCTCTCAATCATTTTATGGACCAATTTAAACCTTAAACCTCCCAGGTGCCCTTATTGTAGTTTATTGTAGGTTTACTGTAGTACAGTGAAATGCATAGAAACTTGTTTCCGCCATTGGTTTAAAAACAAAATCAAAATTTTAATTGCAAAAAAAAATAATGGCAACTTTTTATCACCAATTCAGATTTTTTTTTTCTTGTTCATATATCATAATTCAGACAATTCGTTTCTTGTAATTGCAAGATATAATCTTCTGAATTCTGAGAAGTCCCGATTGTGGAATATGAACTATTGCAAGAAAATATGATTTTTTTTAAAATATATATTTAATGGTGGAAACAAAACAGTGAAAATGAATTACGAGATGTAAACATACTGAATTCTGAGTTTGCATCTTTAAATTCTGAGGGACAAAAAGGCCGAATTTTGAGATGAAGTCAGTTACTGTATTCATTTCTTTGTTTTGTGGTGAGAACGGGCTTCCTGTTTCTGTGTTCTGTACTGCCTTCGTTGTGCTAGATTCGGGGTTGTACGTTTAAACTTAAGTCAATTTTAAACCAAAATCATTCAACCTTAAAAATACGTTGTTTTTTTTTTGTTTGTTTGTTTATGCCTTCTACTGTATTTAATTTTTTACCCCAAAGCAAGCACACTATCATTCATTATGTGTGTTTTTACATCTCTTTTTTTTTTTTTCAGGATTCTCATTATATGAGTGTTTTTATGCAATGGAAGATACACTCTGGTCTTTTTTTGTCCTGTTGTTGTTAATCACACCTGCTTTCATGTGACTGAATTGTGTTACACATGATAAAGTGCAGAAATGCATCTGTGTGCTTTTTTGCTGTTGTGGGTATTATTCTCAACCTACTGTAGACATTTCACTGATCAGCCTTTATATGGTTTACCTGTATAGTAATTCCGCCTAGGAGATAAATCGATGCAGTTAACATTTGAATTTCAGTGCAACATTTTGTTCTTCAATTCCTGAGTGATTTGAATTAAAATGTATAAATCTTTTTTTTTCTTTCTTTTTTTTACCTCTCTCCCTGGAGATCTGTACAAATAAGCTGTAAAATATACATAATAGTCTGAAATTATTTATAAATAGAGGATGTAAGCTAGAGGTGTTTCTGAGGGCATCTCAGTATTGTAAATCTTGCTCTTTTGGTTTTGGTCTGTTTAACCACAGAGTTCAGTTTTTGAAACACTGTGAAGTAAGATTTTTATGAAGGGTGGGTAAAATAAAGGTTTCTTTTTTCAGATATGCAGACGATTCTGCTCTATTTTATCATTATTCTTTTTTTTTATCACTCTTGATCTGTGATTTAATGCAGGGATCTTTAAACGTTTTAGTCCATAAAAAATGTAGGAAGCAATGCAATTGTTTGATGTGATAACTTTTAATGAAGTATGATTTAATGTGATGCATTTACTAAATTTTGACTTTGACTTTGATTTAGATGATGATTCAGTTGACAGTAATTTGTAACAGACATTAAAATTTGAATTTAGCAAAAATAAAAGAGTCAGATATGCTGCAAAAGGCAGTATATAAATATAAATTCTGATTAAATTGAAAATGTTTATGCATCCAGCAGTTATCTAATAGTAAGTTAAGAAACATGTTTGATATGCTCTCAACTTGCACATTTCCAGAGCAATTTTTAATACTTTGTTTAAAAAAACAAAATAAAAGGCAATTATTTATTTAGAAACTACATGTAAAGTATAATGCTTGTCTCACAATATACAGGGGATTATCATTATTTAAAACCCCTAATAATAGTATCGTTCTTTGTCATTTCTACAGTTTTCCACCAGAGGGCCTCATTCTCTTATTTTAGATAACAGCAGATGCTTATGAATGGATCATCTTGAGGCGACACTTGTCTTTACCTACTTCTTCAAAGACTTCACAGTTTCTACTGTGGAAGACAAAAATGTATATTTCTATATGTGCTGTGGCTCTCTGAGACACCTGCAGTCAGTTCCTATGAGTTAAGCAGCGATAGAGAGAGAGAGAGACTCATTCATGGTGTTGCGCATCGATCTGAATGAGCTGCTTTGTTTCCACACGGAAGTGAGAGGAAAGTGACCCGAGTGGCCTTCCGTCTGATATCTGGCTTTCGCATTCAGTCACAGTCTGATACTCATATCCTCCTATTTTAGCGTGTGTTTCTTCAGTGGATCTGCTAGTTCCAGTTTGAGCGAAGTCTGTCAAATATAGAACACTTTGCATTAAAAGAGGCTCTGTTTTGTAAAAGCATTGTTACATTTTCGCATTCTTTTGAAGTATTATTACGTCTCAGATCCAGCTTTTGAATGGTGTGCAGGATTTCAGGCCTGTGTCGAGGACGAAAACCATTAACGAATCAAACTCGAGCAGAGATATTGAATGGAAAGCTGATTTATCCTCCAATTCATAATCTCCAACAAGGCTTTATGGATTACGGTCGCGGTTTAACCCTTGAGCTGCCAGAGAAGGGGCAGTAATCAGGCATCAAGCTCAGAATTAATAACACAGCTGATGCATAACAATTTACAGTTTTATTGTGTTTTTTCTCTTACTGTGTCTTCTCTGTTTCGGTAGGAACGGTAACACAAGCACACACACACACACATATGTATACATATATATTCCTAAATTATTCCTGAAAATAATTCGTATAAATATTATGCATAAATTACATATTATTAATATAGACAGTCTAATATGTAAAACACATTAATATACAAAATGTATAATTTATTAAATACGATAAATTATTCCAGAAAATAATTATTTTAAATATTATACATAAATTACATTTCATGATATATATATATATATATATATATATATATATACAGACACACATATATGTACCACTCAATTTTATGATATATATGTATACTTACTATACATAGGCTTAAATTATATTTATGAATAATATATATATATATACATATGCCAAAACGTGCCAACATGATATTCTTAATATGTAACGCTTAATTTATGTATAATATTAATAATACTTATTTTCAGGAATAAAGTATCATGTATATATATATATATATATATATATGCCAAAATATGCCAACATGATATATATACTTAATATGTAACGCTTAATTTATGTAATAATGTATTATGTATAAATATATATATATACATACACACACACACCATGTTGGCCCATTTTATAGTAGGTAATGCCTTGTGATATTGTGTTTTGATGTGTTAGAGTATGATGGTCCTAATTTAAATCTTTGTTTAATTCATTAAAATAAAGAATAAACGTTTATTTGTATACATTTTATATATATTTATAGAGACATTAGACAATAGATATTAACTATTTGTTTTCCTATGCTTCCTGTACTGTGGCGCTGAACGGGTTAAACGAGACACAAGCCACTAAATGTGGATGAAATGTGATTGGTTTGGTCCCTGCGTGTAGATCAAGTCCGGATGAAATCTCCAGCCCTTGCAGATGGAGGGTGTAGAGGGGCTGGCATTACAGCATGCTGTGTAAACACAGGGGTGTGTGTTGAAGAACAGGCGATGATCATGATGATCTGGGATCGATGAGCAGAAGACAGTCATGCAGCTCGATGAAGGACTAAAGAGATGATGCAGAGGGACGCACGTGGATGGCAGAGACTCCAGCATCCTCTCAGGTATGAAGACACGGGCAGATAAAGATGCAGATGTTGTGGTCGCGAGGAACAGCTGCATCGATCGGATGTTGCATTGAGGAGCTGCTCTGTTTGCATGCAGCACATGGTCTGCGGTGCAAAACAAACACGAATTCCGCGACTGTGTGCTGATATTTACACGCGCTGTGTGCAGAAATGTAAAGTTTTATTGTTTTGCGTGCGTTATTTCGGCAGCGAATGTTTTGAGTACTTATGCAATTGACATTTATATTGTGGCTCTGGTTTTAAGCGATTTTTAATTCATATATATTATTTTGAACAGATGCTTATCGTGCTGTATAAGTGTGACCACTGGTCTCAGTGCGGCTGGCAGTGTTTGGAGCTGTGAGTGTCCTCGCCCAGATTTACGCGCAGGATCAGGTGCATTAATGGGGTCACACTTGCACCTCGGCGAGTTAAATGTTGTGCTATTTAACAGGAGTTGTGTTTACTCATTATGTTAATGTGCTAGAGTAAAATTACAACTTGATGTGTGCAGTTTTTGGACATGGACAAGCGTGGGAATGTTTTGTTGCTCCTGTGCGGAGACTTGGGCGTGTTCAGTTTTCATCCGCACTTATTTTTCAGCGTTAATGTGTTTTTTTTTCCCAGGCCATGGTTATTACATCTCAGCTAATAATGTGACTCAATTCAAACTTTATTTAGAAGATGATTTCAGTCGCATTTATTTATTTTTTCATTTATATATATTTTTGTAAACTACACTCAGATGTACAGATGTTAAAGGTGCTTCACCATGCCATAGAAAAATCTTTATTGTCTCAATGGTTAGCTTAAAAGAAAAATCATTAACATCTGAAGAACCTTTCTGTTTCACAAAAGGTTCTTTTTGGTGAAAGAAAGTTCTTCAGATTATAAAAAAGATCCGGTTCTTTGTGGAACCAAAAATGGTTCTTCTATAGCATTGCATTAAGAACCTTTTAAGCACCTTTATTTTTAAAAGTGTAGCCTATAGCCTATCTTTTTTGTGACTCTTTTGATTTGCTATTTTGAGTTGTTTTATTAATTTTACATTTGGTTATTTCAGAGTCTCCAGTTAACATTGTATGCATATTAAATTGAGACTGGTCTTTATTTGAATCAAGAACATAAGTCATATTAATACAAGGGCTTAGAATTTACCAATACATTTGGTAAAACGATTAAATATATGTGTCTGTAGCCACTAATACAAACCAACACAACAATAGGCTTTCAATTACTGATTACAATATACCGATAAATTTAACATTCATTTCAGTAGTACAGTAGATGACTGGATTCTTTCAACCGATATCTGACTGTCACCAACTGGACTGCAGTGGTCAAATTATTTAATAAATCAAGCTAATAATGCATAATGCACAATGTTTCCATGAACATGTCAGTATACCGAATACTAGTTCGTAGATATGGGTTGGATGTTATCTTTGGAATAGAAATATTCATATATTTCAGTTATTATAAACCCAGCAAGCTAAGCCTGTAGCAGTAGGCTACTGACAGTGAGTGTAAACAGGAACAGGAACAGACAAATCGAATCGACTGAGTGAGTCATTTACGCTGGAACTGTTGCAAATGCGATTGATTTAAAACTCTGACTTCGATCATTCAGTTCAAATGATTCACTAGCAAACACTAGATCAAAAGAGAATTTCGAATTGCGGCATCCCTTGTAGTTATTTTAAAAAGTATGTATAGCGCTTTTTGAAAAATCTGAGCAAAATGTGATCAGATCAGGATATCAAAGCATGTATCGTGAATCATAATTCTTTTATATAGACAGGAATTTGTAGCAGGTCTGAAGTCCTGATCTGAAAAGATGGTTCGCAAATCATCGGAGAATGTTCATGAATCTTTTGATTCAAAGTGGAACTTCGGAGCTGTTCGTAAAGCATTTTGCAAATGTAAATGTTACATTTTGAACGATTTGAATGATCCGTGATATCGCAAATCTTTTTTCCTTTTTTTTAAAATATATAACAGTACAAAACATCAAACCATAAAGGCAGTGGAGTTAAAAAAGCAAAAGAAAGAAAGAATATATAATGTTGGATAATGGTGATTTTTGACTCACCCAAGTGACTTTCACTAAAACGATTTGTTCACTGATTGATTTAGTGACTCTTTATATCATAAAGTATTTGTATTATGATACTACATTTCAGAACAGTGATGAGCGAGTGCTAAGAGTGAGTGAGTCTAAACCTAAACTTTACCACTACTCATTGGCTGCCTTGCAAGTATTGCTATTTGCTCCTGGAAATCCTCACTGAAACTGAATGTGAATGTTCTCTGTACAAAATTGCAAGCATTTGCACATATTTGTAAAAATATCTGGAAGCTATTTTGCTGGATCACTTTCATACCAGTGATAACCCAGTTAAAGGGTTTCAGAAATTAAATCTGAAACTAAAAACTCAGCTGTATTTATGAAACATACAATTAGACCTGATGTTTCTCCAAGATATTTTGCCACACTTTTATGACCCAAACACTCACTATAACATAAATATTTGAAGTCTCTCTCTGTCTCAGATCTCTAAAACACTGCTATGTGAAAGTAATATTATCACTAAACGTCTAATACATCATGACTCTCTCTTTAGCTGGAAGAGCCAAGGAGCCAAAATCTTAGCCCATTATCCTCTTTACAGATCATAAGTGTAATCAGAGGATTACGCTGAACTGGAGAGAAAGAGAGCAGCACTGAATGTGCGAACTGGGTTACGCCGCTGTAGGGGTGAAAAGGTCTTGCCGAGTATAATTCTGCTAACCTATATTAAAAGGAGCACTCACACTAATCTTCCTCTTCCTGGCATTATAAGAGGGTGTGTGTGGATCCGTGGAGCTGGTTATGTGGGCCGAACGTGTGGGTGAGATCTGGCAGAGGTTTGGTTTTAGCTCTGTTTTGTGTTGGTATGGGTTATTTGGTGTATGTTTGGCTAATCTAGCGCAGAGGATGCTGGAGGCTTTCGAGAACAGGTGGATTTGCAAAAAATGGGACATTTATATGAGGCCGAGTGAGGATACAAGGAGAACAGACAAGAATAGACTAGCTCCTCCCATTCTCTGGAGACAAAGTTGATGCTTGCTTGTGCAAATCTCTCAGGAACAGTGCTGACGTGTTCTGGGTGGTTGCCAGGGTGTTGTTACGCGGTTGCTGGGAGATTTCTTGCTGGTTTTTAAGCTGTTGCTATGCTGTTGCTAGGAGTGTTCTGAGTGGTTACCAGGGTGTTGCTATGCCATAAGGGTTTTCAGGTTATTCCATTGCTATGAGTGTTCAGGGTGGTTTCTAGATTGTTCCTGGTGGCTTCTAGGGTGTTGCTATGCCATTGCTAGGAATGTTCAGGGTAGTTTCTAGGGTGTTGCTATGCTGTTGCTAGGAGTGTTCTAGGCGGTTACCAGGGTGTTGCTATGCCTTTGCTAAGGGTGTTCAGGCCAGTTGTTGCTATTCTGTTGCAATGGGTATTCAGGATGGTTTCTAGGGTGTTGCTATGCCATTGCTAGGAGTGTTCAGGGTGGTTTCTAGGGTGTTGCTATGTTGTTGCTAGGAGTGTTCTGGGTGGTTACCAGGGTGTTGCTATGCCTTTGCGAAGGGTGTTCAGGCCGGTTGTTGCTATTCTGTTGCTATGGGTATTCAGGATGGTTTCTAGGGTGTTGGTATGCCGTTGATAGGAGTGTTCTGAGTGGTTGTCAGGGTGTTGCTGTGCTGTTGCTCGGAGTGTTTTGAGTGGTTATCATGGTGTTGCTATCCTGCTGCTGGGACTGTTCAGGGTGGTTTCTATGGTGGTGCTAAGTCATTGCTGGTAGTGTTAAGGGCAGAGCTGTAGTCAAGTCCAGCTTTGTCGAGTCCAAGACAAGTCCAAGACCAGACTTGTCGAGTCTGAGTCAAGACTGAGTCCAAAGAGGTTCGAGTCCAAGTCAAGGCCGAGTTCAAATAAGAGAAAAAAAAGGATCCTCTTCAAGACTGCATGCTTAAGTATTGATAATCAACTCAAAAGAGACAGCATATTTCCTATTCTAAGAAAATAATTTTGCATTATTATTTGTAATGATCAAAAAGCAGGAGTCTCCAAACTAGATCCTGGAGGGCCCACACTTCTTTTTATTAGTTTTTTTTCTATTTTTATGGTCAAATTTCAATTCTCAGAAAAAAATCCATGTTTTATAACATTTAAAAATGAAGTGAAGCTTTATATTGAGTACATATTGCCCTCAAAGAAACAAAAAGCTGTAGCCTACAAGCTTGTGTGCATTCTTCAATGTTTTCCTATGAAATTGTTCATATCTCCCCCTAGCATTTGAAGTTGTTTTTGTATTTGTTGTATTTGAATGGTATTGAATGCATAATAAAAATAAAAAAAATAGAATGGATATGTTTTGGCGCTACTGGGCATGCGCTCATAATGGCAGCGTCACATTGTACAACAATGAGTATTTCATTATTGTAAAGGGTAAGTTGGCCAGTATGTGTTCAGGATGGCTTCAAAATTTTGAAGCCAAAATGTTACCGGATACCATGAATGACCCTTACAGTGATTCTCACAAGCTTTATTCTGTTGTTGGATTTAAATTTTTGTTTATGTACTTCTGTCGACATTTTGAGTGTACTATTTCACCAGCGCAAATGTGTATGTCTTCGCCTCTTTGTACATTTGCATTGTTGATTTTATCAGCTCCCTTCTGATGAACCTCAACCACATGAGAGCCATCTCAAGTTTTTACAACAAATGGGGCAAGTTTCTTGGTTTACAACAAAATGGTGTACACTGTGCTGCCAACAACATTTCAAGCAATCTCAAATGTCAGCATTCTCTTCCACCATCTTCTGAATTGCTGAAAATTGTGAATTTAGTTTTGTTGGGTTTAGTATAATGTCACCTTTATACTCAAAAACATCTATAGATGATGCATTACATATGTATTAAATTGAAATGAGTGACCATTTTAGAGGGTTCACACACAGGCCTCTGTTCGGATTCAGATTTGCTAATTCAGAGTTGTTTATGATCAAAGTTATACAACTCCAATTTAAGTTGCTTTTGGGTGCAATAACTTTTACACTGAATTTCAAGTCTGTGTTTTATTAAAAAGAAAGTGTGTGTGTCCAAAAACACGTACTGAGTAGTAGTTACATGGCATAGGCTACATCTCTGGTTCATCCCAAACAAAGATAAAACCTAACAGTAATCTCACAAAATCATGTATTCCATAAGTGTGTAATCATGTCAGTGCAATTTAGACAAGTCTAATGGATTCATACACCCAGAAAACATGGGGTTAGACACCAAGATTAGCTAGGACAAGTAATGGAGTTAGGATATTTTAAGGGCTTCCTGTGAGTCCAATGACCAAGTCCAAGTGTTCAATGAACAAGTCAGAGTACTACAGCCCTGGTTCAGGGTTGTTTCCAGGGTGTTGCTATGCTTTTTCTGGGAGTGTTCATGGTGGTTTCTAGGGTGTTGCTGTGCCATTGCTAGAATGTTCTGGGTTTCTATGTTGTTGCTAGAAATGTTGCCTGCCATATCTCAAAAAAAAAAACAAAAGAAAACAAACTGACATAATTTACTCACTCTATTGTCATTCCAAACATCTATGACTTTCTTCATTGAAATTAATTCTTTAAAATATCCTTTTTGTTTCACAGAAGAAAGAATACTGTTTCAGCATTTACATTTACATAAACTTTTTCTGACTTAAGACTTAGGGTTAATGGTTTATTTAAATCCTTAACACTAAGAGCAACAGGAGAAGTGAGGCTTCCCTTAACAATTATGTCTAAGAGAAACAGAAAAAAGAAGCTATAGACAGACAAAGAAAAGTTAAAAGCAGAGATCAGACTTAAGCAGAGAAAGAAATTGTGTGTGGAGTATAATTGCAGCAGTCTCAACCTCTCATTGTCTAATTAGACATTCAGAGCAGAGCAGCTTGTGTTACTGGAGGCTCAGGGAATATTTTCAACAGAGTCTAAATCAAAGTGGCCTCTATCCCTGTCTCATCCCTTTCCTAGCCAACACACAGGCCAGGATGTGCTATAGGAAGGAGTGTGGGTTGCTTTGTGCATAATAAAGAGCTCCCTAAAGCGAAGGTGTGCAGCTTAGCACTTAGAAAATGTGCTTTCAAAATCCCTGGAGGTCAAACTACAAGGACAGACAATGACTTTTAAAGGAATAGTTCACCCAAAAATGAACATTTCCTGAAACTTTACATATTCCCAGTTTATCCAAGATGTAAATTTGTTGCTTCATCAGAACAGATTTGGAGAAATGTAGCATTACATCAGAACGGGTGCCGTCAGAATGAGAGTCCAAACAGCTGATAAACACATCACAATAATCCACAAGTAAATTCCACACAACTCCAATCCATCAAATGATATCTAATGAAGTCAAAAACCGTGTCTTCAAAAGAAACAAGTGCATTATTAAAGTGTTTTTAACTTTAAAGCATTGTGTCTGTTCAAGATGCGACTCCATATTATAACACTTTTCCAAAGTATAAACGTCTGTTCCTGTTGTCCTTTCACATCATAATCCAACATGTTTTTAACAGTTTTATTGCAAACAGTGCTTGATCTGTGCATATTTCTCTCCTGATTCAGAAAAGACAACATTTTCACCTAACAAACAATATTATGGTTAGAGGACTTGTATTTTAGCCCAGTAGTTTGAAGTTAAAAACATATTGATGATGAATTTGTTTCTTACAAACATGCACCTTTTCACTTCAAAAGACATTAATTGATGGACTAGAGTAGTGTGGATTACTTGTGGATTATTGTGATGTTTTTATCAGCTGTTTGGACTCTTATTCTGACGGCACCCATTCACTGCAACAGGAACCATTGGAAAGCAAGTGATTTAATGCTACATTTCTCCAAATCTGTTCCAATGAAGAAACTCAGCGACATCTGGGATGGCCTGAGGGTGAGTAAATTAACATTTTTTGGGAGAACTATGCCTTTAACAAACCCCACAGCCTGAGTGGAGCCTCTAGAGATGTGTAATGTTTGCCCGCTCAAGAGGTTTGGGGTAGATAAGGACGTGCAGCGCCGTTCACAGCATCAGCGCCGGGGTGTCAGTGACAGAGCTGGGTCAACACTCAGTCTGCGTCTCTCGCTCTGGGCTCAGTTTAATGAGTTTGTAATCACTCTCATGTCAGAAGGATGCTTGTGCCCTGGAGGCTTGGACGGTGTCAGAGCGCTGGAATTCATTCTGCTGAGACTCACGCTGTGCTGCTGCGCGCTGTTATTGAAATATGAAGGCTTATAAATGATCTGAAAAGAAAAGAACACCTAAACCCCACAAAGGTTATGAAATGAATTACACAAATATTTGTCATACCTTCCGAAGAACAATAAATACACCTTTGGTCTCCTGTGAGCTTGAGAGAAAGAGAGAGGTATGGTAATGTGAAACAGCTCTAGGGAATCGGACAGTATGAAAACAGGTTGTGCTGATCCAGGAAAGTCGTACAGAAAGTAGATTAGAAATGGATGAGATCTGCTTTTCTAATTCTGGTAGTTTCAAGTGATGGTAGTGGAAGATGCTGTTTTTAACAAAAAATTAAAGGTAAATTATAAATTAGAGCAGTTTAATGTGTTAAAGTTCATGACATTGTCTTTAGTCAGTGTGGAGGGCATTAGTTCATTCATATAAATTAAAAAAAATTAATTCTGTCCATGCAGTAAAAGTCAATAGTATCCAGTATAAAAAAAGAAAGGAATTCATGCATGTTCGAATAACTCGAGGGTGCATTAATGATAACAGAATTTTCGATTTTATCTCAACTGTCCCTTTAACATCAATAAAACAACACTGATAGACAAACGTACTGTTAACTGGCTTTTACTCTTGTGTGGTGTTGTTTAGCCTGCAAAACGCTGAAAATTGGACTTTAAAAATGTACAAAACACAGCCTTGTTTTCATTCACATCAATTAAATATGATGTCAACAATATGGAGATCAAGAGATAAAGTTCATATTTACACTAAATCTCAATCAACAGATTAAAAAAAAAGTGCTGATATTGATTGCTCATCCTAATCCTTTTAAACCGATTTGAAGAGCTTGACACCAACTAAATAAGTCAAACAGCTTTACACAGACATATAAGATCCTCTTAGACTGTGGTAACATACATGAATATCAATTCTGCGATATGAATTTTTAATGAGGCTAGTGTATACTTGGCGTAAAATCGCTTGCCTTGCCTTACTTGCATATATATTCAGTCCTATTAGCTGATAAGTGGGAACATGTAGGTCAGAATAAATTGAGATTTCTTTTGAAAAAGAGCAAATCTCTAAGCTATTGCTTGCTATGCACATTTAGTTTATAGTTATTACTGTATGTTAGCAATTGTGTCATTTGTGCCTAAGGACATTTGAGGCAACTTTATTACTTAATCAACATCTGAGAACTAACAGCCTCTGAGAAATGAAACTGTAATCTGGGGAATTATGATCAATGAATCTTCATTTGTTCTGAACTTTAGTAATGACTATTTGGCTACAGGTTTGCTTTTAGTAAGGTGAGAAGCATTTTTTCCGCTGTCAGTAATCTGTTGTGAAATACTCGAGTCCAAACACTGATGCAGCTCTGTTGTCTGACTGCTGTTTTAGGGGATCAGCTGATGGATGTGTGTGGTATAGAGTTTAGAAGATTAGTGGCTTTCAAGGGCTTTTCCCACGTCCTCTAGGGCATTAACTCCTGGAAGGACAGAGCCGTGCTTCAAAACCTGCTACTTAACTTCAGCTGTTTGGGTTACAGGAGGTTTGAAGCTGTTTTCCCCCCCCATTATTAGCTAAAGCTCACTGACGTTCTACAGATGACAGCCACACACCTGAATGCACAGCCATTATAATAATATATAATTAAATGTGTGTGTATGTATATATATATATATATATATATATATACACAGTATATAAAAGAGCATTTCAGTGCTTACATACTATGCATATTTATATATGAGCATTTCTGTGTTAAATATGTGGGTAATTTACATACTGTATAATTGCATAATTACTAGTGCTTCGCAATTAGTCACATCCAAAATAAAAGCTGAAGCTAAAAAATGTGATTCAAAAAGCTAAAATGTTAATTATAATATGATGTAAAAATATATAATATAATGTGAACTTATTATACTTATTTTTTATTTACGTTTCCTATGCTACACTATATACAATGTATTGCTAAAACTTTCTTACAGTTTCTTACAGATGAGTGTTGCACACCTGAATGCACACATGAGCATTTTAGTGCTATATATAATAATTAATACTACACAGGGATAGGAGAAAGTATTTAAAAATATAGAAAACCTGCAAATTTCACGTTTAATTGAATAATGAGTAATGCACATTATAGCATGCATGTAATAGGCAGGTCAAAATGGTTTGTGTTCCTTTTTAAATTCATGTCTTTTGCACTTAAAGGACGACAAGAGTCCCTCCAGAGTAATGCTTTGACTGATGGGCGTTTTGGACACAAACTGATCCCTGCAGCTCTCCTGAAAGCCTTATGGGATAGAAAGAAGGGCAGTGTTCAAAGAAATCACCCGAGTGAGGCAAATTGAGGAGACAGTTTGGAAGGCAGTGTGGCCAATGGCTAGGACAGCTCAGGGGAATTTAAAGTGACCTGTCCGAACTCTGAAAGCGGGTAACTTTGCGGACGTTCATCCTCAAACGAGGCTTCATTGTTTGAACATGCTCCCCGAGAAGATTCGCTTTGCAAGGTTGGCATTTTTTCACAGTTTCACCCGTATGAGTGCCTCGTTGCGTGAATTTGACCCCACCGGTTCAGTGCAGACATCTGGATGAGAGTCAGTCACCCAAACATGACGGTGATGGCCCAGATCCGCCCTCCCTGTGCCAGCACCTCAGGGGTGAAAGGTTATTGGCTGCGCAGTCAGAGCTGCCAGCCTGCGATATGCCACTATTTTTAGTAGGGGATTTTTCGCGTTGTTGCCATGCAGCGGTTAGACTCCCGATCGCTCTCAGCTCAATGTGTTGCTCGTGCTCATTGTGCAGTTTAGCATCGTGGTGCTGTGATGTCGAACTGTGACGGATCTCTAAGCTTCACTCGAGCAGAAAAATGTAGGTCATATTATAAAGCAAACACCTAGAGAGGCAGACAGAGAGACTGGCTACAAGGCATTAAAACCTACTCCAGCATGCACATTTTAAAGATGTTTCCTAACTTGCTGTTGGCTGCCTCGTGGAGGAGCGAGCCAGTGAACGAGCAGGAGCAGGACGGTGGGTGTGACTGTAGCAGGGCAAGAAAACCTCACAAAAGCGGTGCAGTGGTGTCAAGGACAGGCTGGCTGCTGGAGAAGGAATGAGCGCGGTTATAAAGCGCTCAAAAAATAAAAAGTGTAAAACAAAAGCAAGCAGAGCGCAGGAAGCGTCCCTGGGCCTCCACATACAAAGAGATGCAGTTATGTCTTCATCACGTGCTCTGACTTCCACAATCTTGTCCTTGCATCCTCTGTTTTGTGTTAAGAGAGGTCGGGCGAATATTCATCAGGGTGACCTAAGCTGAATTTAAATAATAATGCACATTTGAACATTTCAGTGCATTCTTGTGCAATTTATCATATATACAGTGCAATTTATATATATATATATATATATATATATATATAATATATAAGAGTGTTGTTATTATTATTTAATTATTTACTATAAATATAAATTGTATATTATATAATATACAATGTTACTTTACTGGAACTCTAACATTATTTCAATGCTGAATACTTGGGCAATTTATATATATACATATATATCAAATTATAATATATATTGTCAATGTTAAAAACAGTTGTGCAGCCAAATATTTTTTGGAACCTGTGAGAACCTGTTTCCCCTCAGGATTCTTTGATGAATAACAAGTAAAAAACAACATAATTTTTTACTAAATAAAAAACATGACTTTTGTTTTATATGACTTTTTTGTTCATTTAATAGATCCTTGGTTAATAAAAGTATTAATTTCTTTCAAAGAAGATAGAATAAAAATGTACTGATCCCAAAGTTTTGAACAGTAGTGTAACAGTAAACTACTGTAACAGTAGTTCTGAACATTA
>JAUMHE010000055.1:2476784-2494173 GCA_032359235.1 Enteromius mattozi
TACAGTTTTTTCTGGATTTTTAATCTAATAAATGCAGCCTTGATGAGCAGAAGAAACATCTTTAAAAACCATTAAACATCTTACTGACCCCAAATTTTTGAACGGTAGTGAATATACAAAATGTATGTTTTATAGCAGCATGCTGTAGCAAGAGAAAAGAGTTTAATTAATTTGTCATCATAATTTAAGTTAAGTTTGTATGTAAACAAGAGCAATTCATGACAGAAAATCACAATAATAGAAATATGGATAATCCGTTTACATGGAAATATTGTTATCTACCTGCAAAACTGAGCTATACACACATGCAGTTTTGTAAAAACTTATAAATGTATATGTTTTTTGTATATTTTTTAATTTTAATTCATCTTTTTTTACAGATTCTATATCCAATTATTAACTAAACCCACTGACAGTTTGCTCTACAGTTTAATATTTTTCATATCTGCACATCAGTTGTTTTTTCCTGAAAGCAGTGGCAGTGTGTTAGTGGAGCTCATCTTTGCAGGTAGATAACAATAAACGGATTATCCATCTTTCTGTTATTGTGAATTTCTGTTAGGAATTGCTCTTCTTTTCCTGCATAAAATTCATACTTACCTTGAATAATGACGACAAATTAATTAAATTCTTTTCTCTTGCTGCAGCATGTTGCTGTAAAAGATTAATTATAAGCAATTAATTTCTCTTGGCACATGTTGTGTAGACTGTGGAGATTTGTTGTTGTGTGTGAATTAGTGTTAGAGTGAAGCCAGGTGGTGATCTATTTTTAAAACGCCCTTCTGTGCGTTTTCTGATATTTTAGGATTGTTCACACCTCTATGACGTGCTGCAGTCAGGTTGTTGTAATGCTGCTCCTTGCCACGGAGGGCACACTTGCACTTCAAACCTATTTGCAAACAAACATATATGACTTGATTCGACATTCTGAACATTTTCCCCCCAGGTGCAAAACAATAAATAAGATTTACCAGCATAATTCCAGATTTCACATACATATTTTAGACAATACCGCAAATATAAGGGATGGAAATGAGCAGCAAATTCATATATCATATATTGCAGTCGATTGTACTCTGGACTACAATAAAAACCCACTGTTTAGTATCAGTTTGGGTTTTGGTCAGATAGAGGTTAGAAATAATTATTTATAAAACATCTGAGTATTACAATAAATGATATACAGAAAAAAATATATTATTATTAATCTTGTAGTAATGTGGTATTTTATAATTATGTAATGTTTTATCAATATTAGTGCTGTCAAACAATTAATTGTGATTAATTGCATCCATAATAAGTTTGTTTACATAATATGTGTGTTTTGTGTATATTTATTATGTATATATAAATACACACACATGCATATAAGGATTTAAGAAAAATAGGTTATGTTTGTATATTAAATATAATTCTATATGATATAAATTATATGAATATAAATATATACATATACAAATAAGTACATGTAAATATTTTCAAAATATGTGCTGTATGTGTGTTATATACATAATAAATATACACAAACACACTTTTATTTCGGATGATTAATCATTTGACAGGCTATAATAGGATATATATGGTTTTATTTATGTACATATTTTTGTGTATTTTTTATGTAAATTATATATCATTTCTTTTCCCGCTCCATTTTCTCTGCTGTGACCTACCTTGAGCTTTTTACTGCACTGCAGCACTCTTTGGCTGTAGTTTATCGTGTCTGTGCTTATATACTGTAATCTGTCCATTCTTGGCAGGCATGATATTCCATGAATCCATCACAGTGTGAAAAGCTTTACACTCCATTATCAAAATCTGTCCTAGCTTGTGTTTTGGACACCCTCTAGTGATGAAGCATCACAGACGACCTGGCAGTGTTGCTTACTGTGATTTTCTTTGAGTTCAGATCATTTAGTTACATAAACAATTCTGTCATTTTTAGACTCTTTGATGTCAAACCACAAACCCAAGGTTTTATTATTAATGCTTGTTTAATGCTTGCAGGTATTAATGCATTTCCTTTAATATAATACGAGCCTTTAATTGGATTTGTTGTTACTCTATGTCGCCGCCGTTGGTTTTGTTAGCCGATATCTTTGTTATTCTTATAATCATCAGTGCTGTTGATATGAAGCCATATGACCTGCATTGCCCCTGCTGATGCCCAGAGAGGTTTTCTGAAGACTGTGGGAACAACAGGTCTTGACAAGTTAAAAGAGCGGTGAAGTGTTTGGGTTATTTTTCAGAGGTTATCTCAGCCTCCCTCATGAGCCGCAGCTGTTCAGCCTCTCTGAAGCACACAAACACAAACAGAGTGGGATTAAAGCAGGTGCATTTGGCCATTTCATCTCATCAAAGTATAAGCATAAGAGACATATAACACGACTAAGATCTCTTAAAAGCCAGCGACTCATAAAAGCCAGATGCTGTCAAAACACTCCCCAATAACCATTTATGTGAAGCCCTGTGCTGCAAACATTAGGCACAAGTACTATTAAGATATAAAATAACGATACTATTAGCCTCCATGCTAAAGCAATGTATCTGTTTGTTAAGTGTGACCTCCTGTTGCTTTAAATGCTCAAGCTATGAAAAAATATCTTCATCAAAAATATCTTTGTTTGTGTTCCAAAGATTAACTTTTTAAGGTCTTATGGGTTTAGAACAACATGAGGATGAGTAATTAATTACAGAATTTGCATTTCCAGGTGAACTATCGCTTTAAAAAAGGATGGATTTTGATTGGCTATCAATTTTTTTTTCATTAGCTGGAAAAAGTCCTCAGAATGATTCAAACATATTCATAGCGTGTGTGTAGTTATCATTATCAATATATATTATGTTGTAGACTCTGCTACTCTTTAAATTTAGAAAACTATATATGTATCTTTATTGTTAAGACCTGTTCACACCAAGAATATTAACTATATTAATGTCCACGCCAAGGCATGATAATGTGCTTCTGTTTGTTATAAGTGCATGCAGCAGTTATGCTTTCAATTTTGAAATTATTTAGAAATATTATCATTGACCGTATAACGTCTTGTTAATTGGATTCTGATTGTCAGTGTTTTTATATCCGGACAGGTGGAAAATGTGGTTTGAAAGTTATTCAGTATTCATGTTTACACCGGATGCCACAATATCTAAAGTCTCTACACTGTTAAAAATCATTCGAACTTTGCGTCAGTAGGCAGTAGGCAAAACCTGCCCAATTGCTACTCAAAACTAGCCCAGTTGGGTTTCAAGTGGGTTCCTCCATTAATAGTCACATTCCAAGGCCTAATATCAAGTTATTGGGGGCGAGAACTCTGTCATGAATGACTCACCCTCATGTCGTTCCAAATCCATAAGACCTTTGTTCATCTTCAGAACACAAATTAAGATATTTTTGATTAAATCGGACTCAACTTCAGTTTTGTGACAATAGGAGAATACTTTTTTTTGTGCAAAGAAAGCAAAAATAATATAATTTACTCAACCATTCTTCTCCTCCGAGTTACGTCTACTGCCATTTTGGAGATAACTTACGCAATAGCGCACACATGAACTTAAAAAGCATTGTTTATGCTTAGGGGAAAGCGTGCATATTCGTTGTGACACTCTCTAAAATGACGGAAGTCACATGGACTGTTTTACTGATGTTTTTACTGTGTTTTTGGATCTGGGACCATTTCAGTTGTGTTGCTGTCTATGGAGGGTCAACCAACTTGACCAACTTGACCTTTGTGAACTTTTTCGCCCTCACGTTGAACTTGCGCTCATTCCTGTTGGAACAACTGGATTTTGCCTTTAAAATTAGCATAATAACCGCATCTTTAGTTGTGATGTGGATTTTTTAAACAGAATCTTTATCGTTGTAGTCGGCCTTAATACTGTGTGGTGATGATGTGTTATGTAGTCTGGAGATGTGAGCTTGATAAGTTGGCACTGCAGTAGCGGGTGGTGGAGGAGGAGGTTTAGCAGAGGACACGCTGTTTGGATTTTTCTGCTTGGCAACTGGCGCCCCTCCCGTTCAGAATCAAAGCGGAGCGAAGAGGGGAACGCATGCTGTTTGAAGCTCTGCTCACAAGTCTACGCCGGTTCCTGGCGGGATCGCACGCTCAACCACCGAGAGCCAAAGCGAGAAATTCTTCCAGGGCAGTGGGGCACTGCATGAAATAATAATCAAAACACTTAGATGAAAAATAGTCTGTGGCTGAGACTGCTGCGGTGCGGACAGAAGCTTTAATCAGAGGAAATTAATATATGCAAACAGTCTCACTGTGGACACAGACTGACGTTTCTATTGTGCTTGAGCAGAAATTGTCTGTAGCAGTGGTTCTGAACTAGTTTGGCTCATGACCCAGATTTTGGGAAGTTGTGACCCAAGACAGTGCCAAGAATTGTTTAAAACAAGACTTAAAATTTGTTATATCTTTAACTGTGTTGGTCCAACAATATTCATAATTAAGAAACATAAACTGAACATTAACTTGCTGTCATCTCTTTCTAAATGTTTATTAGTCAATAGTATGCAAAGAACTAGTTTTAAAGTAACTTAACTAGTTTGAGTAGTTAACTAAGTAACTTAGTACTAAGTAATCTTAATTAATAATGCTTATATATGTTGCTTAGTTGCATGTATATATGTACATGTAATTTGTGTAATTTTATTTTTATAATAAATTATACATTATACTGTATGTATATGTTACTTACAGTTTATAATTTTTCTAATTATAATTATATTATAATTATAGGTTTATATTTATTTTTATATTTATATTTTAATGTTGTATTTTTTTATTATTTGCCTTTATATACTAATTTGCATTCTATATACACACACTATATTTTTTCTCTTGTGTTATATTTTATGTTTTATGAATTATAAATTATTATTATTATATTTATATTCTTAAATATTTTATCATTATTATTTGCATTTATATAATAATTTGCATTTACACATTTATATTATGGTATTTTCCTTGCTGTCAGCAGTCTATCAGAACAGACTTTTCATGATTTATTTTTGCATCATGACAGCCAAGATTTACTGGTCTATAGGACGTGGACATTCATACTAGTCATTTATGGGCTTGGATGAATGTATGTTTATGATTTGTTGCAGGACAGGCAATTCATCAAGTGATTCATGACTTTAAGAGGAAGTAGAGGAAGTTTTGCCCAGGGATGTTCACATGACCGTACGGTTATCCTGTGTGGAGTGGCATCCTGTTGAGGGCATGTACATCTGCAACACCAACCTCTCTGAACCTCTTTTCTCTCATAGAATAGATTCAGTCTGACTTTGTCATATATATTTATACATATATATCCGAATATATGTATGTTCATTTACGTCAGCTGTAGAAATAATGCTAAGGAGTTGCAGGTGGTTGCTAGGGTGTTGCTATGCATTTGTATCCACCAGGGGCAATGTTTCTAAGATTGCTCAGAAACGTAATAACGCTCCTCTCTAATTTACATGTAAGCTCTAATTTTTCGCTTTGCAGTTGATCCCTTTGTCAAATTACATTTAAAACAAAATACATTTTTACACAAACCTGGATTTAAAATGCAAGAATCTATTCTTAAAAGGGAATTTTTTTCATCCAATGTTGAAAATAACAGTGTAAAAGGTACCATCTTGCGAATTCCTTTTTGTATCATTGTAAAACCGTAAAAAATTATATTATGGCCCAGCTCTAATCTGCTAAATACGACTATGAAGATGTTCATAGAGCATGAAGATATTACAATATTATAAACAGTAATAACATGATTGTCTTTAAAGCTGTTTTTTTGTACATGCACTCTCATAAAAAAGGTACAAAAGCTGTTAATGGTATACCTTTTTAAAGTGTTTATCCGTAGACGGTGCATGTTAGTACCTTAAAGGTCCATATTTTTTCTGAGAGTGTTAAAAACGCTGTGCAAGTACATTTGACTTGACTTGAAAATTGAGACTGAGAAGATTCCTCAAAAGAAAACATCAAAGAATCTGTTAAGAGGAGACGGGGTTCATTTAAGGAGGGGCAGAGAGTCTGGCATGAGCTGTGGTGACTGGGACAGCCGAAGGGAGATGTTTGCCATCTGTTTAACAAATCGTGACATAAATGGTCTCCACCCCACTCCCAATTCTCACAGGTGTTTGTCATTAACCAAGACCACAAATGCTGCCCAAGGGGAGTGACCTTAAACCCAACAGCTGCCCATTCAAGAACCCCAACATAAAACAGAGCTGTGCTCAAAGAAGGATGTCGACTCTGCCACAGATAGACGAATTGGTGTCCATCCGTTGCCTGAAAGAAATGGATTGAGAGGGATTTTTAGTGGTACTCCTTGGCTTGGGATGAAACAAACCTTAGGGCTGTGAGCTGAACTGCTTATTATAACATCCAAATCCCAAACCGTAATGATGTGTAACAGACTTTAATTATTCATATACACCAAGAATAGACTACATATGAAGTTGTGTTTTCGTGCTGCATTTTTTAGCGGATTTAAACAAACGCACTCACACCTCTTTGATGTCTGAGTTTTCATAGGAACGCAGGAGATTTACAGAGTCTGAGACAATAGCTCCGCAGCGGCCAGGCATTGTAGGAGGGAGATCTCAGGGTAACAGCTGATTCTGACATATTTAATGCTGCTCTTTTAGTTTCACGCCAGTTGGCTCGCTCCTCTCTCCGTCTTTCTTTTCTAAAACCTCACCAGGAGTAATCCGGGGAAAAAACCCTCAGATCCAAACTCTAAATGCTCCTCTACACTAATCCACAGCTTCACGCTCACAGTGGGTTTATCTGTGTGGTCACAGCACAGCATATAAGAGTCCAGTGATCTACTTAACAGGTACTCAATCTATTCTTAAACAGAGGACTTTTCAAATTTCAAATTTTAAAACACATTTGACCCCATTTTAATGTGCTAACACAGATATTGCAGCGTGAATGCTGAGGGTGTAGCTTACCATCTTGGAAATAAATACATTTTTGTATTGTCATAAAATGTAAATGATTTTATCAACTGACTTAACTAAATACAACTATAAGGGCAAACATAAACATCTGAGCTTTCAGTGTTGTTACGGGAAAGGATGAAGCTGATTGGTTGGTTCTTGTCACATGACTCCCGGTACACTTGCTGTTCTGAAAAGTTAGGTGTTTCTAATTTAATTTTCTACCTGTGTTTTGTTAATGTCTACACGTACCCCAGCCCTAAACTTACCCTTTACAATAATTAAATACTCATTATTGTTGTGCAGTGTGACACTGCAATTATGCACGCATGCCCAGTAGCCCCAAAACGTATGCATTCTATTTTTTTTATTATTATATATTTTTTATTATGCATTCAATACCATTCAAATACAACAAATACAAAAACAATTTCAAATTTCAAATGCTAGGGGAGCTTGTAGCTTGTAGGCTACAGCTTTTGTTTCTTTGAGGGCAATATGTACTCAATATAAAGCTTCACTTCATTTTTAAATGTTATAAAACATGGATTTTTTCCTGAGAATTTACATTTATGGATATGAAATTTGACCATAAAAATAAAAAAACTAATAAAAAAAAGTGTGGGCCCTCCAAGATCTAGTTTGGAGACCCCTGCTTTTTGATCATTACAAATAATAATGCAAAATTATTTTCTTAGAATAGGAGATATGCTGTCTCTCGCATCACATACATTATCAATACTTAAGTATGCGGTTTCAAAGAGGATCCTTTTTTTTGACTCGGACTCGACTAGTCTGGTCTCGGACTCGACAAAGCTGGACTTGACTACAGCTCTGGTGTAGATACCACTTTAGTGTACTGTATGTGTAATGTTTTATATATTTATCATTTTTCTTTCTTTTTTTCAGAATTTGTTAAAAATAGCTATTTCATAGGATTTTTTGTTGTTGAAATTCTCCCATATATTTGATAAATGTTTTTTTTTCCTAAGCAAAAAGTATGAGCTGTTAACTACAACTACATTTGTATTATATTAAAGAAATGTATTTTATAATTATATATATATATATATATGATAAAATCAAATAAAAATATGTAATATATTTTTCTATAAAATATATATATAAAAATTTACTAAATCTGGAATTAAATTGATTAAAAACTATGTAGACATTAATAAACAAATACTAATAAAACCATAAAAATTACAAGAACAAACTAAAATACCAACATTTTAACTACATGTAAAATTAAAATGGAAAACATAAAAAAACTAATTCAAAATAATATTAAAGATTAGTATTTAAAATAATACATCAATGATGCTATATGGAGTGATTAACTGGAATAATCCACTGAGCGCAGGATTTGTTCATTTTTAGAAGGAAACTTGCATATAGCTTTTCTTAGAGCTTACAGACATGGATTACATTTTTCTTCCTATAAGGTTTATTTTAGGGTATCCTTGTTACAGTGATATTGTACATTTAAGTACTGAGTAATATTAATTTACTACATGTACTGTTGAGTAAAGGTTTGGCTTACTTGCATGTAATTGTACATAATTTATTGTTATAATAGTGAGTACTTGTTACATGTGTAACAGGAACACCGTAAAATGAGTGTGTACTGTACGTGCTGCATTAGTGTCACATTAGTTTCAGAATTTCAGGCTGTAAATTGTCATGTTGATTGGAGCCTCTGGTAATGGTTTAATTGGATAAGCACAAAGCAGGAACCATGACACCGCAGACACCGGTGCAGTATTGTCAGTCTCATTAGGAGGAGACTGTTGTCCCGTCCTGTGGAGTGATTGATGAAGAGGCAGAGGGGTCTGGTCCCAGCAGGGTTTCTCTAAGTCTCTCTCTCCTTCAGCGGGACTCGTTGTGAGAATGTTCTTGCGGAGAATTCCAGGAAGGGCAGGAGATGCACTTTGTTCTGATCTCCACCTGAACTTCCCTTCATTGAAATCCTCGCTCTCAAATTAAACTGCAGCGCTGATGTAAATCCCAGATGACGGGCTCTCCTCCCGTACGCAGCGGCTCCTAACCATACTGACCATTAGAACCCGAGTCATCTGTAATCCTGCCTCACTTCATGTCTAATTATATGGTGGGAGTCAAGTATAATAAAGTAGCTGGTTAAGATCAAACCATCTAATTAACGGATTAAAGGCAGAAAACCTGCTCGCAAAGCCTTTTATGAAATGTTAATTAATGATCACTGCTAGCAGCGTCTTTCCAAATGCCTAAAAACAAATTATATTGCATTGAAAGTGTTTACTTGTACTCATTTGTTTTTGTAATGTGGCGCTGCTCTGAATTTGTCACTTACTCGTGAAAATCACAGTTAACAGCAGTCGTGTTGAGCTGTGGCTGTTTTCTCAATTATGTAACAAGGGACTTTTCAGCAGATGGTGCTTGTATTCAATGGACGTTTAACAAAAATAAAAATAAAGAAAAACTTAAGATATGTGCATACATGCACACGAACACACATAAGAGGTTTTTAAAATTAATAAGAAGTTGTTATAGGCTACTGTTAAAAAACAATCACAACTTCTGGAAACTGCATGAAATAAATACACAAAATTATGTTTCTTTCAATATATACTATGCTTGTGTAGCTATTATTTTTTCATTGCCATCTTTCAGTGTAATATGAGCCGTGGGCAGCTTAAAGGATCAATCTTTCATGTAGAAGACATCCTTTACATGTGAATAGAAATCCTGTTTTAAAGCCAATTGGTTTGCAAATGAAGGCACAGCTCTGTCCCTCAGGGAAACTGAAGGTAGCCGAAACACAGTCTCAGTTTTCAGCACCTAGATTACCATGAGGCTGCTGCTCTACTTTCTGTTAGACATCTCTGAAACCTCAAGAGTCATGGGTAATTCAAACACATATTCAATGGAAAGCACAACAGCTGTGTTGGAGAAATGTAATAGCATAACGGGTGTGAAAAAGTACTAACAAATACCTATAATTACAGCAATTTTTTTATATTTACTTATATATACTTATTTTTAGAATATGCATTTATTATTGAATATAAATTATTAAATAACAGCAACGTGAACAAGCTGAATTTAAAGAAACAGTGTTTCAGAACTTTAATATTTAATAAAAAACTGGCCACAACCCAAAAAATAGCAGTAATGCTTTTTAATATTATATATAGCCTATATTACAATTTGATGAGTTAAAAGAAAGTGAAGTTAATTATTTTAATGCAATGTAATTTAAGCTAAAGACCTTTGCTTCAGTGCATAAAACTTAGTTAAAACAGTTAAGTTAAAGTACTTAGGTAAAACATCCACTGATAACTTTAGCGAAAACCTACCTGATGAATATTAATTTTATTATCAGCTGTTGCGTGGTTACTCTCATAGAGCGTCCTGTTACGTAACCTTATTAAATATTCATAATTTACGATAGGATTCCACAACAGCATTCATTCGCCCTGCTGGAGCCCACCAGCCAATCAGTTCAACGTACCCGGCGGACGTCATGTTACGTAATTAATATTCATAAGCCGAGCCTTTAAGGCTCACCCTGCGCGTGTGTTTGGAGTGCGCTGAGTTCAGAGCGGAAAACTGCGCTGTAAAGTCACCGGGTCTGATGGCTCACCATTGGACTACTGGTTTATCATTCAAGCTCGACAACTTTTCCGTTTCATCTTCGTCTGCGGAATTATTTCATTACTGACAGTGGGGGGGGTTTTTGCACCTCGAAATTGAGCGATGCAGCTGCCGGTGTTTTACCTGCTCTGATAAGGATAGCCTACAGCTGATGCACGATAGACTGTAACGAGACTGACTTCCCTTCAAACTCAGATGAACAGATCAGGACTAAACATTTCATGTTACAGGTAAGATGTGTAACATCTCTAAAACAAGCCGGAAATCTGACATCCAGCTTATTACCTTTTTTTAAACATGTACTGTGGAAATATTGCAAGTACCATGGTATTACCACACTCTCTTTTTTTTTTTTGCATGTGGACTTGGAAGCAAAATATATTTCATGCCATTAGGACTACTGTCATAATAACAGCTTGTTGTGATCTTTGTTTTCAGTAATGTATAATTTTGTGGTGCAGTTAAACACACCTTATGAGAGGAGTGTTATTTCAGTCATTACTCCAGCTGCTTCTCACTGAAATAATCACATTTTATAGGGCATAATATAGACAGATTTTCAGTATGCTGCAAAGATTGATGACAGTCCTCTTTGCATGAGCATGAAGTACTGTAGAAAACCATTAGGATGTCAAACTTCTGAAAATCTAGCCCTTCAGGGAAGAGGATGTGATGACAGGATTATTGTTTAATTTACTAGGCACTCGGG
Organism: Enteromius mattozi; assembly: GCA_032359235.1. Classification (NCBI taxonomy): domain Eukaryota; kingdom Metazoa; phylum Chordata; class Actinopteri; order Cypriniformes; family Cyprinidae; genus Enteromius; species Enteromius mattozi. Next base: position 2,488,079 of record JAUMHE010000055.1, read on the forward strand.
CCCGATGTGTTGTGCCCGTTGGACTAGTTGGACTGGTTGGCCAGCACTAACAAGACCTTAAGGGACTTGGACTTCACACTGACCATTTTGAGCGAAAGCGTGCGAGCATTTGCTCACTATTTTCAAGGTGGTGATTTTCACACAGAAAGCCTTTGTGTGCCTTGATTTGCAGTGAACCTCCTTGAACATTATCTTTAAAAGGAAAAGAATAGATCTGTTAGACTTTAGACTGCCAACTTTTGTAAATATTGATCAGCTGGTGTTAGCTTATTTGTAGCTGCCTTCTTTTCTATGCAGGAATATTGATTTCTGCACTGAGCAGCTGTCATTGCAGTCATGTATTGTTTAATCATTTGTGTTTTAGCTGCAGGTTTAGGTGATCTAAGCTCTTTGAAACTGTCTGTCTGTATGCCGTCACTCCAGGCAGGAATCTGCCAGTAAAGTTTGAGCTGACTTGCCTGCAGTGTCACTTGAAGAAGTTTATTGTTGCTTTGTGCTGAAGGAGATTATTGAAACGTTTGTAGAGCTTCCTAGAAACAAGCTTCTGTCTGGGACACATCCCCATGCTCTGCACACACACACACACACACACGATAACCTCCTGAGACCAGGAATAGTCAGTTCATTAAAAACAAGACCTAAACAAAACCTTGATTTAATGCAAGTCTTTGTAATCAATCAGGTTAATGAATAGATATAAATTAACTTTATGCAAGGTTATATTTAACTTCCCACACTTTAAAAAATGCTGTTCTGCTGAATCTGTGATGTAGCCTATTTATATATTTTGTGTCCAAAAAGAAATTAAAGACATTTGATTAATCCGACAATGACCCCGTAACCCACCAACCCATATTGACCATAAACAAATGATGCCAACACTGGATTACTTTTATTAATTTTTTATTAGTAACGTTTGCTATAAGGCAAGTATTACGATTGCTACTTTTGGAGTTAGTGATTTTAATAAACCCCCTGATTTGAATGAAATATAAAATGTCTGTGCATAATTTTGTATGTATCTTTTATGCATATATAGATGTCTTAAATATCACTTATAGTATAGTGTTTTATCAGTGTATATACATTTTAATTTGGACATTTCAGATATTTATAATTACCTATATAACTTTTTATTTTTTATATAAATAAGTAAATAAACAAATAAATCCGTAAAAAATAAATAACTGCCTATATCGCACAATATTGATTATATATATATATATATATACCTTTTTCTGTTACATATTGATACATCAACTACCCATATGTTTACATATAAGTTTTTTCAAAATGTCAAAAATCATGTTTTTGTGTTAGTCCACTGTATTTTTTTTAGTTGTTTTTTTTAACCTATCAAAATAACCCAACTGCAGTTTGATTGAGATTAATTAGAATGCACAATGAAAAACATGATTTTTGATTTTTTTTTTATATATATGTATATGTTATGTATGTGTATGTTTATATGTATGTATAAACATTTATCATCATTATCACTTTTGCAAAAAGTTGTGCTGCTTAATATTTTTTGTTGAAACCTTTTTCCGCATTTTTTAGGATACTTCGATGAATATAAGTTAAAAAGAACAGCACTTATTTGAAATCTTTTCTAACGTTGTAAATGTCTTTGCTTTTTAGAGTATTATTTAAGTAAAAAATCTTACTGACCCAAACTTTTGAACAGTAATGCGAAGAACTTAAAGGAAGGAAAGCGAATAAAATTTTATGCAGACACCAGGAAACAAACTTTAATGTGATCTCATTTGTGGTGCCATGTGGGGCATTCCCAAAGACGCCTACTTTAGTATACTGTATCACTTATTATGTACACATATTACTGTGCAACATGGAATGTCAGTGCGTGATAGAAGAGTTGATTTCACTCCAAAAAAATGCTGAACTTATGATTAAGTAGCAGCTAAACATTTATGATCATAGGTTAAGGATAAAAGCACATTTTGACTCACATACTGTATTTGCTTGAACATCAATAGCTCATGCAATTACTTTGTCTCGTGTGTACTTTAAAGGTGAGGTGTGCAATTTTTTACAATTAGTCAAATGGGTTTCCTGGACTCTCTACTCATCTGCTATTAGTTTGATCAACAGCTAGTCCTGCCCTTAACTACTAACAGGTTACTAATAGTTGTGCACATGAGGTGTCTTAACATTGAAAACATCATCGTTCAGTCATATTCATATTTCTGTCAGTAGCACATCCGGACAGGGCGGTTTCCACCTTTGCACCCATTCAGCACCTCAATTAAAGCATGATTTCTCTCTGCAGTTTTGTGTTTGGCGGGTGGAGTGACTTTTAGCAATGGGGTGTATATGTACAGCACACAAAAGTGCTGACGCTTACAGTCCAACCCAACCCAGAATGATCTCAGAGTGTACTATGAACCAACTGGCTCTTTGACTCACCACCATCACAGTCTGAATCTTTCCACAAACTAATTAACAGCCTCAGATATAGTGGAGAAACGAAACTTGTCATAAGTGGAACATTGATCTGAAACGGGATGAGATCACCTTCAAACACACAATCTCACACACACAAACACAAACATACAAAATCCTTCCCATTGGCTTTGAATATTCAAATGAGGTTCCAATTTGCATCCATATGATTCCAGCTGCTTGAATGCACCCAGTCTCTTTAAAGCCCATGTGTTTCTCTTTGAGGTCTAATCCGCTCATAATTATCTCATGTTTTCAATGCTCTTTCATTTTTCCCCTTCTGGATATATTTGCACTCTTCACTTTGTCTCTGTAATTTTCTTAAAAGCACATATATAAATGCAAAATGACAAAATATTGTAAATAAATGTTTTATTTAAGATTGCAATACTATTACTTTCAATTTGAAATTGATTTAATATGAAATTTTCTTAAATCACTAAACCCAAGTAATTCATGTGTTTTTGTTACAAACATGAATGGTCGCCCAAATTGTAGGAGTTTACATTTTTCTGTATAATTTTAGTTTCATTTTGTTTGAATTTTATTGAATTTGTGATTTTTTTAAATGTCATTTTATTATGTTTTAAAATTACAGTGAAGATTGTAATTTTGGTTTCATTTTTTTTTTTTTTTTACATTTTATGATGTAATTTTTTTTGTCTTTTTTCAAATAATAATACTTTAAAATATTTTTTAAAAAAAAGTAAAAAAAAAAATTATTTACATTTTAGTTTTTTAATTTAATTTAAATTAGTAATTCAATCTAAAAATAATTCTTTAGAAATGTTAGACTTTATTTCTGTGTTTTCTGTGCCCTACTTGTTGCTGAAGTAGTTGTCATCATTTTTAACATGCTCCGCTCAACCTGCATTGATTCATTGCTCAAATTTCCACCACCGAGTTCAAAGACTTCAAAGAAAGCTGTAAATTTTCTTCAGGCATCAAGAGCCTATAAAAAATGTTGCCGCACACACAGTGTTCTGATTTCGAGCAGCTTCTGCATTCAGAATCACTGTTCTGAAAACCTGACTTAGACTATTAATGGTTGGGATGGATTTCTCAATCCCTGTGTGGTCTTTATGTGCTGCAGCAGAGCAGTGCTTACTGTCGTTGCCAGAATCGAGTCTCTGAAGGCCGTCTTCTTTGTGCTGTTATCTAGAATGCTTATTAATATGATGCTGTGGATCAATATGGAACAGATTCCAGAGGCAGGGCTTGTGTTGTTGAAGCCTCCCGTGTGGTTCGCTGTAACGTGCCGCCCAGTGGTGGATGGATGTTGTAGATGCTCTCAGATGAATGCTTGTGCAACATGTGTCTTCCAGATGTACAGGTAGTTGTTGCGGTCCATCCCCCATGGGACAGCATTTCCTACCCTTCATCTGACTTGAAAGAGTTTTATGTGCATAGAGGTCTTTTGACGTGAGATAAAAGCATCACTTATCGTCCGTGGCCTAACAAAAGCACTATGATTAGGTTTTCATGTGGGGGATGTAATTGTCATGATGCACTTGTTGTTTGTTGTCTTTTACAAGCATGCTGGAAAAACGTGTTCAGTGCTCTGGTGGATTACATCCAGGAAAGTGAAGCCAGGATGCTAGTATGTTTTTTTTTTTTTTTTAATTTTCTTCAGGCAACCAGCATGAATCACAGCAAATGGATGTTTGCTAAATCTAAAATTCTGGGATTTTTTTCTTAGATGTATTATTTTTTAGCTTTGTTAATCAAGATCACTTTTCCTTAAAGTGATCACAACCATTAAACTTACCAGGCTTGCTGTTGTTAATTAATATTTACTGAAAATGTACTCTCCCTAAGGCCATCCAATAGGCAGATGAGTTTGTTTTTTTTATCAGAACAGATTTGGAGAAATTTATCGTTACTTTTTCGTGAATGGGTGCCGTCAGAATGAGAGCCCAAACAGCTGATAAAAACATCACAATAAGTCTACTGTAGTCGATTGATTAATGTCTTGTGAAATAAAAAGCTATGTGTTTGTATGAAACAAATCCATCAAGACGTTTTTAACTTCAAACCGTTGTTTCTCTATCCATATTATTGCTTTCTCCAGTGAAAGTCATGTTGTCTGAATCAGGAGAGGAATATGCACGAATCAAGCACTGTATACAAGTGAAACATTTTGCAACTATTGATTTTAATGTGAAAGGATGGATTTTTTTTTTACTGGAGGAAGCGTTATGAATTATGGACTTTGGCCAGAAGCGATGGTTTCAAGTTAATACATTTGCTTCTTACAAACATGTAGCTTTTTACTTCACAAGATGATAATTTTGATGCACTTGAGTGGTGTGTGGATTGCTTGTGGATTGCTGTAATGCTTTTATCAGCTTATTCTGACGGTACCCATTCACTGCAGATGATCCATTGGTAAGCAACTGGTGTACTGCTACATTTTTCTAAATCTGTTCTGATGGAAAAAATAAATTCATCTAAATATTGGATGGTCTGAGGGTGAGTAAAATTTCAGAATATTACTTTTTTTTTTGGATGAACTTTTCCTTGAATCCATTCTTGCTGAATATAATTATAATTTCTTTTTTTAAACCCCCTTTTTTTTTTTGCTTAGTTTCTATTGATGCTGTGGGTGGACTCAGGACATTTGCTGACTTTGCAAATGGAAAGAAATACGTTGGTGCATGTTTGAACTGTGCTGAACGGCAGTATGATGAAACCAGCATCCTGACCGAACGTGACCTTTGAGCATGAATGCATCTGGTCGTGATTGTGCCAGCACAATGAGTGCTTTGGCTCTCTTCACACTAAATTTGGACACCATGTTTACCCTCACACCTGTTCTGTGTGTCCAACAAGCTTCGTTTTTGGTTTGTGTTTATGTCGATAAACATGCAAAGTGCATCATCTGGAAAGCATTCTCTTCTGTTTTAACGACATATTTGTCTGTGCATCTCATAAACATCTTTTAAGAAGAGCATACACACATAACTATAAATCCTAAATGTGACGAAAGGATCTGACAGAATGATTTAGTGTGGCATAACAGATCCAAAAGTTAAATTTGATGCACATGCAAAAACTGTTTAATTACAGCAAATTTACAGCTACATCTTGATTTGTTTTTCTTTTTTTTTTTTTAACATTCCCTGGAAGTTGATTTCACATATTACAATTTTTTATGTTTTCAAAGTCTCTTATGCTCACCAGAGCCACATTTATTTGATCAAAAATACAGTAAAAATTTTTATGTTGTGAAATATTATTTAAATTCAAAAGAACTGGTTTCCATTTGTATATATTTTAAAATGTAATTTATTCCTTGGATGCAAAACTGAAATACTCTAGTCTTCAGTGTCAAATGATCCATTTTAGGTTTCACTTTATTTGAAAGTGTCCTTGTTATAGTGTAATTATACATTTAAGTACTGAGTAATATTAACTAACTACATGTATTTAATAAATAGTTTGGGTTAGAATTAGGGTTTGGCTTAGAGTTACTTGCCCGTAATCATGCACAATTTATTGTCATTACAATATTAACCCTCTGGGGTCTGAGGTGATTTTGGGGCCCTTGAGATGTTTGGACATGCTCTGATATTTGTGCTTTTTTTCAGCTACTTATAACATATTATTGACCAACCTGTATTTTTCTTGTA
>JAUMHE010000055.1:2508647-2533046 GCA_032359235.1 Enteromius mattozi
CTAGCATGTTTCTAGCATTATTAGCAAGTCGCTAACATGTTTCTAACATGATTAGCAAGTCGCTAGCATGTTTCTAGCATGATTAGCATAATAAGTTTAAGTGCTACATCAGTAAGTTGGCTTTCTCAAGCCAACTTAATAATGTAGTTAAGTCACTGATTGTCCTTAGTTCCTGAAGTTGTGGCACTGTAACTATGAAATTTGCTGTAATTTATACACAGTGACCCTCTTTTAAAAGGACTTCAAAGAATCAAGATGCGACACTGAAGAAAATTCAGCTCTGCATCACAGAAATAAATCACATTTTGTAATATATTCAAATAGAAAAAAAGCTATTTTGAGAACAGTTCACAATATTATTACAATATTTTAATTGTATTTTTAATCAAACAAGTACAGGAGGGCATATAAACTACTTTCAAAAATCTCACTCACCCACATCTCTGAAGTGTGTAGTGTACCTTTAAAGTTGATCTCTGTGAAGCAGAAAGCATGCTTCTGTCTCAATCTCACAAGTCTCTCTCTCTCTCTCTCCATCAGAAGACGCCTCTGACGGCCTGTCTCCCTCACAGCCCCGGCTGGTCTCGGGGAGCCCAGACAACAGGTTTTCTCGAAAACTCTCCCCTGTGGAGATCTATTATGAGATGAAAACACGCCGCAACTCTGTGGCCAGCTCAGCCAGGTACACACTCAGCACAATTTGCTTTAATGCTCTGCATGAGAAAGTAGGAACAGCTGTTTTTTCACTTTGTGGTGAATCAGCATCGATTAGCTGGCCTGAAATCACCTCATTTAGATGAAAACACAGTTTAAGTGGTTTGTAATTAAAACCTGATTCTAGAATAAAGGCTCTGTACCACTCAAAGACATTTAAGGAGTAAAGGAATAGTTCAGCCCAAAATGAAATGCTGCTGAACATTTACTCACCATCAGGCCGTCTAAGATGTAGCTGAGTTTGTTTCTTCATCAGAACAGATTTGGAGAAATTTAGCATTACATCACTTACTCACCAATGGGTGCTCTGCAGTGAATGGGTGCCGTCAGAATGAGAGTCCAAACAGCTGATAAAAACATCACAGTCATCTACAAAACAAACATTTCGATAATTGATGGACTTGTTTGGACTCTTATTTTGACAGCACCCTTTGATTCAAGTGAAGTGATGCAATGCTAAATGTTGCGCCGAATGCTAAATAATGCTAAAAAAATGATGTCTTTCTTTGTCACCATATAACTACAATCCAGGTTTGTTAACTGTGTGCTAGATTTATAACAAGAAGACTTATCTAGTATTTTTCTCCCAGCCCGAGTCACTCTCTTCCAAGAAGTGTGTCGAATCTGGAAGGTAGAAGTGTCCCGGCAACTCCGCTCCTGTCTCGCAATGGAATAGCAGGAGTGCACATCAGGTTACAAATGCACAAAACACACACACACACACATATGTTACAATACTGCACACATCAGCTGGAATGCTGACTCAGATCAATGCCAAGTAGACACTTGGCTAATGGTTTATATTGTTGTTAAAAGCCCTGAATTGATAATGGCACAAACATTTTGATTAAATTACTTATTTGCAATAATATGTAATGAAGTAATGCATGTCTAAGGAGGTTGAGTGTAAAGCCCCATTATTTCCTACTCAATTTAATTACACGTACAGAGAGGTTTGTTGTGCCGCAGTGCTAGGAGACACTGCTATCAGCATATACACTGATGCATTGTGTGCCTGTCATTTAATCAGTGCGTTGGTTGGGTAGCTCAAAGGGAGAGTCCGTCCAACAGTGAAAAGTCTGTCGTTATTTGTTCACCCTCATGACGTATGCATTTCTTTGTTCTGTACAACACAAAAGATGATATTTGGATAAATGTTGGTTCCCATTGACTTCCATTGTATTTTTGTCCAATGGAAGTCATTGAGAACTGAAATGGTTTGGTTACCAGCATTCCTTATGTTCCACAGAACAAAGAAAGTCATACAGGTTTGCAGCAGCATGAGGGTGAGTGAACTCACTTTAAGTAAGAAATGCAGTTTTGCTGATTCATCGGTGCTTTTTTACATTTATGTATTAATTAGAAGCGTTACTACTGATTACTGATTTCACCAGCACCCCTAACTATAAATATTAAAATCTAGCATTGTTTAATAATGAGTTTTGTTTTCTCATATTAGTTGCTTTTCAAATGTACACTACCATTAATATTGTTTTTGAAAGAAGTCTCTTATGCTCACCAAGGCTGCTTTTATTTGATCCAAAATAAAAAATGTCCTTTGTTAAATGATGGCGAAGCTGAATTCTTTGATGAATAGAAAATGCAAAAGAACAGCATTTATTTGAAATAGAAATCTTTTTCATACATTATGAACGTTAACATTATAAATGATAAGCTATCATAATTTTTTATTGACCATTATGAATTAAAACAGTAACATTATAAATGTCTTTACTGTCATTTTTGATCAATTTAATGCATTCTTGTTGAAAAAAAGTATGAATTTCTTTCAAAGATCTATAAATTTGACTGATTAACTTTTGAATAGTAATGTATATATTTACAGAGTAAATAAAATGTTTGATTTGCATTTTTTATAAACAATAAATACTGTTTTAGTGCTGTCAAAAGATTAATTGCAATTAATAGCATCCAAAATAAAAGTTTTTGTTTGCATAATGTAGGTATGCGTGCTGTATATATTTATTATGTATATAAAAATACAAACACATGCATATATTTCATAAAAATATGTTATGTTTATTTATCTTTACTAAACAATTTTAAAATGACATAGAATAAATGTAATAAATTGTATTGTTTATTTGTGCAGGTCAGAATCCTCTAGCGGCACTGCTGCTGTGAAGCAGTGGTCAGACAATCCCGAGGTGTCCCATCAGGTGCCTCTGCAGTCTCAGGAGGGGTCGTTCTCAGGGTCCTACGAGCAAGGGCACAGACGTAGCAATAGCTCTGAGACGTTACTCGACCGGCACGGCACCGCAGCGGAGGACGGTGGTCAAAGGTCAGGCATGCCTGTACGGAACGGCCCGTACAAGAGCTCGGAAGCCATCATGGACACAACCTTAAAACAGGCGCAGCGTAGCAGCCCTGAGCGGCAGGTAAATGGGCATGCCGAACTAGCCCGCGTGCGCTCGGCTGCGGGAGGTCGAGGAACGAACGGAGGTGTGGGTTACAGTGAGATCCTCATGGATTATGTGTGGGGGAAGCAGCAGAAGATGCAAGCTCAACAACAACAAAGACTGCAGGTGCAAAGTAATGCAAAAGCCCGGCCGTGGCCTGATGGTCCCAGCGCTCCTCCGCCTCCCTACAGGAACGGCTTTCCCCAATCGCAGCAGCTTATCTTGAGCAACGGCCCTCCGGCCTACAGCCCTCTAATGCTCAGAGGGAAACCCGGCGAGCCACGGAGGGTCAAAGTGTCCCGCACCAAATCCTGCGGCCCGTTCGTTCCCCTGCAGCAGCACCAGCAAGAGTCCATCCTGCTCTCCGCCTACAACGAAACCAACACCTCCAATGGTACCACCGTTAATTCGACGCAGATGGACCACCTCCACAGACCGCCCCATTACCCTCTCGACTCCTCCGCACCCACGACCCCCGACGACCCCACGCGCAGCCTGCACAAGGCCCTGGCTCTGGAGGGCTTGAGAGACTGGTATCTGAGGAACGCGCTGGGACAAACGGCTAATGGAGGGAAGGGTAAAGAGGGGACTCAAACTCAGCGCAGGCGTACCACATCCTCTCTGCACAACTCACAGCCCCATCCACCGCTCAAACACCAGCCACAGTCCTTCCAAACAGACACGTCCTATCCACAGATCCCCCAGTCAGCCACCTTTCATGGACACCCGCTACATGGCAGGTAATTGCAGACTGCATTAAAATCAACATGCATCAACATTATTAGTAGTAGTATTTAAACGGTTGAGTAAATCTTTTCAGAATTCTTTGATGAATAGAAAGTGTCCAAATATCAGCATTTATTTGAAATAAAAAGCTTATGTGACATTATACACTATACCAATAAAACAAAATAGTTTTATTTAGCAGGCGTGCTTTAAAATGTAAAGTTTAAATTGATAAATTCTGACAAAGACATTTAGAATGTTACAATAGATTTCTATTTCAGATAAATGTTGTTCTTCTAAAGTTTCCATTTATCAAAGAAGCCTGGAAATATTTTTACTCTGCTGTTTTTAACATCATAATAATTATTCATATTTTTAGCAGCAAATCAGAATATTAAAATGATTTCTGAAAGATCATGTGACACTAAATACTGGAGTAATGATGCTAAAAAATAACAGGAATAAATTACCTTTAGAAAATATATTCAAATAGAAAAAAGTATTTCAGAATATTGCTACTTTTGCTGTACTATGGATCAAATAAATGCAGGCTTGGTGAGCAGTAGAGACTTCTTTAAATTTTGAATGAATAACAGTATGTTTTTAAATGTACATAATAAGTATTTTATATTTGAAATATTTGAAATATTATTGTGAAATATTATTGACATTGAAAATAACAGTTTTCTATTTTAATACACTAATAAATAATAAACAACTGTTTTATTATTAATTCACTGAATGGAGCCATCACAGGAATGAATTACATAAAAAAAATACTTCCTGTTCTTTATTCCTTTTTTAAATAGATTTTATGCTCACAAAGCCTACGTTAAAAGTACAGTATTGTAAAATATTGGTAATATTTCTGAAATATTACTGCAATTTAAAACGACTGTTTTCTATTTTTTTAAAATGTAATTTATTTCTTTGATTCAAAGCTGAATTTTTAGCATCATTACTCCAGTCTGCAGTGTCCCAACCATAATAAGCTGATTTTCTATTTTAAAAACATTTTCATTTAAATACAGTAGCTGAGCTGCTTATGTTTGTGGAAACTCTAATACATTGTTCTATATGCATATTTAATTTTCTTCAGTGTTATCTGATATTGTGTGGCATCTTATTTCTTGTCACTTATAGGTCGATGGAGCTTTCTTTGTACCAAGATACCTTTTCATCTAAGATGCAGGACATGACACTTAAAGAGAGCAGTAATGACAGACCCACTCCAGGCACGCTGGTCTGACGTGCTAACACACAATCTCACACTCACACAAACACAAAGAGACTACAGCAAACACCAGCTTACGTGTGTATAGAATGGCAGACTGAGAGAATGCCAAAATGGACTATTAAAAAAACTTTTTGCTTCCTTTAAGCAGTTAGAATTGAAGAATTCTGACAGAAATCAGTCTAGCATCCTTGTTATACTAACTTATGCTAAGTATACTTGTACTTAAGACCCTTTTCAGCATGAAATCAAGCTGTCTTCTAGGTTCACATCATCTCTGGGTTCCTGCAGACCTCTTATGATAGTTTCTCTTTTAATCAGCAAAAGTAGTAGCAATCTCTGGCGATATGTCAGCACATTCCTATTAGTAAACAATGTGAGTTCTTTCTACCAAACTATTTCCTTGATATGGATTTGTCACAAAATATAAACAGAGTTCTTGTTGTTCGTGAGAACCTGTGAAACCTTCCACAAGTAGTTCTGAACATGTAAGGCCCTTCGAAAAAGAATCAGGATCTTCTCAATGTTTTTATGGAAATATTTCTATGCAAATTACAATCAAGAAGACTGTGTTTAGACAAAATTAATAATTTGAGTTTTGGTTTTCTCATTCCGAGTAGGAATTTTAAAATATTTAGGAGAAAAGAGCCAAGCCAAATCTTATACTTTGTTGGACTGTTTGTCAGGGACTCATGAAATATATAAATCCATTAGTATCTTTATTACTAAATCACAACGTGGAGGAGTATAAATGTGCTCATTCAGGATGATGACAAAAGAATGGCACAAAGGTCGCTGTGCGGCTCAAACAACATCTTTATCTGTATCACTCGTATTTATGATGCTTTCTTCCTCAGGCTGTAATTATATACCAGTATTAATATACACGGCCACAAAGAATAAAGAATGACATTTTATATATTTTTAAAATTGCATTTCTACAAAAATGAAACCGGAATAAACGGTTGAATCTCATGAAACCTGTCATGAACACATTTCACTCCAAGAAAAAATTTTTTTAGAGTAATTGTTTTGTTCTACAGATTTGCATGATTTTAAAATGAGAAATCAGAGCCTGAAAAAAAGAAATCTGTATTATGACAATTTGATGACTAGAAAAAGCACTTCTCATTACTGCAAGAGAGGAAAATAATCATATTAATGGATTTAAGGATCATCATAGTATTTGTTTTGATTTATGCTGATTTAAAAAAAAAAAAAAGAATCCTTTCTGGGCAGGAATTTAATTACTGTGATTACAATATAATGTGCATGATCACTGAGAGTGATGAGAAATATAAAAATGCTCAAAAGCAAAACAAACGGATGCTTTATTAAGATGATGAGAACTGAGAGGGAAATGTGCTTAGTTTTCATGAAAATCATGTCAAAATGCAACATAATTATAATAGGTCTTAAAATAGGCTTAATTATGTTTGGGGAGAAGATCCTTTAAAAGTACTGTGAAAAAAATGTAGAATTGTTTTTTTTATCTTGTTTTTGATTTTTTTTTTTTTTTTTTAAGGTCAAGAGGAATATGTCTGTTTTATTTAGGGAAAAGATTGCTTCAAAAAAATACTTTAAAAATAAAATTTTATTTTTCATTGGATTTTTGGGGTGAAATATGAGTCTTGTTACATGTTTCGCTGAGACTCCTCCTAATACTATCAGGAATCGATATCATTAACCACTAGGAGGAGCCCCGCTCTCTGTTTTGAAGGGGTTCTGGATCTAATCAGCATCCATCCACTGCAGATGCACGCAAAGCGTCCTGCCAGGTGCAGTGCTTGTCGCAAGAATCACCAGCTTCTTGTGTATAGCGCCTTAATTGCAATTGTTCATTGTTTTTCCTATCGGATTGACTGCAGATGTCAATATTTACTGTATGTTTCAGTAATTAGATTGCATGAACAGAAAAGGATTAATTAACCAAATCAGGACGTTGCCAAGACTAGTAATTTTCCCGCACCCTCCTTTACAATTTATTTGAATTGTGATACTCAGAATGTGGCGTTGCCTACTAATGCCAGGATGCCAATCTTTGACCATTGTGCCTAGCAAATGTGGCGGGGAAGACTTGTAGAAACAAGGATGTGTATTTCTCACAGCCAGAATAAATAAAGAATTAGGCTTCTGCTTTTACGACTGAATAAAACAAGCTTTTGGATTGCTGGCTGATCCACTCTAAATAGTAGCTGTAGTCTGCTATGTTTCTTAGTGTTAGTGCTCCCTTCAGAAAAAATACCTTGATGTACCAATGCATGCGGGTATCTGTTCTTCTTTATTCCTTCTCTATTGTTCCCTGATTTTTATTTGGTTCACTGTGTTATCATTATGTAGGCAACTTGATGTAGGTCTTGAAAAGCTTCCACATGTCAGATGCCTTCACCATGAATATATCTGTAGAATACAACACTAAGAGTTGAACTTACTGAAGCAATCTAAATTTTCTCAGATACTTTGTCACCAAATGCTGCCGTGCTTGTCTCAGGACTACACTGAAAGCTGCTTTGATTGTGGTCTGTCCGTTTGAATCAATACCACTGATGCATGAAGTGTCTCTAATAGAAATTACTTTTCTTTTCCTTTTTTTTTCTGTTTTATTAAAAAACCCGTGATATGGCTGAGAAGGTTGCAGAATGTTTATGATGCTTGTAAAACCTTGCTGAGGACATTTAAGGTTATCTATTTCAAATGTTTTGAAAGATCATGTTACATTCACGTGAAACATGATTATTTCTGTTGATAAAGAAGATCTAATGAATGACGAATATGAAGGATAAAAGCCTTTTATTTTTGATTAAAGACTTAATAGCTGTTGATTCAAACCGAATAAAACCAATGAAGTTTGTCATATCTGTTTTGCTTTCGTGGTACCAAATGTTACAATGTTTTGAAGATGTTCCCTACATGTTTTAGACACTATTTAGGATTTTATTTCCTCAGTTTCAATTTTAAAATTCCTTATCCGAAACCTCTTTGTTTGCTGTTTCTCTGTTTTATCACTTTTGGAAGAAACCTTTCCAACTGTATATAGGCTAATTTGCTGTTTTCTCTTTGGTTTTCAACATTTTATATCTCTATTAAAAAAATCTAATGAGAAATCAAGACTGTACAAAGTTTGTTTTTAATAAAGTGTTTTTGGTCATATGCAGTCGTCTGTATTATTTAACATGGCCTGGCCTGGTGTATGTTTGATTTTGGCATTGGTGGGGACATAATGGCAGAAACCAACACTTAACTGTTAAATTATTGATAGGGACATGTCATAGCATCTGTACTAAATTCTACATCCTTTAAAATCATAACAAGACTTTGGAAACCATAGTTCTGTCCTTAAATATGAAGGGGGCGAGCAATAGAATAAACAGTAGATTAAAACCAATTCAACCTATGTGTCCTCTTAAGGTGAATAAAACATGGTTATATAGTTAAGCCATGGTAACCACAAATTAACCATGGTTACAGTAGTTTGGTTATACAAAAAATATGGTTAATTCACTTTTAAACTTAATTTTTTCTTAAAGGATTTGTATTTGTGTCTTTTTTTCTTTATTGGTTTTGTTTTTATAACTGTCCTGCCTTATTGGTTTGATGTTTTGTAACGTTTAATAAAAAATAGGCGTTTCGAAGTCCCAACACTAGAGTTCAGTAGGAAATAAGTTGACAGCATCCAGTCATTTCATACCACCGAATGTTAAATGTATCAGTGAATATTGTAATATTTGAGAAATGTTGATTGTATTAGTCCATATACAGTGATAATCAATGGAAAAAGAGCAAAATGGGAGAAGCAGATGAACACAAAACTGCTTAACAAAATAAAGTTAATGAGGGTAAACTTTATCATTCAACTGAACTGTGCTTTAAACACTTTACTCAGCCTACGAACATTAAGTAGCCTAGTATTGTACTCACAGACTATTGTAATGGTTTCCACTACAAATACTACTACAAACACTACAAACCATCAACTTTTAACCATTAGAATAATTAAAAATTGTGTGTCTTGGGACATATTCCATTAGGATTTATTCCAATAGGCGACCCTACAGGGTCCAAACCAATACAAACCCAATCACACACATTTTTTAATGGTGTCTGTTGTTGTATCTTTCAGCAGCTGAGTAAGTATTACCATCATTTATTAATATTGTACATTAATAAATGTTTTCTGCATTTATTACCATCTTTGGCGACACCTGTAAAGTGTAAAGCTGTAAAGTGAATTGTATTATAGATCGACATCATGCCACAATAAAACTAACAGCACCAATAATAGGGGAAAAAAGCTAGTGATGATGACAGTCGTGTGTGACTTTTATAATGTGTGGCGTGAGTGTTTACTCCACCTATCGGCGCAGTTTACTGTGATTCAACCCGGTGAGCCTGATGGATTTACGCCTGGACTCAGACACACACCGTGTATTCTGCATTCGTATCGTTTATTGAGTTAAACGACAGGGACTGCATGCGCTCATCACGATGAGGGTCTGTCACTTTTCCAATCTGCTGCGAAAATGACCTTTACGTGGATCAAAACAGACGGAAAGTTGGACGGAGGAAGTTGAAGTAAAGTGAACATATTAGCTAGCAGGGCGGCTCAAACGACACTTACTTGATATTTACATGCTGTTTGATTCTATATAGTTGAGGTGTAAACGTGTAGATAGTGTTTTTATATTGATTTTGTGTCACTCTGCTGTTTGTTTTTAAGTTAAGTGTATTAGCTTGACTTGCTAGCTGTCATTTGAACTACCTCTAAAGTCAGAACTTGTTGTTTATTTACCACCTTTAGTATATTTCACGTTAGTCTGCTTCCAAAATGTCAACATGTAACACTTTAAACTTTATCTTATAAACAAACATTTCACAGACATCGGTGATCTGTCATAAGTGTCAACTGTCTCAGGTGTTTCTCCTAAAAGGCATTAGCAGAAACAAATATAGACACAAATGAGACTGTTGACATACAGTTACAGGCCTTAATGTGCATGGCATGGGCTCGGATTGTTTGTTATAATGTTTGAGTTTATTTCTCTTGTGAAACTTAAAGAAGACACTTGTAAGATTGCGGGGTCAATAACGCACAACTCTCCAGTTTTCTCCATTTAATCTCATTGCTGTCTCTGAAACTTTTGAGATTTACTTGTTAGTTTGCTGAAATCACATTTATATTAGTTTACACGAATAGACGTCCATATAGCTGAGCTATTGATAAGCTACAAAGAAAAATGTCTGTGTACTCAAAACTGCCCTCCAAGCTGAAGAAACCCCTTGTGAGAAACGCCATCGTCCTTCTTGTTGCGCTGTATGGGGCAAAGAAACTTTCCCCTTATGTATGCGGCAAGCTCAAGGGAAGTCCTAGTAAACAGGTGAAGGTCACCGACCCGGTTACCGCCAATAGAGAACCCCAGGAAGTGGAAGCTGCAAAGAAAAGGAAAAGCTCCCCAGCTGTGAACCGTGAATTTTTCGAGAGGTTGCTTCGTCTCTTGAAAATCCTCTTTCCTCGGCTTTTCTGCAAAGAACTCGGCCTCCTCGGTTTCCACTCTCTAGCTCTCATTTCACGCACCTTTCTCTCCATCTATGTAGCCAATTTGGATGGGCAAATAGTGAAAACCATTGTGAAGAAAGACCCCAGGGCGTTTGTGGTTGAATTAACCAAATGGCTGCTCATCGCCATTCCCGCCACGTTTGTGAACAGTGCCATCCGTTACCTGGAGGGTCAGCTGACCCTTGCATTTCGCACCCGGTTGGTCACCCATGCCTACATGATGTATTTCAGCAATCAAACGTATTACCGTGTAAGCAACATGGATGGCAGACTGGCGAACCCTGATCAGTCTTTGACTGAAGATGTGGTGATGTTCGCTGGCTCTGTGGCTCATCTGTACTCCAACCTGACCAAGCCTATACTTGATGTAGTGGTGACCTGTTACACGCTCATTAAAACAGCCGAGTCGAAAGGTGCCAACACCACATGGCCCTCCATCATAGCTGGCATTGTGGTGGCTCTTACTGCCAAGATTCTGAGGGCGTTCTCGCCCCGCTTTGGTAAGCTGGTGGCCGAAGAAGCCAGGAGGAAAGGCGACCTGCGATACATGCATTCACGCATCATCGCCAATTCAGAGGAGATTGCCTTCTATGGAGGACATAAGGTAAGTTTTCTGACACTATTTACTCACCCTCATGTCTTTCCAAATGTGCATGACTTTGGCACATGAAAGGAGATATTTAGCAGCATGCTCATGCTGCTCTTTTTCGTTCTGCGAAAAAACAACAAAACGTGAAGTTGTTTAGTGAAGAACTCACACAAAGCTATCTTAAAGCTTCAAAGTATTTAAAATATAAAACACTATTTTTGTGGTTTAATTTTCAAACTGTGAGCCACATTAAAAAATATAAGACAATGTTATATTATATTATTTTTTATTATTTAATTATAAAATATTTTATTATTATTATGTTAATTATTTTTATTTTAGTTCTATAATTTATGTTGTGTTGGCTTAAGAGGTTAGTTAAACATTAATGCAGTATACATATTTTTTTAACATTGTCTTATTGATAATATTTATAATATATATAATATTTATTATATTGATACATTATTATATAAAATATATATTGTTTATATTGATATCATTGGTTTGCTTGCTGGGGTTCTGTAAAATAATGTATGTATAGAATAATATTCATTGTAAAAGTGTTAAGCAAACACAGTTGCATTTCAGGTTTTAATTTGAAAGAAATGAATGCTTTTATTTAGCAAGGATGCATTAAATTGATCAAAAGTGGGGGAATAAAATTATTCTATAATTTAATGTTAAATAAATAATGATAATAATAGTAAAAGTGATTATATAATTATAATTACATAATAATAATTATGAATAATCATAAATAATGTATTTATAATTTAAGCAGAATTTATAATGTCACAAAATATTTCTATTTCAAATAAATGGTTTTCTATTTAACATTCTATTCTTCAAAAAAAAAAAAGTTATGTGAAATTATGTGTTCTAGGAAAGAAAAAAATACTGTAGGTTTGTAACTAAATGATGACAGAATTTTTAATTTATGGGTGAATTATCCCTTTAAGATTGCAAAACAGGTGTTTGAGGTCATTTTGTCTCAGTGACAAAGCAAATGTCACTGCTGAACAAACAGTGCCCTATGTCTGCAATGGGAAATGTTCCCGAACCAAAGTGTTCATAGAGAGAGGTCATGTGATGTGTCTGAATACAAAGAAGGCCCTGGAATTTGGGCAAAAGTCTGTATAGCCTCTTTGACCCCGAGGCCTACACTTACACACACTGCACTTAACTCTCCTTAACCTACATGATGATTTTAATATGCTCTGATGTTATGCTTAAAAATATGTTTTTTATTAATACAAAATAGTTATGAAATGATATTATCTTAAATCAAGAAGCCTGATTGGATACTTTATTATTGGAAACCAACCTGTGTGTGAGCTTGCGTGTTCTTTAACTTGATGCTATCTTGTTGCCTGTGTATCTGTGTGTATGCGTGTCTGCGTGTGTGTTTGCGTGCCTGCGTCTGTGCCCTGCGCAGATCGAGATGTTGCAGCTGCAGCGGAGCTACACGGCGCTGTCCGGACAGATTAACCTGATCCTGTTCAAGAGGCTGTGGTATGTCATGCTGGAACAGTTCCTGATGAAATATCTCTGGAGCGCATCGGGCCTGGTCATGGTCGCCGTGCCCATCATCACCGCCACCGGATACTCTAAATACGGTATGGATTAAATTGTGATTATCTGTAGTTCCTGTTCTCCTCTCTGTGTCTGTAGCTCAGTTCAAAACTTCTTTGGACGTCCTTGAGCACATGTTGATATGGTGTTCTTAAAGAGGACAGTTTGGTACAATTTTATTTTTTTGTACCTTATGTTCGCTTATATAGTAGCATTCAAAGTTTGGGGTCAGTAAGATTTTTTGAAAGTCTCTTATGCTCACCAAGGCTGCATTTATTTATTTGCTGACAACTTTAATATTGTGAAATATTTGTATAATTGAAAATGTATTTATATATTAAAATGTAATATTCCTGTGATGCTGTGAAGTTGAGTTTTCAGCATTATTACTCCAGTCTTCACTGTCACATGATCCTGCTCAATAAACATTTCTTATTATCAGTAGCTGCTTTTTTGTTTTGTAGAAACCATAAGACATTTTTTCCAGGATTCTTTTCTGAATAGAAAATTAAAAAGAACAGCATTTAATTGAATTTTAAATAAAAATATTTGGTAAAACTATACATTTCTTTACTGTCACTTTTGATCAAATTAACATGTTAGTATCCATTTTTCCATTATTATTATTATTATTATTTATTTATTTATAAAAAAAAATTCTGACCCCATACTGCTCTCCAAAATACCTTAAAACAAGATCCCTAAAATGTGATAGATGTGTTTGTTGCTCTTTCACCTTTATTATATTTTTGGTAACACTTTATTTTAGGATCTCTTACCTAGTTGCTTAATAGCTTGCATATTGCTAGATTTTATTAGTAGTAATTAAGCACATATTAATGCCTTATTCTGCATGACCTTTTCTACACCCTAATCCTACCCAATACCTAAACTTCACAACTACCTTACTAACTATTAATTAGCAGCAAATTAGGAATTTACTGAGGGTAAAATTGTACTAAATAGTTATAAGTGTTCAATATTCTAAAGTGTTACCTGTTGTTTAAATGTTTTTCTCATAGTCTTATTCTTATGACATCCATTCAGATTCAGAGGATGTAAAACAGGCAGCCCTTGAGATGAAGGAGGAGGACTTGGTGAGTGAACGCACACAGGCCTTCACCACGGCCCGGAACCTTCTGAACGCCGCAGCTGATGCGGTGGAGAGGATCATGGTCTCCTACAAAGAGGTGAGATGCATTTCACTAACTCAACTTCACAAAAAGTGCTTTCAAATCTGGACTAAGGAGTACCAAATTTTGTCTGCAAAAGAACAAACTAAGTATAGATTATAAATACGAACTACATTGAGAACAAATCCTTAATGGCTTAAGTTGTTTGCAGTTTGCTTTTATGTTTTAGGGGCAGATAAATCTGAAATTGAAGAATGTACAATATAAATACGCTTCCTATGAGCTGTTTGTCATGTAAATGTGGAAAACCTGCTATTTTCTTACTCGTAATTTCAGGGTTATACAGGGTTATACAGGGTTTCTTGTGTGAATGTGGCTAAAACATACTGCTCTCGTCACAGGTCACAGAACTGGCTGGATATACGGCTCGTGTTTATGAGATGTTCGAGGTGTTTGAGGATGTGCGTGTCGGAGTGTATCGTCGCTCGGCCTCAGAGGTGAAACCAGAAGAGACCGGGGCAGCTGGGAAGATAAAACATGGCATGAGAGTGGAGGGACCGCTCCAGATCAGAGGTCTGATCAACTTTAGTTCCATCTTTATAAATTGTATGTTTGGAATAGTGAGCTATCTACAGCTTCAGCTGTAGATTAGGCTGATATTTTGGTTTTGGGAGTCCCAAAACAACATGTTGACCTGCTTGGAAGGTCAAAAAACACTTTCATTTTCTTATAATCTGCATTTGTTTTTACCTTATTTGTTCAACGACTCCCAAACAATTTGTTCAGTGATTAATTTTTCCAAACCCCTCCAGTGATTGGTCGATCTCATTTAAAGCGGTGTTTGTGATCTTTTAACGCTTCAAAAGTGGCACCCAGTGGCAAAGAATGAATTTGCATTTTCATTCAGACCAACAGGAAATGACTGACAAATGGGTCATTTTAGAAGAAAAATTTAGCAAGCACACATTAAATTGATCAAAAGTGACAGTAAACACATTTATAATATCACAAAAGATTTTTAAAAGTTTTAAATAAACAAATACTGTCTTTTTGAATTTTATATTTTATATTTTATGGAATTGTAAAGAAATGAATCACCGGTAACGCAAAAATATTAAGCAGCACGACTCTTTTCTACACTGATAATTATAATAAATATTTCTCGAGCACTAAATCAGCATATCATGTGACACTGAAGACTGCAGTAATGAAATTCAGCTTTGATCACAGAAATAAATTACATTTTAAAATATAGTCAAATGGAAATATAATATGATTTATGATCAAATAAATGCAGCCTTAGTGAGCATAAGAAACATTTTTAAATATCAGATTCTAAACCTTTGAATAGTAGTGTATACTAAGTACATACTAAATGGTAATCAGTATGTTTATATACTATACTGAACATTTTCATGAAGTAACTGTCTCGTCATGTTTGTGTGTGTTTAGGTGAAGTGATTGATGTGGAACAGGGCATCAAATGTGAAAACCTGCCCATAATAACCCCTACAGGAGATGTGGTGGTTTCCAGCCTGAACATACAGGTAAATTCCCATCTTAAACCCTCCTTGAGTCATTTTAATTTTTAATCTAATTTTACCAGTGCAAAATTGGCATGCGGGTGTAGTAGGCATTGCGTACTTGTTACATCCAACTAAAACCGCTCTCCGTCTTCCAGCTAAGGAGACTGTATATTAAATTATTTCTATCACTCTGCTGCAATATCTTGTGCTCATGCAGAGTAAATGAGTCAGTGGTCTGATGCAACATGCTGTTCTCTGCGTGATTTATGCGCATGTGAAGTGTGAATATGTCAATGAGGCTGTTATCTGGTCTTATTTCTCTAGCCTAGTTCTGAGAGTACTTCACTGATAATACAGCATTGCTAATCAGTCCCTGACCTTTTGACAGTTTAAAGTGGGTTTAAAGGAGAAGATATATTATGAGACCCCCCTTGGAGAATTTGTATTTATGTATTTTGCTCATTACTGTGGCAATTTTTGCTTGCATCACCTGTTATCATGCATTAGCTTATCTTTATGGAATATTTGAATTAGTTTTCCCTGCCTGTGCGCTGGTGAGAGATATAGTCAATTATTCTGTACAATCTAAAACATGTTTGCAGGACTTGAAGCTGTAAACTTTAAAGCTAGCAAGATAAGTGCAGAGATTTTCCTTTGATATATTCTCACCACGGCTGTTTATTATGCACATGTTTCAGATAACGCCTGCAGAGCTGATACATGATAGTTGACTGACAACGTGGACATGTGTGGGTGTTTTTTTAGCATCAGGTTAATATTTAAGGAAAATTACACTTAAACGGGTCACTTTTCTCAAACAGGTTTAATATATTTTCAGCTTTTTGCAGTTTTGTAGACCTGTGGATTAAAAAAATACAAATATATTCATATATATTATCATTTATATCATAGTTAATGTTATATTTAAATAAAACTATTAAAAAAGCACTTTTGTTACTTGAAATAAAATAAATGTTATCTAAAATAAAATTAAATATTAAAAATAAGTAGATTTCATGTAGTTTCCATACAGCAATTTTAATTTAGATTTAAAATTACTGGGGAAAAAAAACTAAAATTAAAAAAACAAACCAAACAACATATGTATAAATAAAAACAATAAAAACAAAAGCTACAAAAACTAACAAAACACACAAACTAAATAATGAAAACTAAAATTTAACTAAAATTGAAATGAAAATATAAAGCTAAAAACATAAAATTAAATATTTATTGAAATACAATAATGCTATTTGTACATATAATTGATATATTATACTGTATTAAAATTTTTATATAATATAAAATATAATTTTAAATAATTTGTATATTATAAAAATGTAAAATATAATTTCTAATATACACTTATTTATTAGAAATCAATTAACACAGTGACCTTAAATATATACATTTATAATAATGTAGACTGATTAGTATGTATGCACCTGTTGTGAATCCAGGGAAAATTGGCTCAAAATTCCTGTGCACATTGGTACGTAACTTACACACAATTATTATAATATGTTAAATTTGTTAAATGTACTTTTTCAGCAAGTATCTTGTCTTGAATGCACTAGTTATAAATGCAGTGCATGCTTTTTGTGCATACATTTCTTGAGTCTGGATTAAGTATATGCTCCCTTATGATTAATTCATGTTTCCTGCTAAATTCTGAGAAATGGGTCATGAGTACCACAGTGTGACCCCCCTCTGGTCTGCCCCGGACAATGTGCTGATTATATTCCGGTCGCGCGTTGGTGTGCTCTTAGGGTTTCCACAACAGCGCCTCGATTTTCAGGGGCGGCATGCTGCTAATACCCTCTCATGGCCATGATGTCGCAGTCATGCGGTGCGCTCATGACACAATGAATATTACCCACAATACTTTCTCAGATCGCTTTTGCAGCCAAAAGCAGCCAAGCCAAGAGGAAGAAAGCACGGTAGACTATGAGGATCATGCAGGCCAGATGGAATGTGCCGTAGCTTCGAGGTTGTTAAATTTTTAGATGAACTGTTCCTTTAAGATTCATTCGTCAGTTCTCTCTGGTTAAATCTGCACTTAGGTGCCA
This sequence comes from Enteromius mattozi, assembly GCA_032359235.1. Lineage (NCBI taxonomy): Eukaryota > Metazoa > Chordata > Actinopteri > Cypriniformes > Cyprinidae > Enteromius > Enteromius mattozi. Next base: position 2,526,188 of record JAUMHE010000055.1, read on the forward strand.
GACAGCCATCAGAATAGACTAAAGTCACTCGACCAGCTTGCATCTATACTTAGTATTATCATTAACGCCGCTTCCAGATGTTTTGAACCCGGATGATTCACATTGGTTTGGTGTTGTGTTGAAGGTCTTTTAATAGTAATTGACGCTCTAGCAGGAAGCCGTGCTGGTGTATTTATGTGTGTCTGGTGAATGGATGGCTTTAGCGTAATGACAGGGTGTAGAGAGGGAGCGATCTGTTTTTCTCAGTATGTTTTGCTGTAGAGAGGCCTTTGAAAACCATCAAGCGTTTCCCATCACAGTGGCTCCTTTTAACCCTGTGGCTTTACTGAATTTGTAAACACATTTAGCTGTTTCCCGTGGTTTGTCCCTCTGTGCATCTTTCTCTCTGTCTCTGTGGGGGTGTTGCACGATCCGCTGCATGTATGTTCGTTCGTGTGTCTTCAGTAACATGTTGGGGGATGTTGGGTCTTTTTCCTCCAGGTCGATGAAGGCATGCATCTGCTGATCACGGGTCCCAATGGTTGTGGAAAAAGCTCTCTGTTCAGAATCCTGAGTGGCCTCTGGCCCGTCTACAGTGGAGTGCTTTACAAGCCATCACCTGAGCACATGTTTTACATACCTCAAAGGTACTGACTGCACTTTGTGACCTAAAAAGTATGCACTAAAAGTAAGCACTTTACTGGTGAGGAGTAGGTATATGCTTTGAAGTGTGTAGTAAGTAGGGCTTGATTTTATGTCTGGGATGTATCATATTAAATCATATGTAAAATGAAGGAATATTCATGAATATCAGAATAATGTAATGCATTTTCAAGTTGCTGTTGAAGCATTTTAAACTTGAGTAGCAAAATTTCAGTGAAATTTAAAAATCTCGTTCAGTGAGTAGTGTTCATTTTTGTATAATAAAATGTTTTATATCATTATTTAATTTAATATTGTTATTTATGTTATTATTCTAAATTATTAAAAAATAAATTTTATACAGTTTTATAAAATATTTTGATATTATTTTAAGATGACTGTTATATACATAAAATTAAAAGTAAAATTCAAAAGTGAAAACATAACCTCATTATTTACAACTCAAGTTTTAACTCAAGGATGTAACCAATTTGATAGTTTAAACATTCAATAATTCTGTAAAAAATGTAATTACTCTTTAAATCAGGACCAAATAATTTGGATAAATAATGCCAATTGTCATTATTGCCTTCAATATGGATAATACAATATAATGTTAAAACCTAGTAATTTGGAAATAAATCATTTTGGAGTAAATACAAATATATTATTTTAATCTAATCAAAGACAAATATATATATATATATATATATATATATATATATAAATTTCCTGCAAAAGAGTATGTCAGTGTTAGGATAAACTACAAATGTAATAAAATTGCTTGTTGATGCCACAGATCTCTTTATGTTAAAGTTAACGTCTGGCAAAAGTTAGTCCCTTAAAATTAATTTTTCACTTTTTGGTTTCATAATCGCAACATAACAGCTTCGTCCTGGCTTAATTTTTATTTTTTGCAAAAGAATCAAATAAACAAACAAAAAAGATTTAAAAAATATTGCATGACCACACAATTTGAAAACCAACATGCCACCCAGGCACCTTTGATGTGTTTTTGTCATTGTAGTATGCTTATCTTTATCTTGCATGCCAATAGTGTACATATCAGGTCATGATTGTAGAAGGCTGTTGATTTCTCATTGTGCAGGTTTAGGACCCAGTACTGAGATGCAGTCTGCTGGATTTTGTTTAATAATTAAGATCAATTAGAAGGCAGAGACGTGGGTGTGCGTGCATGTGTTTATTTCCATTTCCCACGCCGTGCCAGGTTAATTAGCGCTGATGAGTGTGCTGATTAAAAAGAGGAGCACAATCCAAAAGCAGTCAGCGCATATGGTGCTCCTGTGACTGCGTTACATGTCGGCTTCATTACAAACCCAACAGGAGTACAGCATTGCTTCGTGCTCATGATCACACAACGGGATGTGTCCAACATTATTGCGAACCAGCAGCTGCTTGTCATTTGGCCCGCTTGCAGTTCACTGAATGTCTCTGTATATCAGGACCGTTAAAGAGAAAAAAGATTAAATAAGACTTTCAACTGCTTTTTACAAGATGTGCCTAATGATTTTGAGTAGACTGCATTTTTAAACACTTCACCCATTTTGCCTTAGCTTTATGAGAATTATTAATGCAAAATGTGAAACAGAGGATGGATGGGTAAACCAGACATACAGTAAAAAAAAATATCATTACATGCACAGTGAGAAATATGAGTGTTATTCAGAAGTAATATCTTTTCATCAACAGAAACCTGCTATTTTAATCCACCAAAAAAAAAAAAGATGTAGACTCAAGTTTCCTTTGAACTCATCTGGTACAAAGAGAACTAGATGATTAAATCCCAGGATTCTGGATTCATTATTGTTTTCTTCTCTTTTCAGGCCTTATATGTCGGTGGGAACGCTGAGAGATCAGGTCATCTATCCTCACTCTCTTCAGGAGATGCAGGAGAAAGACATCACTGACCGGCAGCTGGAGGACATCCTAAAAACTGTGAACCTCTGTTACATCCTGGAGAGAGAAGGAGGTAAGAGACGTCACAGGAACATCTTCCGATATTCTCTTCAATCACGGGATGGGAATATATAATATATAATAACTTTTTCAGTTGTGAGATTGAAAACAAGTACTGCAGCTATGTCAGTTCAGAATGTCAGTTCAAAATTTATGGTCAGTAAGATTTTTTTTTGGGAACAAAATTAATATATTTATTTGACAGAAATTAAATTGCTCAAAAGCAACAGTAAAGATGTGTATAATGTTACAAAAGATTTAAATTTTAAATAAATAAATGTATTAAGTATCCTAAAAATGTATCATGTAACATATTAAGCAGCACAACTTAGTATTCCAATGCATATAATAATATGTTTCTTAAGCAGCAAAGCAGCAAATCAGCATATTAGAATGATTTCATGTGACACTGAAGACTGGTGTAATGATGCTGAAAATTCAGCTTTGCATCACAGGAATAAATTACAGTTTAAAATACATTCAAATTGAAAAAGTTATTAGAGACTTATTCAAAAACATGAAAAATCTTATCGACCTTAAACTTTTGAACGGTAGTGTACATAGTGTGATAAATGAATGTTTATTCTCACCAGTGTTGTGGGATAAAAGCAAGCACAGCACATTTACTTTACTGGATGTAAAGTGTTGAACTAACAGTTTCTTATTGATATAATATTAATAGCATATAATTAATAATGCATGTTTAAAGGATTCAGTATCATGGAATAAGCAAAACTGCATTAGTAGTAAACATACAGTATTTAAACAGTATTAAATACTGTCAGGTTGGGATGCAGTGAGCGACTGGAAGGATGTATTGTCTGGAGGAGAGAAGCAGAGGATGGGCATGGCCAGGATGTTTTACCACAAGTAAGTTTGATATTTTAATATGACACATAATATGATATGAGGCAGGGGCATATGTAATGAAAGTAGCTTTTTTTTTTACACCATAGTTAATGCTGGACTAACATCTATTTGAATCCAATTTAATGCTAGTTAAGAATCAGGGATGTTACTGGGATACTTTTTCAGTAATGATCTTTCAGTTGCTTGAGATAATTGGTAGAATAAAATAATATAATAACACTTTGAAGATGGTAAGTTATGATACATGTAAGAAAGCTGCTCATGGTTTCTTTAAAGCCACTGAAGTGATAAATATTCAATTACTGAACGTTATTAGCATTTAACCGGATTCAGTGGGTGTTTTTGGAATCTATACAGCTCACTTTGCATTTGAAGTGAGCAGCTGCTTTAGGGGAGATTATTGTAGAACCACTGAGATATTTATTAATGGGGAAGGGAAAAAAACCCAAGTCAGAATATAAAAAATTAAACAATTCAACTGCCAGCTATTGCTTTTAAGTCTGCTTTAAAAGTCCCCAACAACTTGTGTGTTTAAAGCTGATAAATCTCTGGTTTATCTCTAACAGGCCTCAATACGCTCTCCTGGATGAGTGCACGAGTGCTGTGAGTATTGATGTGGAGGGCAAAATCTTTGAAGCTGCAAAGGATGCTGGGATTGCGCTTCTCTCTATTACACACCGTCCTTCTCTCTGGTGGGTTTTCAGTCATAGGAAAATGAAGAGCCGTTCCTTTATTGCTAGGGGGGAAAAAAAGAGTATTTATGTTCGTTCAGGAACTACGCACTGAATCATAAACACATAAGATTAAAGGGTTCATATGATGGAAAACAGGATTTTGCTTGCTTTTTTGATGTGCTATGTAGACATACTGTAATATTCACAACACTCAGACCACTCAGACTAGTTATCCAACAAAGCTGTGGTAATGGGTTGTTGAAGGTGCTCAATACTGTAGCATAAAATCACAAATAGGTGCCCTGAGAGAAAACACCTGTCTTTGTGATTGCAATAGGCTAAATAAAGAATCAGGGGAGCGGCCCATGCTTTTTTTTAATCAATCGGAAAACTAGCCACGATGAATCATGTTAAGCCTTTGGGTTATGGAGAAAGGGTGTGTGGAAGTTAGCAAGTGAATTGTTTCTAGCGATCATTATGACGTTGCATCCTTGAACACATTAACACATTTTTTTAAAGAAAGTAATACTTCCGTTCAGCAAGGACACATTAAATTGATCAAATATGGCAGTGAAGACTTTTATGTTATAAAAGATTGCTGTTTTGAAATAAATGCCTTTTTTAAACTCTATTCATAAAAGAACCCTGAAAGAAATGTATCATGGTTTCCAGAAAAATATGCACTATTCAACATGATAATAAGAAGAAATGTTTCTTATGCACCAATTCTGAATTACACTGGAATGATTTTGGAAGGATCATGTGACACTAAAGACTGGAGTAATTTCTATTGAAAATTCAGCTTTGCATCACAGGAATAAATTACATTTTAAAATGTATTCAAATAGAATTCAGTTACTTTAATTTGTAATAATATTTCGCAATTTTACAGTTTTTACTGTATTTGTGATCAAATAAATGCAGCCTTGGTGAGCAGAAGAGTCAAAAACATTTGAAAAATCTTAATGACCCTGAACTTTTGAACAGTGAGGCATATCTGTATCAAAACCTAATCAGTTTTTGACCAGTTAGTTTTACCTTGATAAATGAAGCTGTGATTAGGGCTGGGTATCGAGGTCAATGCTTATTAGGTACCGACCGAATTGCCTCCATAGAACCGAGTATCGAAAAACGTCTCATCGTTCGGTACCCAATTTCGATACCTGAAGGGGTTAATCTCATCAACGTCAGTGAGCCAATAAGACTGCAGCACTAGCCAGTGTGTTTGACCAGAAGTGTGTAAAATATCCTTATGTTATTTATATCATTTACACGACTGCACGTCATTTCTGTCTCTACATTAAGTTGCGCTTTCTGTATCACGCATGGCACAGGTCCGGTTTTATTTACTAGCATACTGACCTGCCCGTGACGCTTCCGCTGATATTGACGTCTTGCGTCTCACTAAATGAGGACATAAATACAGTAGGCTACATGAATAAAATCTCCAGAATTGCTCCGAGGGTTACTTCAAGAGCATTTGACCGTTTTATTTGAGTAAATCTATTGTCATATCATGTACACACAGACCTGTAAAGGTATTCATGGCAAGCCGTCAAAATAAAAGTTGGGTTTGGACATGGCAGCAGAAATATATTACTATTGTTCAGTAGAATGTACATAATAGGCTAATACAAAAATTATTAAAACAGTATTTCTTTATTAAAACTAATTTGCACCGATTCATTGTGTTGATTTTTTTGTTTTTCCATGCATTGGCTCAGGAGATGAGGTTTTGAGTCTGTATAAATGTCAACAAGCTGAAAAAAAAATGTTGTTTGAGATAATGTAATTTTGTTCAAACTGATTTCATAAAATTTGTATCGAAAAAAGTATCGTTCAGGAACCGGTATCGAACTCAAGGTATCGGTATCGGTTTTGAAATTTTTTAAAAGATACCCAGCTCTAGCTGTGAATTATGCTGTTATCCAGATGTTTGCATATAGACTTCTTAAAAAGGGTACAAGGGAGGGTGCAAAAAAACTAAAATACAATGATATGGTTACAAGAAACCTGGATTATCCTTATAAGTGGACATAGAAATAAATACGTAAATAAATAACTTCAGAAGTGCAATACTTTCCAGAAGTTTTTAGGAAAAATGTCTATATTAGGACACAGCACAGCTTTAAAAATGGTTTTATCTAGAGGTTTCTATAGTAGTGTCTCTGTGTTACTTTCAGATCAGTCAATGACACACCTTGTCCTGAACTTCCTCTGTTGACAGGAAGTACCACTCCCACCTGCTGCAGTTTGACGGCGAGGGTGGCTGGCACTTCGAAAAGCTGGACGCCTCCACACGTATTTCCCTGCAGGACGAGAAGCTCCGGCTCGAGACCCAGCTCTCGGGAATTCCCAAGATGCAGCAGCGGCTGGCAGAGCTGTGCCGTATTCTGGGGGAGGACAGCAGTCTGCCGAACCCTGGGGAAGTGGAGGAGGACGACGGGATGGAGTTAGAGAGGGAACAACAGAAGGAGGGGGAGGAGAAGGAAAGAGATGTGGGAACTGGTGGAAAAGGCAAAGACCTTATGGAGTGATTTGCAGGCAGATGACGGATGCATTCAAGGCCAGGTGTGAGCGTATGTGTGTGTGTTTGTGTGTGCATATATCTGCCCACATATGTTTTAGATGCATGCATGCAATAGAGTTGGGAGTCAAGAACTTAATCAGAACCATTTGTTTTTTGTTTAAAGAAATCGCACAGTGGGAAACATTTT
>JAUMHE010000055.1:2544318-2556044 GCA_032359235.1 Enteromius mattozi
TATTTAAAAAATATATATATATATATAATTAAATATAAAAAGTATAGATAAATTGCTTGTATAGATACAATTTAAAGCTCTATTGTTGCTCTGAGATGTCATTGATGATCATATTCAAACCTGACAAGTTTACAAATATGAGTGAGAACCAGTAAATCAATTTTTTTATCCTTCCGTCTATGGCAGAGGTCGACACAAAGAGGCTTTTGTCATTTTTCACTATGCCAAATCAAAGCCCTTAAAACAATTATTATATGCACAATTCCCTTTTCAAATCATTGTTTGCAGTAATATCCCCTCATTTTCACAAAGTATTGCTCAGAGAGCAAAAAGCACCATAACAGCGGACCAAACTGCATCATTGCATTGAGTGTGAGTGCAACCGCACAGCATGACCCGCTGAAAGTGCACATTGATCCCCACTGCACAGCCAAAACTCTTCAACACCGTGCTATCACTTGCTTTCGCAAATAAGCCAATCTCCTCTGTGATGTCCAGAGAGTTTCGCAGATAATTGGTCACAGTTTAGTTGAGTAGCACAGTACCACCCTGCTTTTGTAGCAGTTTACTTCCCATGCAGCTGGTAACTAGGCCCAGATGAAATCAGCAGTAATTTTGGTGGGAAATGTGCAGCGGTGCTTAAATTGATGTTAAATTGAGAAAAGATTACTGCACTTTTGTTGGTAGCTGAATGCATTATCAGATTACCCAAAATGTTTAATAAACAAACATGCAAGGGTTGGGGAAGGTACTTTTCATGTAGACTCATATCTGAATAAAACATTCATCATCATTGCATATCCTCGTGTGTATTGTGAACTTTACATGTTTGAATATCAGCATGAATCAAAACTGTGATGTACATGACTTACACTTTCATACGTACAGTTACAGTGTCATATATAACTTCAACAGATTTAGTATAGAGAAAATTAATCAAATGTGACCCTGGACCACAAAACCAGTCATAAATGTCAATTGAGATTCATAATCATCTGAAAGAATAAATAATAAATAAGCTTTCCATTGATGTATAGTTTGTTAGGATAGGACAATATTTGGCCGAGATACGACCAATCTGGAATCTGTCACATGATTCTTCAGAAATCGTTCTAATATGCTGATTATGCTGCTCAAGAAAGATTTTTTATTATAACTATCAATGTTGAAAACATTCGTGCTGTCCAGTATTTTGGAAAACTTTGGTACTTTTTCAGGATTATTTGATAAATAGAACAGCATTTATTTGAAATAGACATCTTTTTGTAACATTGTAGAGGTCTTGACCGTCACTTTTGATCAATTTTAATGCATCCCTGCTGAATAAATGTATTACTTTTTTTTAGGTTACATGAGGGTGAGTAGGTGATAACATCCTTTCTATCCCCTTAAATCTGTTTCTTCGCAAAACACATTCATTTGATGGGAATTCGACAACAAACAAAACCCCCATGAGCAAGTCGGCACTCGAAGGCTCATGAATTTCAGATGAAGATCCTCTGAATCATATTTACAGACCCCTCTCTGATAACACCGCGTCGGGTCATTGTGGTGGCTCTCGGGTCTTAGTTTGTTTTGACGCCAGTTTTTGTGATGTCATAATGGGTCATTTGCTGTTTTCACGGATCAGCTGTGGCGTGTATTAGCGCTGATCAAAGTGCGCTGTGTGTGTGTCGGTTTGTTTGAGGTGTGGCAGTGCGGTGGGAGTGTCTTTCAGAGGCAGAGGGACACCCGGATTTTCTCCCTGAGAGATTAAGGCAGAGGCCGGGCCTCCTCGCTGGGTGCAGACAGATTAGGAAGCTCCCGGCTCAGACACGGATCGCGTCAAGTGTGGTGACAGAGTGTGTACTTGTGTGTGTGTGTTTGCGTGAAGAGCTCTTGATCACGCCAACCGCTGTGTTACTTTCCCGATTGCCTGTCATCGTGCACCCAGCACAATCGCAGAACTTCTGTCGAGGATGTGCTGAAGGTGCCATTAAAAATGCATGACTTTTTTTGATATCCCGTGCATTTTCCCAACAGGGTTTCCGGGAGGGCACCTCTTCTTTTCCAAACAATAGCTAAATCTCCATATAAGCTGTAATTAATTTTTTTGTTCTAGAATCAGAAATCTTGATTTCTTTAAAGCCCGACAGCTACTCTTTTCTTTTTTTGGGTATTATTATGTAAAAAGAATATAAATATATTTTTATCATTATTATTATCATGTTTTATGAATAATTTATAATTTTATAAGGTTTACAACATGGAGGAAATGGAAAAAACTAAACGAATGAATGAATGAATGAATAATCAACTAATGATAAAATTATTCAAATAATTTTAAATGAGTGAATAAATAATCAGTTAAAATTGAAATTTATTATATTATTTCGCATTTATGTATATTTTTATATGATAAAAATACAAAATAAGTAAATATATACATTGTAAATATTTCCATTTAAATTTTGAACAAAAGGGAGGTAATTATTAAACAAAGAAAATTAAAAAAAAAATTAAAAATGATAAATATTAATGAACAATCAGTTAATACATTCATTTAAAAAATTATTTATGGTTTATTTGTCATTTTCATATTCAATAAATTTATTTAAATAAATATTTTTTGAACAAAAAGGAGAAAATCAATAATACACAAAAAAATAAACCACTAAAATGTCCAAACTATGGGAAACAATGTTTTTATGTTTTGCAGGAAAACAACTCACTTTTCTCGATTAACCATACAAAAACTATATTTTTGACAACATTTACAATAGTAATGTCATTATGATGAATACCAGTTTGTCTTTGTTTGAGTAGCGCACTAGTTTTATTTAGGTTCTGTTCATAACAAACAGCTTTGTTTTTTTGTTTTTATGCTTTATACATAAGAAACAGTCGAATTGACCCATGGCTGCTTTGTCCTAAATCCCTCAAGCATCTGAGGATGGCAGATACCACATCGTTTGAGGATTTAGTCTGAAATAATCTAGCGCGCATTTAAGCGAAAACGAGGTACTTATCCCCCCTGATGGGCTTCTGGATTGTCGCTGTTTCCCAACTGTCCCCAAAATAGCTGCGATGTGGTTACAGTAGAAGTCGGCGGAGGCGTTCGGCTGCTGCTTCTCTTTCTCTCCGTCGCTCTGTGTGCTTTTGAAATATGGCAGCGCTCTTCACATGAAAAGAGCTCTCCAAACTTAAACCGCTTTAAATGCTCTCCAGTCCTGCTGTAACATCACATTACCAACTGCGGCTCTTTATTTACTCTCATTGACTCACCAAAGGCACACAGACACGTTTTTCTCCATTTGGGAAGTGCGCTAACTGAGTTTCTTGGTTTTGCGGTGGGGGGGCTTTTGCTCCCTTCAGGTCCTCCTGAGGAGTTTCTACATGGGAGTAATTATGACATGATGGGTGTTCGAGTGGTTTTAGTTGAAAGAAAATGAATGTGTTGAGCGAATTCATATTTCATGCTATCTTTCACGCTTCCTGACAAAGACCGGATGCTTACAGTATGTGGCCTAAATCGAAGAGCATGAGATATGATTTAGGAGATAAAATGATGCTTTTATGTTTTTTGTGATGCCACAAAGAATCATGGGAAATGTAGTTTGGTCATAAACTGTCTAAAATCATGACATGTAATAACATGTTCCGAATAGTGGTTTACAGGGTGGATAAAAAGATAAAACAACAATAAAACAAACAGTAAATAAGATAATAAATAAACAATCAGTTAAAGCACTAGGTTAGCTGAAAATTTTCATTTGCTGAAAAATAACCCCCCAGACCATCCAAGATGTAGATGAGTTTGTTTCCTCATGGGAACAGATTTGGAGAAATGTAGCATTACATCACTTGCTCACCAATGGATCCTCTGCAGTGAATGGGTGCCGTCAGAATGAGAGTCCAAACAGCTGATAAAAACATCACAATAATCCACATCAGTTTTTTGGCTTCACAGGGCAATAATTGACTGACTGGAGTGGTGTGGATTATTGACAGCTGTTTAGACTCTCATTCTGACGGCACCCATTCACTGCAATGGATCCACTGGTGAGCAGATGTTTCTCCAGATATTCCCGCCATGGTTTATTGTCATCCTACAAGCAGCCTTCATAAATCTTACATGTCTCCTCTTCCAGTTTCAGACATCTGAGATCTCAGCAGTCTCAACCTGTGCTCTCAGACTTACTAAGATACTAAAGTTTGCAATCAAAAGTCAGCGATCTCAATATAAACTCAAACATTTCACTCCAAATAGCTGCTATCCACATTCATTTCAATACTCTTATATATTTGACCCTGGAACACAAAACCAATCTCAGGTTGCTTGGGTATATTTGTAGCAGCAGCCAAAATACATTGAATGGGTCAAAATGATCAATTTAAGTAAAGATCATGTCTCATGAAGATATTTGGTACTTTTCCTACCGTAAATATATCAAAACTTATTTTCTGATTAGCAATATGCCTTGCTAATAACTTAATTTGGACAACTTTAAAGGCGATTTTACCAATATTTTGAGTTATTCAGGTGACCCATCTAGCTCCATTCTAGTATCTAAAGCTCACGTTTCAATAATCGTAATCATAAAATGTCACATTTATGAAATGCTGTTTAGCTAGGAAGTCACTGAAGTCTCTTGAGTTATTTAAGGTAATCTCAGAGCAATTTTAAAAGTCCTTTGGGTGGTGATTGAATCTGATCGGGACGCTTGAGGTTTTATACTTATATGAAAACACAACATACTGTATACCATGTGTTTCTCTTTCTTCAGCCCGTTTTATTATCTGATGGTAAGGCAGGGCTTTTCCACTCTGAATGTTTAACAAAGCTCCGTCTCCCATAACGGCACAGCAGTCTAATCCCAGAGCTGTTTTTATCACACAGAAATGCATTCGAATCCACACGCCCATAATCTCCATCTCTCCCACACTCGTTTATGGACACGGGCTCTGGCGAATAGATTTCGCAGCTGTTTTGAAGTGTTTTTATTTGTTTGGGTTACGGCGGCCACATGAACGCTTACAATGAAACCGCTGTGTAAAACGGGAAAGGTCGGCAGCTGGGTGTGTGTGTGCCACGCAGAACTCTGTCCTTCATCATGCTGTCTCTCTCTCTCTCTCTGTCTGTCTTTTGTTTGTCTCCAGGTCTCTTCCTCTCTGGGCCTCTGAGTTGTTTTCCTGCAATTGTCTGCTCCTGTTTTCCCTCTGTTCTGTCTGTGTCTCACTCCCTTGCTCGATCTCTCTCTCTCTCCATCCTGCTTTCGAGCATGTGGTTAGTGCTGTTTGTCTTTGAGGTGCGAAATGCAATTTGGCTTGTTAACTACAAAAACAAGGGTCAAGAGAGCACGTGGTTGCAAAACCAATTTGCCTTTTGTGTTTCTGTCTATAAAGTTCAAGTGAACCCCTTTAACAACTCACTCAACAGATCTATTGTACAGTTTAGTGAGCTGCCCTGCTGTCTGCTGCCCACGGAGGGAGCATCCTAACGCGAATGGAATGTCATAAGTGAATGCTTCAGCTCGGAAAGTCTGAGTTGCCAACTTCCTTTTTTGGGAAGTGCAATTGAATGACACTTTAAAGGCAGTGTAGTTGATTTGTTTCAAAAACATTTTTGTTATGCTGGTTGAAATGTCTTGAAATTTAAATATTACATTTATTTTAATATAATTTTTTTTTTAAATAATTTTATATATTATTTTATTGTTATGTATTAATCTAATATTATATTATAAATTATTTTTTTCTTTTATGTATTTTTTTTTAAATATTTTTATTCAGAGGTTTGAGTCAGTAAGATTTTCTTTTTTAAATACATTTTATTTTCAGGGATGCATTAAATTGATCAAATGTCAGTAAAGACTAACAATATATTTTAAATAATTTTCTTTATCTGTTCATCACAGAATTCTGGAATAAATGTCAATATTTCAAAAAAAAATAAATAAAATAAAATTACATATTAATCTAACATTATCTCTAATATAATATATTAAAATAATTTTATATTAAAATTTATACATAAAAATATTTTAAAGGCAATATTTTGTATTTGGTTTTTTATATATATATATATATAATAATTTATTCAATCATTTATCTTTTATTGTTTAGAATATTTTGTTTTTAACTGCATTTTTTTCTGCAGGGATGCATTAAAATGATCAAATGTTACAGTAAAGACTATTTTTAACAATATAGTTGAAATAAATGTTGTTCTTTGCACCGAATAACAGCAAGCAAAATGCAGTGCTGTGAAAGCAGTGTAAAAGAGTTTTATACTTGCTGGGTCACTAGGTTTTGGAACAGAACTACCATAGTGTGTAGACAAGAGTCATTTAGATTGTAAAATTAGCACCCGTGACAGAGCTCACTCTCTCTCTCTCTCTCTCTCTCTCTCTCTCCCTGGAGATCTCCAGTCTCTCTGTGCTGATTTTACTCTTCTAGCTAATGAGGAGGCGTGCCTGCGGCTGGTTGGCGAGGGAGTGTTCACTAGAGCTGTGTGTGTGCATCTGTGTTGGGGTCTGTTTACAGCAGAGGGTCTTCCCTGGCCACTTTTGGGAGGATGTAGCCCACTCTCTCTCTCTCTCTCTCTCTCTCTCTCTCCAGGCCCCTGCGCACATCCTGAGCGTCTTCTCATGTAGCACTTTAATGACAGTGATCTCTGCCGAGAGGGACGCCCAGTCGGGCTCGCTTATTCAAGCCAAAATCTGCTTCTCCACATGCTGCTATCTCTGTGAACACCCTCTTCCTTTCTCTCTCTCCACAGTTGTCCTTACTTTCTACTCTTCCCCTCTACTTCCTTTAATTCTGTTCTGCTCTCTGTTCTCCACTTCCTGTTTGTCTTGTTTTGTCATGTATTTATTTTTGTGCTTTCATCGACAGAGGGTGAGAAACTTGAAGAATAAATCAGAAGTCTCTGACGTAGAAGTGCGTCTCCTTCCTTACTGTATATGTTTTTTTTTAGAAATGGTCAAATAACTGATGAGTATGAAGTATACACTGGTTTATGTATAGGTGTATTTTATGTACCCACATATATATACCCATGATATATAAAACAATATGTGATGATATAAATTAAATAGTATATATATAACCCGAATTCCGGAAAAGTTTGAAAATTTTAAATTTGAATAAAATAAAACTCTGCCTCTCTAAGACATCTCTTTTAGAGCTAATCATATTACAGAACTGATATCAATTAACATAATTAGTTGCTAGATGTTCTCCCAGCTGAATCTGTTAAAAATGTATTGCTTTTCTAGCCCTTTGTTGTCCCTCTGCCAACTTTTTTGAGACCTGTAGAAGGCATTAAATTTGAAATGAGCTCATTTAAAGTGTACAGTTTCTCAGTTTAAACATTTGTTTTGTTCTCTGTGTTCTGTGGCAAATAAGATATTGAATCACTCATGTGATTTGAAAGTCTTTTAGTTTTCATTTTATTCAAATTTAAGAAACATCCCAACATTCGGATAGTGTGTATGTATATAAAGTATATCATATAGCATATGCTCGCACACACAAAATAATAATAAAAAAAATACTTAAATAAATAAAATTATAAAATCTTAAATATAAAAAATACATCAATGATTATACAAATAAGTAAAATATCTATCTATATCTACCATTTATTTATTAACCATTTATTTTACGTTTTTTATTATTATTATTTTTTAAGTAGTTTAAAAATACGGTGACCTCAGAAAGAAAAAAAAAAACATTGTCCCTTTTGCACCCGAACGATGTGGGCTTAATTTTTCCGGCACCCGCTGTTCTAGAGTCAGCTTTTCTGACCAGCAAGTAATTATGGGCTGGATTTGAAAAGAGGAAACTGATCCTAGTGCAGCAATTATGGGCAGTGTATTTCCCAGGCCAGCAATCTGATTCCCTATCAGTATATGTTCAGATATGACACCCGTCATGCTCCGCTCTCCCTGTCCTCACACACACACACTCATTCTCCTGTCCTTCAGCCCTCTTCTGTCCATGGTTTCTCTCATTTACTCTCTGCATGTCTCTAAGCTTCCCCCCTCTCGCTCTCTATGGCTGTTTTTCTCTTCGCTTCGCGCTCTCTCTCGTTCCCCTTTGACACTGTGTGGGAGTGAGATTTGCAGGGTAGATTATAGAGTGTGTAATAGTGTGTGTCAGAGGCAGGGCTGCCACTGTAATTGGTGCCTTTACTCCACAGCTGTCTGAGCCCAGCAGCATCTGTTTCACTGATCACGCACATACATGCGACTCGTCGAGCCAGTAAACCCACCAGAGCATCTCTTGCGTGCTTCGGGTTATTGATTTTTCTTAAGTGGAAGAATCTCAGCTATGTGTGTCACCGAAGTCTTAAGGATGGACAGCAGCCGTGGCATGTCATCAGCTACCACAGTAAACAAATTTTGGCTTCCTTTTGGGGAAAAAAAGAAACACAGAAACTTATTTAAAGTGATGCACTTGCGATGCATGCATGGAGTAGCGCAGAATATTTAAAATATGCGCCTGTGACTGTTTATAACCCTCAAGAGTTAACAACAATATAATTTCCTCAAGAAAAATAGTATTTGTTGACTCTCATATCATATCATAAATTCATTACTTTTTTGATTGCCTGTAATGCTTCTTAAATAGGAAAGATGCTGTCAAGCTCCACACTAAGAAAAATCATCATAAAGAGTGTGTGTGACTTGTGAACCTGATCACTTGTGCACTTTAAAGGGTTTTGAAACCATAAAACACATTGGGATGTTAATTAAAATGTACATGCTGCATATTACTGAAAACGATATGATTCATTTTGTCTATTATTAAAAGGAGAAGTTGTTATTTTTGTTCTGCTGAGCCATTCTGTTCTTGTGGTTATGAAGCAAAGTTCACAAAACATGAGGCGCCGTCTCCAAATTATGCTTGGCTGCAGAATTTGTCTCTACATTATCTGTTTCAGTAACACTTGTTAACTACTAACTACATCTTTTCCCTCAATAAATTCTTAATTTGCTGCTTATTAATAGTTAGTGCAGTAGTTGTTAAGTTCAGGTAATGGGTGGGATCAGGGATGTAGAATAAGGCATTAATATGTGCTTAATTAGCACTAATAAATGGCTAATATTCTAGTAATATGCATGCTAATAAGCAACTAATAGATGTAACCATAAAATAAAGCATAACCTAAGTTTCTGTAAGCTTTTCCCCACTTGGACTTGAACATACTGTACAGTTAGACAGAAAAACCTATTCTAATAGGTAAATAAAATCTAAAATTAATCAATCTAATTTTTGGTAACACTTCGATTAAGTAACACTATTCAGTATTAACTATTTGCCTATTAGCATGCTTTATAAGTACTTATAAAGCACATATTAATGCCTTATTCTGCATGATCATATTCTAGATCCATTAACCCTACCATTTTTTTCTTAAATATTTTCTTATAAATATTTTTGTTTATTTACCAGTTTTTTGTAACTGATTTCGATTTAAAAAAAGATAGTGACATGCAAATAAAAAATAAAAAATTTCAAATCACAAGCCACAATTATTAGAGCCCAAACACTAATAGCTAGACAAGCGGGTGATACAATTGCTGTGTTTCTTTGCAAATGTGATGTGTTTTTACGAGTCTTGACTGTGAAAGCGTAAATTAAGGAAGTTTAGAAAGCTTAGAAAAATACATGAGTACCAGAACTAATAACTGACTTCAAAAAGGAAATCAGGAAGTACATTCAAGCTAATTAAAAAAGATTAGACCTAAAATGATTTCTTATGTGGACAATCTTATCGTTATAGCCCTCATTTGTCACTCACTTCAAGATAAATGACTGATATCTTTTGTGTTATTAAATGCTTTTAGTCCATCTAGTATGCTAAATTCATGAAATTTGGCATGTTTACTCAAGATGTCCTGTTTTCCTTGTGTGCCAAGTTTTGTGAAGATTAGACATCGTGCTCAGAAGATATACAGTAGGCCAATCCATCAATTTGGGCTACAGCCAAAAAAAGGTTGACTGCTATCTGCTAAACAGTTAAATGAATCAAATGGGGTGCTATGCATTTTAACTCCTCAAGTTTAAATGTGCACATGGACCTTTAAGCTATTGGGGATTTTCGGCAATTAATGACTCATACAAAGTTATCATATGACTTAAGAGAACTTAGTTGTTTGTACTACATTTGTATTGCCTTTTTGGCCTTTTTGAAGCTTCACAGCCCCTGCGTTCTGTCGTTGTATAGAAAAGAGCAGCGCCAATGAAGAACTAAAATGATACAGCTTTGGACATTTTCCAGTTCATTCATTTGTTTTGTTAACCAAAGAATGAGTGTGTTCTGAACAGCTTCACATTTCTGCTTTATGCACACTGAAAAACAAGACAAAAGTATTTTCAGCGGTTGACAGAATAAGCCACAGATGCTGCTGATAGATCTTAAATAGTGTTTATCCTCAAATATTGCTCAAAAACAGTGCATGATAGATAAATTGCTTATTTGGATATTCTACAAAAACATTATCTTGTGTGCACACACATGCTTTGAAATCAAAACGTTTCGCTGCCGAATGCAAATGTGACCAGACATCTGCTGGAAGTAGTTGTGCATAAACGAATGTCTCTTTTCTTCTGTCTTGATCAGCTCACGTTGAGATGAGTGATTGCTTATTCTTCCCCACTATAAAGCCCAAAAATTGTCTTCTGCTCCCATTTTGCAGTTCTGATACGATTGCGTTCCAATGTGTTTCTCTATAATTGAATCTCTTTTGATTTATGATGATGCTGCCAGGGTCTCATGGCGCACTGTAGGTTGTGGTAATAAAAGAAGATTTTTTTTTTTAAGAGATGGGGATTGTGGTGCAATAACAGCCGTTTCCAAGTAATTGAGAGTTTTCATGGATCAAATATGTTCTCTTGTTCCACTGCCATGTTGTTTGCATTCGTTGTCAAACCTGTTCTGCCACATTGATGGAGTTGAGGTGAGCTGTCAGCTACGGTAACTCACCCACCCCCCCCTGTCATTCTTTTACTGTGTACCTCGCCTCGGGCGTTTGGATACTGTACCGAGGGTCGCAGTAGACATTACAGGGTTTCAGATTCCTTTTTGGATTGAGGGGGGATTGGGGACGGGCCATAACTACTACAGCAAGATAACAGTATTAGATTGTGTGGGTCTGCCCTTCAGGGCTACTTCTGCAGAAGTTGAGCTCAAGTGAGCACTAGCATGGCAATGTCGTTGTTTTGAGTAGAGACACTGATAACCAGCATGGAAAAAGACAGAACCGAACTCATTAGTGGTGCACTCAAATTTTTTATTTTTTATGCTACTTGTTCAGAAATAAATGTGCTACACTGTTCTTTTCAGCGGGTTTTCAGGATGCTTTGCAAGGGACTGGATTAAATCTGTGTAAATTTAAGTGTTGTTTTATGTGTTTCTGAGAGTGTTTAATATAGTATTTAGAGTAATGTAGTATTTTTTTACTTGTTTTTGTGATACTGGTGTGGTGATGCACTTTTATTTTACACATACACTACAATTAAAGTTTGGAGCCAGTAAGTTTGTTTTACAGTTACATCTAGTTGCTTATTAGCATGCATATTGCTAGAATATTAGCCATTTATTAGTGCTGCTACGCAAGCACATATTAATACCTTATTCTACATCCCTAATCCTACCCAGTGTTACGCCGTAGGCGTATTCTGTTTTATGTTTTATTGTCTGTCTTGGTCTCCCCCGTCCTCTGTAAGATTTTGGT
>JAUMHE010000055.1:2563715-2578867 GCA_032359235.1 Enteromius mattozi
AGATGCTTGTCTATAGCCTGCTGCAGTACAAGCCGCGGTTCAGCTGCGCGCGACAAACGCTGCCAGTATGAAAGCACCATCGGCACGCGCCGCTCCTGCTCTGCATACACACCGCTTCCGCGCTGCTGACGCGTGCAGTGTGAAACCGGCGAAAGTCATCATAGCTTGCGTAGTATAGGCCCAGCTCCCAACCCAACTTTGTGAATAGATTAACGGCGATATTTTTTTTATCGCGCGATAAGAGTTAAGAGCAGTGCATTAACGCCGATAACGGCCCACCACTAATATATATATATATATATATATATACATACAAACAGTATTGCACTAAAGTTATGTAATACAAAATTATACAAGGCCCGGTTTCAAATCACAGCAGATTTTAGTTGATTTCTTGATGGAAAGAAGGTACTGAAGCAATTTATAGAAAGGTGCATGTGTGTATGTTGCACTTATGATTTTTCCCTTGGAATCTTTAAAATGCATCCCTTTTTTAATGCACTTGTAGGTTGACACCGTGGGAAATGTCACAGCCGGGTGACATTTGACAAATGAAGCCCAGCGGATGGCGAAGAATCTATTAAAGGCAGTGCGTTTGCAAGATCTGCATTCGTTTCAATTGGTATTGTGTGAACTGACAGTATCCGTGTCAAAACCCGGTGCAACAGAAACACACGGGTGTCAAACCCCATCTGCTCTCTCCAGCTGCGGTGCAGAGAGGCGTGTCTCTGCCTCCCCCCGCAACACCCCAAATCCACCCGACATGCGGCTTTAAGTGCAGCGTGCTTCAGTTCATGCCCGAATGCCAGCATTAAATATTAAGGGGAGGTACTGCAGGCTTAAGTGATGATTTTAGGTGGATTAACAATTTTGGTTGGATTTGATTTTGATTCTCTGACATGTTGCTTAAGCTAAAATGGCACAAAAATTAATTACTTTTAGAATTGGTTAGCAGCCTATATATAAGAAACAGTTAATGTTGTTATGAAATATACTGATGTTCCATATACTTTCAGATGCACAGACCAAATATTGGTTCTTAAAAGAAAATTCTTAAATGTTTTAAAATAAATCTTTTGAAAAACATTGTGTTGGTTTCATCACTTTTGATAAATGCATATTTGTATCATTTACATATCATAATTTGCATCAGAATACTAAAAAGGCTCTGTTTGCACTTTCTTAAAATAAGTTTAATTTTCATTAAAGGAACTGTTTCACTTTAGCCATTTTGCCAACTTCAGACAAAAGCCCTCTCCCTCCTGCCCTCACATTGATTGACAGGCACAGAGTGCTTTTGATTGATTACATTTTCAAATTGGCTAAATATCACCAATTATTATAATCATTTCACTGATATGTGTCAGATAATAAATTGTCATTATGTGTGATACTCCTAAGAAATCGATTAGAGAACCTTTAATGAAAAGAAAAATCTGTTATTAGCAAATATCAAATAAAAACTGTGAAGGGAAAAGTCAGTGTTGATACAAATAATAATTATATGTATTAAATTAATAAAATAAAATGCTTTTATTGCTTCAGCATCAGCAAAAAGGCAGTCATGTCTGAAAACTGAAATGCTAATATAAAAGGAAAATGTTTTGTCTATCTGTTCACCTGTAGTACCTCCCCCACGTAAGGGCAAGCCCCGCCCACTCCACAAGCGCTTCATTGAAACTGTTTCATGACGTTCGGAAAGCCCCGCCCACTCCCCCCAGAGCCGCTCGCGCTGCTCGCTGGAGTCTGAGCCGCTTCACAACAATGTAGCACACGCATAATGGGATTTACCGGGTTCACTTTCAAACGCTTGTGGTGTTGTTTTAAAAATTAACAAGACTTTCGTGTTGACTTCAAAGGGGATGAAACGCAGTGCCGCTGAATGAAGTGAGTAGCACAGTTCGCTGAGAAACTTTTGGGTGTTTTTGCGTTTTTGGATACAGAGAGGTGAATTTGTTAATCTGTAGATGCTTTGAAAAACACGCGGTGATCATGTTTTTCTGTTTAAAGAAGTGCATTTCAGGTAGAATGTCTTTGTTTTTGAGGGAAACGGTTAGGATTATGTTGCATTAAGTTATTATGAATGTCAGTGGGAAAGTACTTAGGATCCTTGGGTTCATTAAATTAATTAATGTGATTAGGAACAATGTATTGTTTTCATTTCTATTGACAGGAACCTCATTTAGTATTTCATAACTTACCATCAGAGCACTGAACATAATGCATCTTTGTGTTGAGCTCGTTGTTCAGTATGTTCTGTATATATTTTATAACCTTTCAGAAGGTTGCCTGCAGTCTGGGACAGACCTCTGAGAGTATTCATTGATTTTCGCTCTTGCATTCTATTTCAAGCTCTAACAAGCTTCACTTTGATACAAAAGAGAAGAAAAAAGGAACACGAAAAGCAAAAAGTGTCTGCTATTGAAATGTAGTTTGCAAACATTTTTAAACTAAGTGAGAATTGCTATCTAAATTACATTTGTTCTTTAATGCCTTTCATTTTTCTTTAATCCTTTTCATTCAGCTCTGTTTATAAAACTTTAATGGGACTGATTTAGTGTATGTCTGCAGATAAATAACATGCTTCTGAAACAACGTTATCAGACAGCTGCGTTGACATCCTATTCTCAAGACTCCAATTAATCAAAGGTGACTAGTCAAAGACCTCAAATGCCACACTAACCTGTTGTGGGGTGGATCTAATATATTCAGGCTTAATTGGAAGATAACTAGATGTTTAATCACACATTTACTCAGTGGTTTTCCAGCCTCTGAATCAGCAGCTTGCGGTTATTGTACTATTCCTCCGGGAGGTGTGGCATGCCACTCTAGGAGTCGCGTTCGGGATTGTGTCTTTTCAGTGAGCCGTACCAAGTTTCATGAAACCCGAACATCTCTTTTCACCCTCTCTTTTCTTTTTTCACGCGCTCCCTCCCTTGTTATGACTCCATTGTCTCCTTTCTAAACGCCTCCTCCCTTTTATTCCCTGAGGAGTGGTGGGTTTTCACCTTGCGTTCAGCATATGGGGGGCGTAATTTGCTGCTCGTGTTGACATTCTTTTATTGTTTCATGCACCCGGTACCCACAAACAAGTTTTTCCTCCCTTTAGTCTCTAATTTGAAATTGCACTCCTGCGAATTTGCATTTTCTTTCCTTCTTCAAAGGTGGGCCCTTATCTTGTAAAACGTTTGGCTTGTAAACGCTTTAGGAAACCTTCATTCAAAGTCATTATTATGCTCCCTGAGCTGGGCAGACAAAACATACAGCTGTGTTTTTTTTGTTGTTGTTGCTGTTGTTGTTTTTAGCCTCTAAAACAGCTATTAAATAGGGTGTGTAATGTACGAAGTAGCCCGTGAATTTAGTGGCAGCTCCCTTCCTGTCGGTTTCACTGGAGTGAGCGTGTTTATCTGCCCCCATCAAATAATTAATGTTGCATTTTTATGCACGCAGATGCTTGTCAAGGTGGTGATGAAAGCAGTGTGGGCCGCTCATGAAGTGAGAGAGTCTGCCAGTGCGAAAATGAGAGCCAAGGGTGAAACCTAATAATCATCATCATACGGTTGATGGTTCCAGAACTGTTTTTAAAATTCACAGAGAGTAGACGCACTTCTC
The DNA here is from genome assembly GCA_032359235.1 of Enteromius mattozi. Lineage (NCBI taxonomy): Eukaryota > Metazoa > Chordata > Actinopteri > Cypriniformes > Cyprinidae > Enteromius > Enteromius mattozi. The sequence continues at coordinate 2,567,328 of JAUMHE010000055.1, forward strand.
ACACTCATCCAGCTTATGAATATAGATGTGCACCTTTCTAACCTGCCAGAACTGTTGAATTCAATCAGCGTAAAATTGAAATGGCACTTTTTTAAAAAAAGGTTTACTGTGATTACCTGTAGGTTGCTTTCAAAAGAGCCACTCCGTTTCAGTTTCCTGCAGATTCACAGAGTTCGTCTGTGATAAAAGCTTGCTTGAGCATCATTATATCTCCCATTGTGGCCATTACGGCTCATTACCATCAAAATAAGATGTCATCATATTTGTTTGTTCAGAGAGGTGATAATTACAGGGAGCCTTAGATGATTGGTTGCCTGACTCACTTAGTTCGACCGCAGCCGTGTTTTCTCCCACAAACATTCCTGCAGGACCTAAACGGCACCGCTAACCTCTTGCTCTCCTTGTTCAAACACCCTGATGATATCAGATGTCTAGCAGCGTGCGTGAAATATGTGCAAAATATTCATGAGCTCAGTTGGAGAGTATAAAGCAGAGATGAGGAGAGGAGGCTTTGCTGGAAACAGAGGACAGATTGCAACAGAGATATAAAATAGTAGAGTTGGCACGGCGGGAGGGAGAAAACATTGAGTAAATACGAAGCGGCGAGTCTTTTCTATAAAATATTAAGAGCTTGAGTAGCGTACAACTGTCAGCGATGAAATATGCACGAGGTTACTTTACTAATCGGCGTATTTTATCACTCTCCCGCTTTGTGTTCTTCAAACAGCCAGACGCGTTCTCTGTTGTTTTTTTGCCTTTCTCTTCTTTTTTTCAATTTTCCCCACCTTCTCTCTTTCTCTAGTTCCATATTTCCCAAAGTATCACCCCCTCCTGCTTGGGCGTAGAGTATGGAAATGAGAACTTGCCCACCCTCCCTCCGCACAGAGGTGGTGATTAACCACTGCACACCCCAGGCACACACACACTCACAAACTCTCTCTCGCATGCTCAAACACACACACACACTTGGTGTGCTGACACTTTCATGCCTGGCATCAAAGAGACTTGTAAATCCCAGTCACTCTCACTCTCGGTACGTATTCAAAGAGCCAACGCTGTAATAATCAGCAGCAGCTCCGCGATGTGCCCATCTCCACCAGACATGATGCGTGTTGCGAGATGCTTTGTCTTTGTCTCGCACCGAATTTCCAGGTTTATTTCCACCCTGACACCTGTGTTAGCATGGCACAGTCTCACCTGCTGCGACAACCCCACCAATCTGCACCCGATCTGCTACGCACATGTGATCTTACCTTACGAGAACTTAAGTCAAAAATGACTTTGCATGTGGTATTTAAGGGGATATATAATAATTCTGTCACCATTTAATAACTCTCATGACTTTATTTCATCTGTAAAACATGGAAGATATTTTAAAAAGTGTCATTTTTGTTTCATATAGTATGCGCAGACAAAAGGTATAAAAGCTTTCAATGGAGTGTAAACCTTTCAAAAGGTCTTCCTTTGTACCTTATTTACCCCTAAATGGTGCACATTAGTACCTTAAAGGAATATATTGGTAACTAAAGTTTACATATTAGTACCTAAATGGTATATATTAGTAACTTTTGAAAGAGTACTACTCCAGTGACCGCTTTTGCACATTTTTTCTGAGAGTGTACAGTGAAAGTCTAGGGCTCCAATTATATTGTTTTTCAAAATATCTTTAGGAACACTTACAGTAAGTTTCCAGTTGTTAAGATAGCATGAACAGTAAGTCAGACTTCTAAAGCATTTATTAATCCTAGTTACTTTTGATTTTTATAACATTAATGCTAATACATTATTCATATCCAAAAGTATCCGTCTATATTAATTAATGGACCTGAGCTGTCATGAATGGCTGTTGCTAAATACTGTAGCAAATGTATATTGGTTATGCATTAACTAATAAGACCTTTTTGTGAAGTGTTACCTTTTCTTCCTTTGTGCTCTGCAATAGAGAATAAGTCAGATTTAGTGCGACATAAAGGTGAGTAAATGCTGACAGAATTTATATTTTTGGATGGACTATCCCATTAATTTACTAGACGCTGTGCCTTGCATTGTCTTATGAATTCAGACACTTGAATTCAGTTGCATTTAAGTGACAAGAGACATTTTGACGAGAGGCAGTGGTGCATGTCGCAAGATGCTCTGTGTCACATCAGATTTCCAGGTTAATTTTCACTCAAAATCTTGCTGCCCCCACCTGCTGTGACCACTCACCCGACCTACGCCCTCTTTGTGTGGCGCATACAGGCTCGAATGTGAAGCAAACATCTCATCTGAGAAGTTCACACCTCGAGAATGTGATCCAATTAAGCAAAAATGTCGTGACTTGCTTATTTTTATCGAGCTTTTGCTAGAAGGGCGTGATTAGCATTCATGAATTTACATGCATCTGCTTGTACATGCAGAATTTTGCATTAAAGCTCCATTAGATTGAAGGATGTAACCAAGTATTCGGTTGGGGGGGGGTGTCATTTAAAAATCAATATTGATCAGTCGATGTTTCTGAATACTTTAGGGGATGCATCCTTAATGCCGATGGTAGTTACGCCCACCAAAACCTAAGAATTGTAGCCAGACTATATTGTTCCGTCAGTTCAGACAGTGCCTTAAATTAGGGGAGACGTTTTGTCAGATGTCAAGCCTGCCGAAGCGATTCCTTCCTCTGATAGCGCAAGCACACAGCATGGGTGGGGTTCGCATGTCTGTCTGTTGGCTCACCCCCATTTGAGGAGTCTTGGCCTCTAAAGCTCGTCTCATTTTTTTAACACACACAGAGGCTCACTTTTTTCCTTTTTTTTTCTTTTTTGAATGTGCCAGTTGCATGCTTTGTGTGATGTCCTTCAATTTTTATGGGTTTTGCATGTGTGGAAAGTGTGTCTGTCTGGAAGAATCGTGTGTACTACTAAGCTTTGTGTCTGATATTGTGTTTTGTGTGTTATGTGCTCTGCAAAGAAATTAGACACACATGCACGCTATAATTACTAGCGTGTCTGTTTCTGGAGGTAATGAGTGTTGAGTGAGCGTAGCAACCTAGCAAGTATGTGCTTTGTTTTAATATGCTGCTGTGCAGTAGAGGAAGTTTACAGAGATTGTGAATGTACACACATACGCACACACACTAAAGAAATGGGCGGCACAAGCGCTTCCAGCAAGGGTCAAAGGTCAGCCTGCAATCGAAATGGCTCTTCCTAAATTGGTTGCACCTTTCAGGGTGATAAACTGTGCTACCTCCTATTTAAAACATGTTTACATATTGCAAAAGTTGTTATTAGAGATACGCATTAAGTATATAATAGCTATTTGTCTGGTTTTTCAATAGTTTGCTGCAAAACCAACCTCTATTTATTTCCTCCCTTTGTCAAGTCCCAGTTCTTTGTGTGTGCGTGTGTAAGGAAGAGCTCGTCTCCAATATATATCCCAAGCTTTTTCCATTGCTCATCACAAAGGCAGTAGCTATTCCTCTTTTCTAGTGAATAGGGAGTGTGTTCTCACTCGCTCCCATGATGCCCCGAAACAGTTATTACCATTTAAGTCAAAAAAATGGAGATGAATGCTGATGCTGCAAAAGCTCGACCTAATTCAAGCTGTGAAATTGCCTGTTTTGACAGTATAAGAGACCTCCTGCATGCTCCATTTTAGCACACTTTTGTTCTGTGCCATTCTCACCCTGTCTGCCGCTGTTAGGTGAATCTGTGTAGGAATGGTTGCACCCTGGGTGGGATTCAATCGCAAGCTCTCTGTTTCGCTTCTGTTTGCCACTCGCAGTTAGATTTTCGGTGAGGATACGGTGGTGGCGACACACCCTCACGCTATTAAAACGCTCTAGGGCTGTGAACGCCTCACTGATTTATTCATGTAAGACTGATACATGTAGCATTTAGACATTGTCCTTTCAATCCCTGTATATTTTTTTAAATCTCAATTTTAAACAAGGTTTGCAAATATAGTCAGAATTTGGAATTTCATAAGCATTTTCCACCCTCTTTAATCTTACTGCTTTCGTTACTGTACCCTTAAGACTGCTATATATAAATGACCTCTGTTATGATTTATAGGCATTCCTGTAGGTCAAACAACGGAGCATGAGTGCTAGCAATGACAACAGCAGGAATTCAAGTCCCAGGCAATGCATCAACTAATAAAAAGTATGCCTTGAATCCAGTGTACATCAGTTTGGAAGAAAACATCACCAGATTTGCTGGACTTTGTTTACTGGCTTTGTTCACATGGTCATTCAAAACCCAATAGGTGTTGATATTTATAAAGACTGACATCATAGTCACAATGAGTTTAGCGTGTGCCAAACTACATTTAGAGGTAGTCAGAAAAAAAAATGCGGAAAACTGCAAAGAACAAGAGTGTTAAACTTGGGTGGGTGTGTACAGTATATGAAAATTAATGAAATAAGGAAAAAACACAAACGTGACTTTTCTTAACTACTTTAGTTTGCCTAACATCAAAATGTGTTATAGCCTACATTGAACTTTTTTTTTTTTAATAAAAGATCAAGGGAAATTTAAATTTTCATGATATGACCACTTGAAAAATGTGCTCCTAAAATTTTTTTTGCTGACTGTGTAATATGTCAGCTTATTATCAAAGTGTTTTTTTCCACTCTGAATGCAAGTCAGCATCATTTAGCTTTTCCAGATCCTGTTGTGCAAGACCTTGATGAAACAGGTCATGACTAAGGATAAGAAAAATCATCTGACAGTCCGTAGGCTCTCTGAGCTCGTTCCTTTTGATCATGTTCATTAAACGTGGATAGCATGAGTCTTTAAGCTAGGTAGACAAGAGACAACGTACAAAGCGATGTTCAGCTTTCAGGCTTCATAAACAAGGTGGCGCGTGAACTCTCCAATCCAAACCCTAATTGAAAAGAAGTGGCTAATCTCGGCAGCATGTCAAACTGTCCTTTTCTTACCCACCATCCCTTTGAAGGTGGAGACGAGGTAAAATGTTATGCATACTGATAGACTCTAGCTTCTCTGGAATCCCCCCCCCCCCTCTCCTTTGCTCCTTCTCTTCATCTCTCATATACTAGGCCCTCAAGACTTCTTGGCTGCTGTGATATGAATTAAAGATGAATCTTTCTTTTCCCTCTATAACTTTCTTGCTCAGATACTCAGTGTCCTCTGATACTTTTTCTCCTTCAAAAATGGAATCGTGTTTGGCGTACTGGCAGAAATTAGTCAAGCCTCTATCTAGACTTGACTTGAAGGCAAGCATAACTATTACTATTGCTCATACTCGGGCTTAGGGATTTGAATGAACTCCTAACCCTAAATATTACACCTTGGCGTATAACTCATCTCGCACTACTTGTGTTACGTAGGGCTGGGTATCGTTCAAATTCATTTTGATACCGATACCTTGAGTTCGATACCGGTTCCTGAACGATACCTTTTTCGATACAAATTTTATGAAAGCAGTTTGAACAAAATTACATTATCTCAAACAACATTTTTTTTCAACTTGTTGACGTTTATACAGACTCAAAACCTCCTGAGCCACTGCACGGAAAAAAATATATCCAACACAATGAATCAGTGCAAATTAGTTATAATAAAATTCAAATAGTTTACAGCTTACACATCTGTTATGCTACCTTTACACTAGTGCATTATTATTTATTCTTACAATAGCCTTATAATTTTTCCCCTCTAAAAATTTTGTATCTAATTTTTTTTAAGGCATAAAACATTTGTCTTTTAATTAATGAAGATTTCATTTTATTGTTGGAAAATAAAGGGTGCCATGTCCAAACCCAACTTTTATTTTGACGGCTTGCCATGAATACCTTTACAGGTCTGTGTGTACATGATATGATGATAGATTTACTCAAATGAAACGGTCAAATGCTCTTGAAGTAATCCTCTTAGCAGTTCTGGAGATGTTATTCATGTAGCCTACTGTATGTATGTCCTTATTTAGTGAGACGCAAGACGTTAATATCAGCGGAAGCGTATGCTAGTAAACAAAGCCGCGCAACTGCACCATACATTAACACAGAGACACGCAGAATTCATCTTTTTTGTGGTTAAATATTGACAAATACTATTGAAAGCGGGAGTGTGCTCTCTTGTGTGTGCGGCGCGTGCACGTTTATGTGTGTGTGTGGCGGAACTGCGCCCTGTGAGATACTGGAAGCGCAACCTAATGTAGAGACAGAAATGACGCGCAGTCGTGTAAATGATATAAATAACATAAGGATATTTTACACACTTCTGGTCAAACACACTGGCTAGTGCTGCAGTCTTATTGGCTCACTGACGTTGATGAGATTAACCCCTTTAGGTATCGAAATTGGGTACCGAACAATGAGACGTTTTTTGATACTCGGTTGTATCGAGGCAATTCGGTCGGTACCTAAAAAGTATTGACCTCGATACCCAGCCCTAGTGTTACGGATGTAAATGATGGATCAAATTGTGTGTCTTGTTAAGGAGATTTGTGCTGAAAGAGATTTGAGATTTGTGCTGAGTTCAATTTAGCTCTGAAAAGAGAGCAAATTAATATGTGTAAATTATAGAGGAAGTCATTGCAGAATTGAATCAGTGTACATTTTTGGGTCAGGCTGGTTAGTTTTCGGGCACTCTTGTTGTTTAACTCCAGTTAAACCAGCTAAGACCAGTTCAGATCAAACCACAAAACTAGTATATATGTTTTGTTTTTTCCTTTAGAAAGTGTTTAGTTTTCGAGCAGATTTTTGTTATCGGCCACCTAGCAGCCATATAACATTAAGCTAAAAACTGTGAAAACGTTTGCAATTGCATATTAACACCCTTTGCAACCACCCAGAATATCCAAGCAACTGCATGCCAAGTTAAAAAAAAAAATAGAACTGACCATGTTGCAATAGAAACACATCATGGCATTGAGTTCTACATGGGGTGCACCACACGTTTTCTGAAGAAAATGAAAATCTAGTCATTGCATCAGATGATTCTTTATTTTCTTTCGGTTTTGTTCAGAGGTTGGTAACTGAATGTAACAGCTGACGCTCGTGACTTTCGAAGTAGTTGATTAAAGCGGTGTCTGTTTTCTCAGTTTCATCAGTAAAACCAGAAAGGCAACAGCTACAGGCATCATGCATAATTTAGCACCTAACTTCTTCACATCTCTATTACTTTTTATCAGTGCTCTCATATTTTCACACACGCTTTCTCTCTCTCTTTCTGTTTCCCCACTTACCCTCTCCCTCTCTTTCCTTCCATCTCTCTCAAACCTTAATAATTCTGAGGAACACTTCATGTGTTCTCATGTCATCTCATGCAGTCAGGATCGGCCAGTAAACAGTGAGTCAGACACCCAGAGGCTGACACAAGTGCCAGCAAAGGATTTTAATGATAACAGGAGCCTGCATCTGGCGTACTTTGGTATGTTTTATCAGCAGCCGTTCTTGCGTATGCCGCTCGTATGGTGACTTTTCTGAAGTAAGCTCCAGTATTATTGCATGTTTCTTGGTCTCAGACTCGTATCTTTTATTGCACTGGACCAAAGCCTGGCAGTCTCACTCAAGCATCCTTCACTGCCTGTGTGAAGGTGGCAGGACTTTGAAGAACAAAAGAATGTGTTTGAAGCCTGTAGTCTTTGTGCTGCATGGTGATGTGCAGCAGTAGGTATTCTCTGGTGTTTTTCTGTTAACTTAACATTTGTCTTCTCTCTCTCTTTTTCCCCCCTCACTTACTCCCTTTCTTTCTCTGTATCTTTATCTTTCTCTCTCGATCACCCATCTGAATCACCTCCTCTCTCTGGTTTCCGCTAACACTGACTATCTTGCTTTGCCTCCTGACTCACTTCCTTCCTTTTTCATGTGTTGCTCAACTTTCCATGCCCTTCTCCCTCTTCCTTACTGTCTTTTCCTGGATCTTTGCTTCCTCTCCTGGTGCACGTTGCCTCTACTTTTCTGACTTGCTGACTAACTTTTTTCCCTGTTGTTTACTTTCCCACCCTTTCCCTCCATTCTGAATTCTCTTTCTTCATGCATGCTGCTTTTTAACCTGCCCCCTCTCTCTCTCTTCCTCTCGTCTTGATCTCTATCTCTTTCAGCAGGTGAAGGGGTGCCATGCCAGCTGCTGCTCCCCTGTTGCTGCTCCTCGCCATCTTGTGGTGGCCTCTGGTACTGCCTCTGGCCTCCGGTCATCTTCAGAGCACCCCTACATTCATCACCCTTAATGGCTCCCGCCTCAATCACCTCCTGCTCGACACCCATTCGGGCCACATCTACGTGGGGGCGGTAAATGTGCTCTATCACCTCTCCCCAGACTTGCAGCTGCTCTCCTGGGGCAAAACAGGGCCTAAACTGGACAGCCCGGACTGCTTACCCCCCATTGACCCCACCGATTGCACTCAAGCGGAAACCACGGACAACACCAACAAGCTTCTGCTGCTGGAAGAGAAGGAAAGGGAACCTCTCAGCCTGATCGTGTGCGGGACGGTTCTGCAGGGCATTTGTGAGAAGCGAAGCTTGGAGAACGTCTCTCATGTTCTATACAAGACAGATAACCCTGTGGACACGCAGTATGTGGCAGCAAACGACCCTCGAGTGTCCACGGTTGGTGTGGTGGTGGAGCAGAAAGGTGTTCTGCTCATGCTTGTTGGGCGGGGCTACACCAGTAAAGGACCTGGTGGGATCCCACCAATCACGATGCGACGCTTAACCTCAGTCGCCCGGCACTCTGCACCAGCATTTTCCCATGAAGAACTTGGAAAGCTGGTTGTCGGTAGCTACTCTGAATACAACAACCACTTCGTGAAGGCTTTCCCCCACAACAACTACGTCTATTTTGTGTTCTCTCGGCGCGACGTGTGGGGCAAGCGGGAATATCGGACGTATGTTTCGAGACTCTGTGCAGGAGACCCTAATTTCTACTCTTACGTGGAGGTGCCTCTTTCCTGCGGTGGAGGATACAATCTGGCACAGGCAGCTGTACTTGGCTATCATCGTGAACAACCCACGCTGTTTCTGGCTATGGCCATGGGGCAGGCGTCAACTCCCACGCCCACAGACCGGTCGGCTCTTTGTGTGTACAAGGTGGAGGAGCTGGATAAAGCCCTGCATGGCGCCCAGCTACTGTGTTATACACAGGAGGGCAAAGATGCCAACAACAAGGAGAAGGCGTATATAGAGTACGAAGTGTCCTCCAATTGTCTGAAGCTCCCGCAGGTAAGTTGTTGGCCTGTGTTTGTAGTCATTCCTCAGAGGGGATTACAACCCACTGAAATTCATCATGTTGTTCTCAAAAGGCCTTTGATGTGCCAACTGATCCAGCAAAATGCTCCTTTTTTTTTTGTCCAGTCTGTAGTTCCCTAAACTTCTTCCACCATTCGCAATCAGTTCCACTTTAGACCCTACCCAAATAACCGCATAATTCCAACATTAGCCAATGAGACTAATTAAATAATTAAATTTGCCAGTCTCAGACAGTCGTACCCACCTACCTCAACATGGCTTCAAAAGGGCTTCCCTTTAGCAGACAGAGGGAGTGGCTCTGTGAATGTAGCTGCTTTTTAATGAGGGTTAAATCCACAGCTAAAGAGTGATAAGTAGGAATATGTAGCTAGGGGAAGCAACAAGATATCAGCCTATTAGCCGGTTCGTGTAAGACAGCATGGTGTGTGGTTTCTTGGCGACAGATGAGGGTCAGCTGGGGCTTTTTTGCGACAGGGGTGTAAGTCTGGGTGAATGGCAGCAGCCTCTGTGCTGACACAGATTAGCGTCCAGCTGCCTGCGCCAACGCTAATCCGCATGGCATAACAAATGCAGCGGTAACTCCCAGATTTCAGAATGTGACAGGGCTGATTCTAAATCTTTTTACATCTTTGGTTTATGCAACCGAAAGTTTATTTATCTGCAATAGCCATCAAGCATATCAAAACAAGTAGTAGCAAATAGGTTTTGAGTATAGTGTGGTTTGTGTAATTTATGGTTTGTTGTAAGTGTGACAAATGAGTACTGGAGAATTTCTAAGAGCGAAATCTAAAGAGGTTTTGTTTGAGAGTGAAGGAAGGGGAGAGAAGGAGGTGTGGGGACTAAGGGAGATTGGGTAATGTTCTATTCATGTGTCTGTTGCAGTGTGGAAGGGGGATATTGTGTATTAGTATGAGCCTGGGAATGAAAAGGAGTGGTGTCTGTGTGTGTAGCCTCTGGGAGGTGGTTAAATCCAGCTTAACACCGCAGCTGGTTTGAGTTCTGCTGACCCACATCCTCTCTGGGCTCACCGCCCCAGTGACCGACACACACAGAAGCCCACTGAACCTCTGACCTCAAAGACACAATGTCACCACTTTTAATGTGTACGTTTCGCTTTATCTAATAAATGACTGTATCTGTCTGAATGAGTTTGTCATAAAAGTTAAAAAAAATCAGCAATTGACGATATTATGCAAATCAGTTTTAGACCATGTGCATAATTATTTAATCGCTTACTTTATAGCGTTCCAAAGATGTGACTTAGTGTTTATGAAGCTTGTATTGGTTGTTTTTGCCCAAACATTGAAATTCATGGGGACAAAAGATCAGAATGACTTAAATTTTGGTCTGATCTTCACACACAGCATTATCATATTTAGAAGACTCGGAATATAACACAGGACTCCTATTGATTCATTTTAGCATACTTTCATGGTCCTTTTGAAGTTTGAATGCTCCACTCTCAGTTAATTTAAATGCATGAAAAAGCTACATTTCTACTTATGTGCACAATATCCTGGAAAGGATATTAAAGAAGTAAATGGGGGTCAGTACTTGTTTCATTTTGACTTCACGGTCATGTTGCAAATTTAACAGTTATAGCAATAATTCATAGGAAGTACTGCCGAATGGATGTCTATTACTTTGTTTCCAAAGCAGTAGGTGTGTATGATGTTTGTATGTTTGACCTCCTTTGACTTCAGTTGTATGCCACTGTTCTGCTGTCCTGTGTGGCCACTCCCCTTGGTCTGTTAGCCGAGGTATTGTGTCTGTCAGTCCACTGACAGCTGCAATTCAGAATAGCATTAGGTCAGGACACACAGACCCACGGATGGCTCCAGTGAGAGTGCATCTAAAAATCACTCCCAGCCATGGATAGATGATGGGTTGGGTTTGACAGTCACCATAATAAAAGCAGCTTAGCTTTTTTAGTATTGATTTTTTTTATGCACACAGCAAGGACAGGATGTTTCTGGCACTATTCAAATGTTCGTAGTTGACTTTGGAAACTTTGCGCTCATCCAGTTCTGATTTAATATTCTACTTGCATTTTGGATATTAATTGTTCATAATGTGTCGTCTCAGGGTTTTTGTCTCAGTATTGTAAGCATGTGGGCACACAGCTGTCTGTCTGTGTGATTAGCTCAAAACTCATTATTTCCAAAACATTTAACATTCATTAATTCCTAAATTGTTTATATATCGTTTGACTGAATTCCAAGTATAGCCAAGTTGCATATTAGAAACTTGCATGCCATTGCAGGTAAACCACCAGTTTGGAGACACCTACTTTTTATTTATTATTAAGGTTTCATATCTTATTCCATATCAAGTCATTAAAACTATATAT
>JAUMHE010000055.1:2598619-2611820 GCA_032359235.1 Enteromius mattozi
ATATATAGGTTTTATATATATATAGTGTGTGTGTGTGTGTGTGTTTTAATATATTAATTATATAAGTTAAATTAATAAATTATTTATTAAAAATGTATTATATATTATTAAATGTGTAATTTTTATAGTTAAATTATTTTTAATTTATACTATATAAAGTTAACATGACTTATAGACTTATAGTTGACTAAAAAAAATACACAAATCACCTGCAGCAGTTTCGACAGAAGTTCAACTCCATCATTGTCCAATCTGCAAGAAAAAATAATGCAACTTCAGTAATTGACCTCCAACAGAGTGCCGTTTTTGAGGCCCAGAGGACAGCTGTCGTTACCGTGGAGTGTGATTGTGGAGACAGTCGGCACGGTACCGGGGGTAGTTATAGGAGATGAATTCCTCATTAGAGGTTATTCCGGGCCAGGTCTCTTCTGTGGGCGTACCTATGAAAAGGCGCAGGAGGGTTTATAAATATCGCAGTGACACACACAGAGACAAACTGTCAGATCTAGAGCCAGAAAGAGCAGAGTGGGAGAGGAGGAGAGAGTGGGTGAGAGAACGGTACCGAGCAGTTTGAAGATAAAGTGCAGCTCCTCCTCCACCGTGGAGCCAGGGAACAAGGGTCGACCTGTAGACATCTCGTAGAAGATACAGCCAACACCCCTGCAACGAGAGTCATTAAAACTCAATTCAAGTTCACCCCCACAGAAGCTATGAACTGAACTGAATTAACAAAGTAGAAGTGGTTGGTACACAGAAAGATCTAATTTTCATTCCAACTGCAGTATTAATACTTTTATTATGCCCTAGTAGTTTTATTAGTTGTTTCAGTTGTGGTTTTAGTCATTCAGCTTAAACTTATTTGATGGTTAGTTCATTGCTTTATAATTTTGATGTAAAATTAATTTGGCTATTGCTGCCATGTACATCATATGTTGGATAGATCCCTTTGCTTTGGCCATTACATCATGTCTTCAGAGGCTGTGTCAAGTTAAAAGAAGTTCAAAACTGTGCCTTTGCTAATCTGCTACACTACATCTAGCTGTTTTTGAATTCAAGTATGTATATGTATATATATATATATATATATATATATTTATTTATTTGGTAATTGAAATAAAGTTTAAATAAAATACATTATAAATATCAGATGAAAAACTTGAGCTTAAATAGTTACCTTGGCCATTAACTGAAACTCTTAGTAGAAGTATTAAAACAAACAATAAAATTAAAGCTAAACACAAATATTAAATAATAATAATAAAAATAATAATAAAATAACAAGAGTACTTAAAAAAATTACTAAAAAAATATTAATAAATACTATAATAGTATATAAAAATACTAAAATAACACTGATACCACAAATAAACCAAGTAAGATAAATCATTAGGTGGATTCTCACCACATGTCAATCTGAGTGGAATAGTCTGTGCTGCCCAATAGGATGTCAGGGGGCCGGTACCAAAGCGTCACCACCTCATTGGAGTAGGTTTTGGTGGGAATCGATTTTGCTCGTGCCAGACCTGAAGATCAAACAAAAAAACTAATTATTCAAAAAGAGTTTGACCGAAAGCTTAGTAGAGCTTTACAAGATATTACACATCCACTTAAGCCCTACCAGACGTTTAGAACACTAGATGCTTTTAGTTAAAGCAACAGTACAATGATTACAGAGACAATGCAAGTGGAGCAACCTGAGGTTAAGTTTATTGAGTAGGTAAGTGGGCAGCTGGTTTTCATTAACCACTAGGCTACACCACCCACAACATAAAACACAGTTGGAGCACAGATGAGTTAGTTACAGCAGGTTTGTATGTTACAGACCAAAGTCAGCCAGCTTTAGCTCCCCGCGGTCATTGATGAGGAGATTTTGAGGTTTGAGGTCTCTGTGAAGGACTTTACGTCTGTGACAGTAGTTCAGACCTCGCAACAGCTGAAACAGGAACAGCTGAGAATGAAAAAAAACCCCCAAAAAAACAAAACACAGGTTAATAATAAGAACACTGTATGATTGCCATGTGGAGCAGAATGATTATGAGAAACAAAAAATGAAAGACATTTGTCAAAGAGAACTTACCTTGACATTGTGCATATGAATGCAGTTTCCACAGTCATCTAGGTACTGTTTCAGGTCTTTATCCTAGGAGATAAAGGAAGTCATTAAAGTAATAGATGAATAAACAGAACTTATATGAAACTTGTGTAACTTATATGAAACTTATATTCTCGTGGGCAGGGATTCAAAAAAAAAAAAAAAACATTTACTTGACATTTTTTGAAATGACATGCAGGTAAACAAAAAATATTTATACATTTAAATTTTAAATGTTTTATTTTGATTGCTTTTAAATCATTTTTTTATTATATGTGTGTAATAATAATTATATTAATTACATACATTATTTAAATTATTTAGTTCAATTGTGAATTTAATGATTTATTAGTTTTTCATTTTCAGGGCCTTGATTTTGTGGCAGATAAATCTTCTCTATAATTAAATTTTTAGCGGTTGTGTAGTAGACATGCCATCCATTAATAACACATTCACATGTTCTCTGATGCCAGCTAATTGTTACACAACATGCAGGTAAACCAAATATATTTATTTATTTACATTATCAAATGTTTTATTTTGATTGTTTTTGAAATGATTTAATTTAAATCTGAATATACTGATTTATTAGTTTTTCAATTAGCTTTGTCAATTTAAGATCCTTGATTTTGTGCTAGCTAAATCTGCTCTATAATTAAATTTTAAGCTATTATGTAGACAGATATGCCATCCATAAATCATTTCAATTTAATTATCTACGTTTGTTTGAACAAGTGTAATCTGACTGTCCTCTAACTACTTATTATGAGCGGCATGCAACCTGGCAAGCTACGGTTTCCAAATATCTTCTCCAACGCTGGTGTGTGGAGAACTGTGTGTGTGAGATCATAAGTACAGTTAAAAAGCGTACAGAGTGCAGCGAAATACTACATATGAAAGTGACTCACCAAGTACTCGAACACGAGCGTAAGAGACTTCTGAGTGTGGATGATGTCATGAAGAGTCACAATATTGGCGTGTTTCAGGTCCTTCAGCAGAGACACTACAGAGGCACAGAAAGAGAACCATTATGCTTCAAACACATGACCTCTGCTACTTCACACACCTTATGAATATTCACTAAATAACAAGGACAAACAACAAGTTAGACAAAGTTAGCCTGAAGCAAACATTACTGCAAAAAGTAATTTTTTCCTACACAAAATCAGCCTTTGATTCTAATGAGATCTGTAAATGATCTTAATTATGGTTTTCAGTGTGGCTGGTTGCAAATAATCCTTCTTTCCATATTATAAAACTCTTTTAACCAGCTGAAACACCATGTAACAAAAGCCGCCGATAGTGCATTTAGAGATTCACTGGCTAATTTAGAACATCCTACATATAAAAGTACAAATGTCTGTCACTGCGCAAGCATGTGGGAAATTTGGGGCAGTAGTTTGGTGATCTAATTTTAGTGCTGATCCACTACGGCATGCTTGTAACTCACCTTCTCTAATGGCAGTGCATGGAGCTCCTTCCTCGTGCTCCAAACGGATCTCCTTCAGAGCCACCAGGTTATCTGTCAACTTACTGCGGCCTTTATATACTGTAGCGTAGGTGCCCTGAGAGAGAAAAAGATGACAATGCACAGTAATGTGACTATGGTGCATTACAATGTTGTTTTTGAACAGAGCTATAAACTGACTGTTGAAATTACCTCTCCTAGTTTATCCAGTTTTACATACGTCTCCAACTTCCCAAATCCAATCTCGGACTGCAAACATACAGAGACAAAAACTATGTCACAACATGGTCCTAATCACTAAAGCAACACAGGCATACAGGGCAGAAAATTTCAAAGGCATTCATGTGAACTCATTAGAATGCTCCCATTTCAGATGGCTGGGCTGGGCTGGGCTAAGCTGGTCGTAGAGGTTTATATAACGCACATAGACAACACAAGCTAAAATATCCCTCCCCAAAATAAATAGGGGACAATTGAAGTGTAACAAACGAAGTGTTTAAACGCATCACAGATCATGCGTGTGTCAACAGCACTGAATAAACATCACGGACTGGGTTTATGTGTCATATCAAGGGCAGCTGAACTCGTAGCAAACATAATAACTAATTAAAAACATGATTTTTACATTTTGTCAAGAATAGTAATCAAAATATTTCTGGATCATATCTCGCCTCAATATGACTTATTTAGGACTCTATTTTGCATTGTGACTTTATTTACAGAAAAATTACAATTATTTCTCTTTTAAATTCACAGTAACTTAATGTGGGTAAAAAAAATGTGATTCAATAAAGCAAGGATTTGTATTGAATTTAATTTATTGATTTAGTTTGCATTTTTTATTGCTGTGTATATGTGCTTGTATCTTTACACGCTTAATTGTCATTAACAACAATGTTATGATGTAAAATAAAATGTATAGATAAAAAATATACATAATAATAATAGTAAGCAGCTTCAGTTTTATTTTAAAAAATTTGACTTGATGTCTGTTTTATTTTTGGGGTGAAATATGATCTAGCCATTTCTATGTGAGGCTCACTCATTTTCCTGTGACACTGTGCGAGGTTTTAGCAGCGAGACATGCCATGAAAGTTTGTCTTGTCTGTGCGTTCACAATGATTACAAAACACTGATAATGTGACCCTGAACAAAGAAGACAAGTCAAGGAGAAGAGAAAAAACACTCAAAGAGAGAGAGTGACAAAGAATGAAAGATCGAGCAAAAGAACTGGTGGCAATAAAAACAAAGACAGAAAATGGAGGGCATGAGTCTAAAAGTGCATGTAAAAAATTTAAATATGCTAAATAAACAAAATAAATTATTTGATTTGATTTCACGCCAGCATCAAGGGTTATATTTATGGCAAACTCAAGAGTAATTAAAAAAACAACAACTTAATAATAGTAATAATACAAGAGAAATTATGTAATAATATTGGTACATTATTTTATGCTTTTTTTTTTTTTAAATATTTTCTGGATACTTTTTTTTTTAAATTACCATTAATCTATATTATAACAATATAGTTATATAGTTAAACATTTCCTGTATATATAAGTTTTACAGTCAAGAATATATTAAAAAAAAGTGCGTAAAGTACATTTTTAAATAAATATGAAAAATAACACATCTTTAATATACAGTCTGTTCATTTCGTTTTCTATCGTTCATTCATAAGTGGATTTACTTTGTGTGATTAGTTATGAATACATTCTATCATATTAAATGAGGTTATGAAATATTTTAGAGTAATATGACACGGGCCAAACTGAAAAGATCAACAACCTCACAAATTGGATTTGAGCAGAAAATTGGGCACAAGCAGAGGCTGAAAAAAGGAAAGAGGTTTACAGAAAGAAAACCAACGTAGAAGCAGTACCAGCGATACTCTGCGTAATCTCCGGCTGAGCGGTTTGTCAAACAGGGGGCTGTTGAGGCTGAATTTCTCCAGGTAGCCATCAGGAAGTCTGATATCGGCAGGCAGAGACAGACGTTTGTTTATGTCCTTAGAGAGAGGAGGAGGAGGGGGAAAACCATTATTAGTTAAGGCCTAAAGGTTTCGTTACACTCCATAACAGTAATAACCCATCTGGCCCGCAAGCTAGTCATCTAACTGATGGGTACCATGCCATGGAGCATTTTCAGTATCCACAATGCACCATTAGTCACACGCAACTGATGTACCTTCAATAGCAACAAACAAGCTAATGGTTCATACGTGGAACATGGTTTAATTCCAGCAAACAAAACAAAAACAAAGCTAAGCCATAGAAAATTGCATGTTTTTATTACCTAAGACATGTATTATTCACTGTCTCACTCTAAAAATACAGACTAGAAAAAAGTAAAGCATGGTCAGAAACGTGAACATACCTCTGTAGAAATTTTGCGACCGGGGTTGTTTCTCAGACGAACTCGGACGGGGCTATGCACCTCATCAGAGGAAGTGGCCGAAGCCTGATCGCTTTCTCCATCTGAACCCATTTTTACATCCTCATGGACGATTTCTGCATTTACGGACAACCATACACACACACACACACACAAACATTGGCATGCTATGCCGAAGATTTAGATGATAATGGTAAAATGCATTAAATACATCAAATATGGTATTTCTAAATATCTTTCCACCAATTCATTATTCTATTTTAAAACCAACGTGATGCTGATGTATCATCTGTGAGCCTGCATCTCTTGCACATTTATCTGTCTGTCTCTGATGCATTTATATGACTCAGAGATTCATTCCACGCTACAGCTGAGGAACTACTTAGCTGCTCTGAAAGGAGATCCGTCTCGTACCCACACAAAAGGAAAAAAAAATAGAAGTCATTATCTTCCACTCTCATTGATTCACTCACTGTCCCATCCCCCCCATTAAACCATAACAACCTCCCACCCCCTCTCACTCCACACACACACACTCTGTCTGTCTATCCATGTATAATAGTGCAGTGGTTCTCAACTGATTTTGCTTCAGGATACAGATTTTACATTAGACATCAAGAAGCAACCCAGGCACACCAGAATCATGAGTAGCACAAAATTAAACATATGTCCTAAAAAACAAATACTGAAATGTAAAATGAATAACAACTACTGAATAGGAAAATGATTCACATTTCTCTTGAATTTTCAAAAGTTTTATGCTTTTGGCAAACAAAAAAAATAATTGATGCAGTTTAGGATTTACTTTGCATGTATTTTACTCATGCTTTGAGGATGAGGGCTAAATGGCTTGTTTACACTTGCAAATTGCATTGGATTCTTTGAAAGGTGCTTTTTTTGATTGAGTGATTGATATAAAGCAACTTCTGCATGTTGATGTCTTATTTGGTTATCTTCTACCAAGTGACATTGGTAAAAATACAAAAATAGTGTTTTGTCTAATTGTATGCATCCTACTTATGCATAATTATACGGTTAGCTGCATTTTATCATTTGCATTTAACACCATTTTTCCCTGGGATGCAATCCACCAATTGAGAACCACTGTAATAGTGTATGCGTCTATGCTGCATTTCAGCTGTTCAGCAAGGTTGGGAATCAAGAACCTTTTTTTATTTTTTTAGAAAAATATAATTAAATTGTTGTTAAATGATTAATTGCAATTAATTGCATCCAAAATAAAAGTTTTTGCTTACATTAATATATGTGTGTATATTTTATTATGTCTATATAAATGCACATACATGCATGCATACATTTTATTTATTAAACATATACACACACACACACATATTATATATATGTATATATATATATATATATACACACACACATACACACACAAAATATATAAACTAGGGATGTTCATTTTAACCGTTAACCGACCGATATGAATTTTGACCGATTAATACAGTCAATCAGTTAAACGGTTTAAAAAGTCATTTTATTTATTTCAGTATTTTACCTAATTATTTTAAAAGGTTTGCTGCATTGTTAAAATACGCCTATATAAAAATGTGCTAAAAAAAGTCGCATTTTATTGGCCACATTCACACAGCAGCAGAATACAGTTGTCAGTGCTGCAGGCAGGCTGCTAGAGTCCTAATACAGGGAGTGACAACCGCATTCTGTAACGGAACTCACTGTAAATTTTCAGGAATCGCAACCGTATTCTCTGAACACACGCGCTGTGTGAACGGAACAGGATGGACAACTAGTGTCTGTCACGTCATGCACTGCTAAAGAGAGACGCTCTGCTGCACAAACGCGTGTCATACATCATTTGTATGTGTGTTTTGGGTTACATATAGTGATGGAGAAATTAGCTGCGTGTCATCAGAAAGTTTTATTAGTTTTCCACCGGAGCCGCTCCCGTCAGTTTTGTGTTCGGTGCGCGATTCAAATGCTCCACTCTCCGCCCAAATTTATAAGCTGCTGTCGGTTAATGAAGATTTAATGAAAGAACTCGCGCCTCGATTGGACTCCTGTCATGTCAGAAAGTGATAAGACTTTTAGTTTTATGGACGTTGCCATCTTTGATATTAATTGGGTCACTGTTGCTATGGTTACTGGTAAGGAATACGGGCTTGATTCCCATTGCACGTTCATACAGAACTAACTTTCTTTCTTTCTTTTCTTGATTTATTATTTAAGTAAAATAGCTATATATTTCTCGTATAGGCCTATTTATCCTTGATAACGTTTTTTCTCTGGTCGCAAAAGTGCAGGCGCATGATATGAAATAGATATGATCATATGAATCTTCGTCTTCTGTTGTTTGCTAGTTACAATGAATCCGCAGAAAACAAATATTACTATTTTTTACGGGTCACAGGCACTTATCCTTTCTAATTGAATTCAATTCTAATTTAAAATAATGTTGTCGGTTAACGGCTAATAATCGGTGAACGAGGGTCGGTTGTCGGTTACGAGAAATAACCAAAATGAACATCCCTAATATAAACATTTAAATATTTTCCAAATATATGCTGTATGTGTGTCTTTATACACACATAATAAATATACACAGTATACACACATATTATGTAAACAAAAATGTTTATTTTGGATGTGATTAATCGCAATTAATTGTTCGACAGCACTGTGGACGGACATTTTTTTAAAACATAGGCTAAGCTTTTTTTTTAATTTTAACATTTAATTTAAGCAAACAGTCCATTGCTTTTTGCAACTGAAAATACACCTTTAAATGCACCTTTTCAGGATACATGCTGTTTTGCAAACATTAATTGTATGATATAATTTCAGCAGAACATTAATAACAGATAACAGAAGCAACTGCACAATCAGAAAGAAGATACAGTTCTGGAAAAATATTATTGTATCTTAGCTGTCTTTATCCCTTCTAAACCCTAGGACTATAGGTTTAAAGGGACAGTTCACCCAAAAATGTTAATTCTGTCATCATTTACTCATCTTCAAGTTGTTCCAAACTTGTATGAATTTCACTCTTCTGCTCAACACAAAACATGAAACTTTGAAGAATGTACGTAACCAAATAGTTTCTGGTCCCTACGGACTGATTTTCTGTCCAAATAATTGAAGTCTTAAATCATTCCTCTTTTGTTGATTTCGATTGCTTTCATTGCATTCCAAGTCGCAATGAATAAAAGCATCTTCTACAAGACTAAATGCAAAATATAAGTGTAAGTCAGTAGGGACCAGCACACATTCTACCACACATACCACATTCTTCACAATGTCTTCTTTTTAAGCAGACGAAAGAAATTCATACAGGTTTGGAAAAAAATTAAGAGTGAGTAAATGATGACAGTGTAATTTTTGGGTGAACTACTCCTTTAAGACAAAGACAGAGAAGTTGCTTTGTCATTACTGTTCTGCTAAAATTATATCATTGTTTGACGACAGGCCTCTGAGGGAAGTGAATGCAATAACAATCATTAACTGAAGTGATAAGAAACGAAACAGTTAAAATTCCTTGCGATTCCCATCCCTACTGCGCAACTTCACACACATCACACTCTCGCCCTCTGTGTGTGTATGCATGCGTGTGCGTGCGTGTGAATGTACCGAGGCGCGTGGTGTGGTTGAGATAGGAGCTGAGACTGCGGCCCAGGCTGCGTGGTCTGCGCAGGGCGCTGCTGTAGGACTGCAGGAGGGAGTGCATGCTGAAGGAACCCCCCGAACCTCTCACTGAACCCCGCAGACCACCACTGCCGCCAACTGGCATGGCCTCTGGGAGGGAGGAGAGGGGAGGAAGACGACACACAGAGGAAATGAGGACGAGGAGAAGGGGGGAAGGGCAGTGAAGGAGCCGGGGAGGAGAATGTAAATGTGGCGGGACACATAATGGAATTGAATGTTATGGATAGGGGGAAAAAAGAGAACAAGTGAAAGGAAAAGGGGTGAATAAAAAAAGATTAGTGTATTATGGACATAAAAAAGAAAAGAAGAAGTGGTTGGGGAATGGGCGATATATGGTTTGGATGAAGTAGCAAGTGTTTGTGATTAACAGAGAAGAAGGAAAAGGGAGAAAAACAAGGTTGGGGGGAAAGGTCACAGGACGAGAAGGGGAAAAAAAAGAAAATATTAAATTAAAAACAGAAAGAGTCAAATTTTAGAGCATGCAATCATTTTTCCAAAACTGTTATTTAAAAAAAAAAAAAAAAAGACCAATTTGCAAGGAACATCTTCAGTGTTAGTAAATGACGTACAAGGGCCACAATTATTAAGCAACGACACTGATAAATTCATTTTCTCGCTGCCGGTAATTGTTTCTAATGATGCTCTGCGCTGTGGCGGCGATTAAAACGACACACAAGGGCATCGATTCATCAGCATATGAAAGCCAAATGCATTTCAAATTTGTGCAGGGTTTGGAGAAATGCCAGAACACGCTACAAAAGGAATGAGATGGATTTGCGGTGTCAATATGATGATGTATTTGCATATGGTAATTAGAATATATATAGCATGTACATATATATATATTATCGAAACGGTTATGGACGTAGATGTCAAACTGAAGCGGTTTCGTTGAAACTGTCGGATCTGAGATGAGCAGGATCTGTCAGTGCAGTTAGATCGAGATGGGAAGCCATGCTAGAAGACACATGCTGATTGGTCAGAGGGGGTAACAGCAGGCAGGAGACAGTAGCTTAGCTCAACGCACGCAGAGCCATAGCCAGTCCTTGGGTATAGCGGATAGATTGACTTTAAAACTCATTTCGATGTTTTAATGCAATGCTTTAAGGCTGCATACCCGTATCACACTGGCAGGCAACACAAAGGGAGGCAGAGGTGAATGTATATGCATTCAATGACGAATGGCTGAAAGACACTTTCTTGAAACCACATGGATTAAAGCACAGCCTTGAGCTTTGTACTGGATTCTAGAGAGTTTTAAAGTAAAAATCGACCCCATTTACTTGCTTTTTAAATGTCTTGTATGCTCTTCAGTGCAAGCTACTCATAAATACAAATTTGTTTTCAGAATTCTTTGAAATACAGCCCATTTTCCACCTACTACTACTATTATTTTCTGAAGAAGACATCAAACCCTAATCAAATCAATTTCTAAAGGACAAAATTATGTTTCGCCCTATATAATTTCCTCCTGAATTAAAAATACATCTAATTATGGAGGTTAAATATGTGGCAAAAGCAGTTGGCATTAACACTTCTTTAAAGGGACAGTTCACCCAAAATGCAAAATTATGCCACTATTTACTAACCATATTGTTGCTCCAAATATTTTTAGAGAACTTGCACTTACACAAACAAACAAAAAAAACTCAAAATGTCTCAAAAAATATCTCCACAGCAGACCAAAAGATATACAATGTGAGAAAATTATGACAGAACTTTTATTTTAGGTTGAAGTATCCCTTTAAGAGAGATTTTATGCCTGTAAATGAAACAAAACATTTCTTGTAACATTTTTTTTAGAATTGCCTAAAACAAGATTTATAACAAAACTTGAAGCAACTTGAAATATAGACTGTTACATGAACATAATTTCGTCATAAATTGAATTGGGTTTTCTATTGCATGCGGTCAGCAAAGGAAGCACAATAGAAAATGTGCTTTTTTGTCTTTGTCTTATCACAATTCAGATGGGAAGCTCACAACTCGGGTAAAATGCAATTTCTTTTGACATGGCGCTGTAGATTCAAATACAGCACCTCCACTGAACAGTGACAGGAAACACTGCTGTAAAGTAAACTCACTGGATTAAAAATCATAGCAACTCCAAATTTACAGCAGCTGAAGTAAAAGCCACAGATCTCACATTAACTGATAAACATAAAGAGGAAATTAGCAATTTAACTGAAACTACATCTTTTACACGCAACATGTTGAGAATTACGGAACTTAAAGTGGTCTGTTGACAGACTAAATGCTCTTTTTGAAGTCTGGCCATTAGTAACAATTCTGGCAAATTTCTGGCTGCCATTATATAAAAACCCTGGAACAGATTGTACAGATGGCGCTGAATTTGAGCTGTTTTATCCCCTCCGGTAAGAATGCTCTCACACACACACACACACACACACAAAAACACATACACTCTGGTTATGAGCGTCTGAAATATTACATGCCACAGAGTTTTCATGCACGTCCCAATATCAGGAAGGAATGACTGGGACGATTATATTGTAATGTTTTGTTAGATATGCTTAATCACACTAACTTTGATTAGTCATCATTATTACAACTTCTGCATCAAGTGTATTTGTGGAATAGGCCGGAATGGAGTTAAACATGATGAAGTGTGTTAAATGTTGTATACCCTAAACTTTTATTAAACTAACAAGCAAGAAAAGAATTTTAGGCATGACAAGCATTTGAGTTCTGTGGAATTCTGCAGATGCAGATAATAACGCAATCACCATGGGCACCAGAGCTGCATGATTAATCAAAATAAAACTCAAACTGCCATATGGCTTTTTGTTATTATCAAATCGCAAATAATGATATTTAATTACATAAATAGGCACAGCATTCTTACTTGCAAGCGGCTTATTATACGCAGTTGTTTGTAGCATTTCAGACCAGCTTGGTTGAGTTTAGGTCACTTTAACAATCCACCAACCACCTTCACAGAACTGTGATTAGAAGCACTTATCAAAAAAAAGTGAAAAGTGAGTTCTGTCATCATTTACACACTCTGTTGTTCCAAACTCATGTGAGTTTCTTTCTTCTGTTGAGAACAAAAAAAAAAAAAAAAAGAAAACAGATTTTGAAGAATGCTGGCTACCAAACAGTTTACGGTAGCCATTGACTTCCATAGTGAGGGAAGAAATATAAGGAACTGAATGGCTCCTGTTGGCTGGTTACCAACATTCTTCAAAATATCTTTTTGTCTTTTTTTTTTTTTTTAAACAGAAGGCAGACAATCAAACAAGTTTGGAACAATTAAATGACGACATGATTTTCTTTCTGGCTGAACTATTCCTTTATGGGCTCCATGTGTTTAATTTGTCAAAACAAAAGTTTAATGGTTTAAAATTGGATAAAAAAAGACTACATTTAAAGGAGTCATACAAAGCCAATTTTCCACAAGCTAATATGATTCTTTAGGGTCCTAATGGAAAGTTTGTTTTAAAATTTCTCAAAGATAGTGTAAAAAAACGCTCATTTTACCCTGTTAAAAACAGCTCTTTTAAAATCACTCTGTTCTGTGTACTTCCCCTTTAAATCTT
>JAUMHE010000055.1:2618923-2661160 GCA_032359235.1 Enteromius mattozi
ACTGTCAAAATTCAAATCTAAACACACTGCAGCCAATTAGACTCAATCAGACTTCCCTTCTATGTACTATTTCTAACTCATTTAAACTCCTTTAAGCTTCCACTCTATCTAATACTATTTCTAATCTATCTAAACCATGCTAGCAACATGCTAATAATGTTAGAAACACGCTGGTCATGCTAAATTACATGGTAGTAACTAGCTTATCATGCTAACAACGTGCTAGTAACTAGCTAATCATGCTAACAATGTGCTAGTAACATGCTATTCATGCTATAATCATGCCAGTAACATACTAATCATGCTATAATCATGCTAACCTCATTCTAGTAACATGCTAATCATACTAGAAACATGCTAATCAAGCTAGTAACTTGATAATCACGTTAGCAATATGCTAGTAACTTGATAATCATGCTAGAAACATGCTAGCAACATGCTAGTAACTTGATAATCATGCTAACTGAAAACATTAAACGTAAACTTTTCAAACGTTTTTAAACTTAAACTGCCATGACTCCCATTAACGGAATGTTCAGATGAGCCAAGACTCTGGCAGCTCCAACTGTCAAAATTCAAATCTAAACACACTGCAGCCAATTAGACTTCTATGTACTATTTCTAATCCATTTAAACTCATTCAAACGAATCTAACTTTTCTATGTATCTATCTATCTTTCTATCTGTCTATCATCTGACTATTTCTATCTATCTATCTATCTATAATCCGACTATTTTTAAGTATTTCAGACTGAAAACATCAAACTTAAACTGTTTTAACTTCTTAAGACTATTCCAACCTTTTAAACTTTCTCAAACTTTCTGCTCCGGCTTTCTCAAGCCAACTTAAAGTTTGTCTAGACAAATTTATTTTTATCTAGTTTGTAATTTTGCTTCTCAGATGAATACAGTGTATACAGTTTTCTGAGAAAAGCATGTGCACCTGATGCTTCTTCAACAGATATTTTGTTATCTATCGCAGTGGCATACAGTAAGTTTTTGAACATAAGTTTGATATTGTCCCTATTAGCAGCTCAATTTCATGTGTGACAACAGGCACTGGTGAGTAAACGATGGCGCGGAGCTGCTAATGGGGCAGAAAGGCTCTAATGATATTTCAGCTATGTCATTAGCCACCTCATTGATTAGTTTTTGTGTGTCTCTCTGAAGGGCTCATATTGGATTCGGTGTTGACGGAGGTAAACCCCAGCATAGCTCTGGAGCTCGGCACATACTGTGGGTACTCCACCGTTCGGATCGCTCGACTGCTGTCCCCTGGCTCCAAACTCATTACTGTCGAATTCAATCCAGCCTTTGCTGCAGTTGCTCGTCAGATCATTGCCTACGCTGGCCTTCAGGACAAGGTGAGAAAAAGAAGTGGCATGCAAAGGATAAACCTAAAAAAACTGGAGCAGACTTTACTAAAGCTTTTTCAGTCAGAAACTGCATTGAATAATCTGGTTCGTTCATCACATTTGGCATGAGTTTTCAAACATTAAACTAAATACGATATTTGAAGGATTGAAATGTTATTCATACACTCCAATAATCTTTATTGTTTTTTTAAAGGTTACACTAGTGGAGGGACCCTCTGGTGATTTAATCCCCAAAATGAAGGAACGATTTGGAATAAAATCCTTTGATTTCGTGTTTTTGGACCACTGGAAAGATCGTTACGAGCCAGATACTAATCTTCTCGAGGTAAGATATCCTTTTTTTTTTCTTCTATTACTGCTGTGAGATGTATGTTTGTATTAATATGTACATAATTGCACAATAAGAAAGCACGAAAATAGACTATTGTTTATAGTAACCCCTAATTAAGTTATTCTAACATATATACGGCAAATTACGAACATATATTTATTTTATAATATTGTAGGACTATGGTCTGCTCAGGAAAGGCACTGTCCTGTTGGCTGACAACGTCATCTGTCCCGGAGCCCCGGAATATTTGAAATATGTGAGGAACAGCCCACGTTATGAAAGCCGATACTACAAATCCAACCTGGAGTACACCAAAGTCGAAGATGGCCTGGAAAAATCAGTCTTCTTAGGATGAGAAAGATCCTATTTTACAAGTAGATGTACATGAAAACAGGGTGGCACATGAGGAAAAAGAACAAGAAGCCACTTCTTCTAGTAGGTTTTGTGATGACATGTCTACTAAATCAGACAAACTGATGTTTTTGTCCTTACCAAACCCACTTGCTACGATGTAATGCTTTGAAATCTCCTTACATTTCTGCTGGGCTATGATTTAAGATGTTTTACAACACGACCTACTGATATATTGGATTGTATTTTTCAGGAGAGTGATTGTATTGTTTGATAAAGCTATGACGTTAAGTCTATTAAAAATTCCTTTTGTTTTTCCTGAGGTCCTTCAATGTCATTTTTTAAAGATGTTTTCTTGCATTTCCAGTACAAATATCTAAATATTTTTTTTGAGAATACATTTACTTGAGAAAAATGACATTAGACATTTAGCCGTGTTTTTAGACAACTTTTTTTTTTCTTAAATCAAGAAATAATGTCATACAATAAACTATTGTAAAAAAAAACAAACATAATAAAATGTTTTTCTCGCTTTGACATGCAATTATATTTTAACTTAAGTCATTTTTACTCTCAAAAAATATCTTGTTTTTAGATTTTATTTTATTTTTTTAGATATTTTTGCTGGAAAACAAATAACAGTAACAAAACAGTGTTTTTTTGCAGTGTTCATATTGTTATTGTATTAATAAAATAAAAGTTAAGATTAACTTTGTATATAAAGACTATTTTATTATTATTAACATAACATTAATAATTAATTTGAATCCCAATCTAGGTTCAAATTACTAAAAGTAATTCATTACTTTTTCATATTTTTCAAACAGGCTTGGGATAGATTTAGAGAACAATTTAATGAATGAACAATGCATTATACTTTCAGAAGACCTTAAGCCTCTTTTCATGGGAAAATAGAGCACTGTTTTCACAACGGTGGGTCATTTTGGTGAGTTATACAGTGTTTTTACTCTGAAAGTATGAAACGGTCAATCAGTACCATCTATATGGGGCTTATATCTGGTCTGTGTCAAAAACATAGTGCAAGTAGAACACTTGTTTAAAGATTGTATGTTGAGCAACATATCAGATACACAAATACAGTAAAAACGTCTGAAAAACCTGATTCACCAAAACTAATTCTCAGTATATCACTCCTGAGCCCTTCCACTGCTGAAGATTTTGGCCAGGAGGGAAACGTTCGATTGAGCTTTGTCTTGGATAGTTTTGCTTTTCTCTTTTGCCTTCTGGAGGTTCTTCTTGGACAAGCCTTTGTTCTTAAACCGTTTCAGGTGGATCTCCTCTTCTGTAGGTCGCTGTTTGTAGTCCCACGTCTTCTCCTCTAGGACCTCTCCCTTCTTCTCCTTCTTCTTCCTTAGGTTCTCCAGCCTCTGGCTCTTTTCCACACTAGCCAGGTAGAAGTTGGTCTCCTTCTTCGCCTGGGAGATTTCTGTTCTCATACGCTGATGGTACACCGTCTGCTCGTAAGCCAATCGTTCGCTGAGATGGCACCACTGGAACCTGTGCAGATACTTCATGAAAAAGAGAGAGAAAAAGTAACTATACAGCTTCATATATGATGATTAATTTTATAAAGGAGGTAGGCTTCTCAAAAATGTTTAAATATGGAGATTTTTTTATGTTTTTGAAAGAAGTCTCTTATGCTCACCAAGGCTGCATTTATTTGATGAAAAATACAGTAAAAAGAGTAACACCGTAAAATAATATTACAGTATTTTCTATTTTAAAATATTTTAAAATGTAATTTTTTTATGGGACGCAAAGCTGAATTTTATACATTATTATTCCAATCTTCAGTGTCACATGATCCTTCAGAAATCTTTGTAATATTCACTTATGATCAATTAAATTACTGAAAAAAAAAATCATTTCTTCTTTTTTTTTTTTTTTTTTAAAATCACACTGACCTCAAATGTTTTAAATGGTAATGTATCTGTATTATGTACCTTTATGGACCACAGATCACTGCTGAAGCGACTCTTCTTCTTGTTGGCCATGGGTGTGTTGTGCAGACTGGTTGCGACTCTCTTAGCGATGCGCTTGTCTCTGAACTCCACCCAGCCCTCCGTGAAACTGGATGAATTGCTTCCTGCCTTCTTTTTCTTTCTTTTCACACAGCGATCTAGAAAAGAGTCACAAACATTGTTTGTCAAACATCAAAGCATGCACTTTGATACAAGTGGATTTTTAGCGTCATTCCTCCAGTATCACATGATTCAGAAATCATTCTAATATGTTGATTTGCTGCTCAATTATCATGAATGATTACTGAAGCTCTGAATAGTTTTTAATATGATCAATGTTTTTGCAGCTTATTTTTTCTGTGGTATCTATGATACTTTTTTTTTTTCAGAATTCTTTAATGAATAGAATTTTATTTAAACCAGAAATCTTTTGTGACTTTTTGTCACTTTTGGCCAATTGAATGCATTCCTGTTGGACAAAAGCAGGTAATAGTCTTCTCTGTAATTTCGATCAAATAAATATAGCATCTGTAGGATAAGAGACTATAAAAGATAGTTTGATTTGATGGTTTACCTGGGCGATCTATTTTTCTTTTACGCTAAAAACCATTAGGATATTAAGTAAATATAAATGCTCTATAAATATTATACATAAAATATATCAAAACTTAATTTCTGATTATTAATATGCATTGCTAAGAACTTAATTTAGGACAACAAGGCGATTTTCTCAGTATTTTGTTTTTTTTTGCTCCCTCAAATACTTCTATTGGTCAAATATTTTCCTATCCTAACAAACTTATATATTCAGATGATGTATAAATCTCAATTAAAAATGTATCCTGGGTCATTTGCTGTACAGAGTCAAATATATAGATGATAAAACGCCACACAACAACGATTTTGATATTAGAATTTTGTAATAAGTGTGGTGTTATGTCTATTGCAGTCTGACTGGTAAACAAACATGTTTAATTCATTCACAGTGTGAAGTATTGTAGTTTACCTTCAGGCTGTAGGAAGATCCTCCCGATCTCTCCGTACACACTCAGCATAGTCCGGAAGTGTTTGGGTCTCATTCTCGGAGGTATGTGTCCCAAATATACGATACCTGGAGTGCATTTCTTGCCCTTTGGTTTCTCAGGCTTATCTTCTTCATTTCCATCCAGGTCAAGAGCTTCACCATCATCATTGTCATCTTCACAATTCATCTCTTGATCAGCATCTTCTTCAACGCCATCTGCATTCTCCTCTTCCTCTTGTTTAGAGTCATTTAACTCCTCTTCATTGACCATGGGTTGTGTTTCCAGGTCTGCAATAACTTCATTCTTCTCCGGAAGAGCCATAATTATATGTGACAGCTATTACAGACTAAAATGAGAAAGACGGCTTAGTAGAAATCTTGTGAAATGAAATATCTAATATAACAAAGCGATCAATTCTGCAGTGATCCGCTTCACATACTCTTTAAATCGGTAACGTTAACTGAAAAACACTTTTATTTGATGTGAAACTTACTTTGAAAGAGTAACCAGTATATTTCCATGTAAAATACTGTCTTTATCCATAAAGATATGTGTCCATTCCGAGGTGTTTTTGGAAAAATTACAGGGATAAATCGACTCCTTTAAAACATGTGGCACGCAGCTCTGACGTCAAAATCAAGCGTCAAGAAGACGGCCTGGGCTTTCTTAAAGAGACAGAGCACTTTTTTTTTTTTACAATGCGTCCTGTCGTATCCATAGCAGTATACTCTAGAATCCATGTTATTATATTCTTAATAGACCAGGTATTCTTAGGATCAAATCTGAATTTAATAAATTTCAAATATTAATACAGGAATAATTTAATAATCCTGTTATTGTACTCTTCAAACTAAACAGCAGAGGGCGACAAAACACAATTATATATTTGAGCCCAGGTAATTTGAACGGCCTTGTGTTTAAGACAGTAAATTGTTATAATCTGCAATTTTTTAAATCATAGCTCACAATTTGTTAAATTATAGCTTTTAAGAATAAACTGCAAGATTGTATCCAATACTTAGACATGATCACATAATGTATTGGATTGCAACACAACTGTAACACATTACATTTCTTCAATTAGATCAAAAGTTCAAGAAGCTTGATGTTGAGAAGTTTGACGTTTCTGCTCTTAAAGCTTGATGTTTGAAGGTTTTCACATCGAAATAGTTTGAAGTTGACCATACAAAACTGTAACTGTGGGTTTGGATCAAATGAAAAAATATTTATGAAATATAATGCATTTAATGATATTATTACTGCTGAAACATGCGGTTGTTTCCTACACCAAGAAAGTAGTTCATTTATGAGTCTCAGTTTGTAAAAAAAACCAAAATAATAATAATAATAATTGCCTGAGGTCTTCACTACTAATTTGTCTTTCAGCCACTGCAAACTTCAGGCCAAAAATTCATTATTGCATAGCTGGTATAAATAAAGCCTCTTAAATAATGGCACAATGAAAACGGGGATGTTTAGAAGCATGCAAAGGTCCACCATTATCCCCAAGAGTGTGTTCCTCCCTGCAGGCATGCTCTGCTGAATGCATGGCCATGTGCCCGTCACATGTGAGTTCCTGCATTATTGAAGAGGATGACTTGGATTTACAGAGAGCTCTGCAGCAGTCCTGGCTCTGGCACATCTGTCTATTCAAATTTAACCCCAAACACCAGAGCAAGAAGCTCAAGGGATTCATCTGAAATGGCATCATTACTAAGGGGAGGAAGGCGTCATCACCTCTTTAAATCAGACATTTCCTGTGCCCACGAAGAGAGCAGTTTTTCTTTTAAGGGGAGCGGGACTAGTTGTCACTCAGGAAGATTTGAGCTTTGACAACTATAGAGAAAATCTTGAATTGTGTGTGAGTGAATCCTTTACTCCAAACTATATTATATTTTTCATGAATTAATTGCTGATTTTTTAGGGTTTGACTTAGGGTTACTTATTATTTACAATATTGGTAAGTACATGTAACATGTAATAAGGACACCTTAAAATAAAGTATTACCCAATATTTTAGTAACACTGTGAATGGCTTTGACAAGTTTCTGGTAAAAATATTAAAACAGTCATTTTTAAATTGTAATAATATTTAATAAAAATTGATCAAATAAATGTACCCTGGGTGAGCTTAGAGACCTCTTTTATAGCTGTTAGACTTATAAATTCATTTCAGTCTGCAATTTTTGAGAGACTTTTTTATTGCTTTGATCATGAAAAACACCAGCAGAGTGTTTTGATGAATATTACAGACTGTGTCAAATGTTTCCAAAGTAAAATTCAAAGTAATATTCAGTGGTAAAAATATAATGTACACAAAGATAAACCAGAATGGACATATCTGGGTAGAGTTTGCTGCCGCATAATCTTATCAAGCCATTGCAGACGGAAACGATCACAAACATGACAATCTGTACAAAAGTAGAAAAGTAGATTAACATAGAGGTGATGTGATACACATATGGACTGAAAAACCTCATTTGACATTTTTAAAACAAATTAGATTTTATATAAAGCGCATGGTCCATTTGGGTCCTGGAATGCACAGAACCCGCTTGACAGATGTGAAATCCTTTGAGAACCACATTTGCGAGTGTTTGTTTTATGCAGAGTGTGACTGACAACTAAAGACATGTTTCTGACAGTACACTGTCCACCAAATTTACACGCACACCAAACAGCTCATGGTTCATGATGGTGTGGATAGATTGCGACAGGCAACAAAAGCAGCAGAGCAATGCATCCGAACAAAGAAAACTCCAGTTATTTGCAGCTCGAACCCCCCCAGTGCAATTGTTTGATACATCATATATAAGCAAGAAAAGACCCTGTGTCTGCTGCATAACTAGGAATCATGCAAAATATAACAAAAGCTGTAGTCTAATTTGTAAATAAGCCTCTTCTAATAGGTCTGTGTTCTGATCTGCCTTCTGTACCATGTCTCGTTAATGTGCAAAAACCCCCAAAGAAGCCAAAGCAGACCACATCATTGAATGGAAAGACTGGGAGAGTTTAATGAAATGGGATTGCGAGCTACGACGTTGTTACCACAAACTTCAAACAGCATCCATAACTGCAGCCAGAACCAGGGAGAATAAAACACAGAACCATCTGTCTGGGCTCCTGTGACAACACTAGTTAGAGTCACACACACACACAGTAATCAAAGCACCAAGTGCATTTCACATACCTCAGGGTACACTGACCTTCTAAACATGCACACAAAGGTGAAGTCGTAAAGCAACACATACACAAATGTGGACACTAACAACATTACCAAACAAACTCCCCAGTACCTGAGGGGCTTCATACGGTAATGATTTATTTACACTTTTTAAATATTGATCAGGTGGGGGGGGCAAGCAAATGTGCAATTGAACGGCAGGAGGTTCTGTTCACTCTGAGATAAATGCGAAATGTGCCACGACATGAGGTTTTATCTCAGTGTGAGTCGAACTAGCACGCTTTAAAAGGCTGCTGGTTGCAGGCCAAACACGCTCTGCATTTTGAATGGGCACAAATAATGTATACGAGTTGTTGCTTTATTTCATGTAATTGGTAAGAAAACCAACAAATGCGGCATGATCACATGCAGTGGTCAGTGGTTAGTAGCCTGCAGGCTGCAGCTGGTCATGCTTGCGGCATATTCATCTATTTCTCAGCATTGGTCTTTTTTTTATTTAGTTAGTATTACAGTGAATGGTGGGTCGATCACAAGTGCACAGCTAGGAAAAATAACAGGCTGCATGCAAAAAGTGAAATCCAAATAGCAGTATAATTATGTGTTGTTAGGATAGCAAAGTAAAAAGGACGATGCTTGAATAGCCTGCTAGTTACACTAATTATTGATACTGAATATTAGGCATGATTGTCATGCATGACAGGACTTTTTACTGAAGTCAAAATTGAAGAACTCTTCAAAAACAAATCGATACATAATGGTGGGGATCATTTTATCACTGCCGAATGAACCACACTTGCATGCGAATTTTCATGCAAAATCTAGTCACTTCAATGGGAGTCAACATAAAAAAAGATATTTGAATGCAGATTTTTGCATCGGTTTAGTTGGTCATTCAGCTTTGTCATGTTGACCAACAAAATGCTGCTTTGTTTGAAAGTAGAGTGGGTGTTTTTTTAGATCATTATGGAATTAACACTCGTGTGGTGAATTGTGGGATTAATAGTGCTATAATATATGCAAAACAAGGAGTATATAATATATGCAAAACAAGGAGTGGAAAACCCAGAGCAGCAGCAAATCACTGTGTCAGGTAGTGAGCATTTGAAAATATGCAGTTTGTGTTTAATTTAGTGAGTAAATCATATTGTTTACACATTTTACGCATTGCATTGCAGTTGTTATGTGCATGTTAAATATTGCAGTTTGCAGTTTCTGTAATGTGAGCAAATCAGGTAACACAGATGCAAACAATTATGTGAAAGACATATTTAGGCTATAATATCATAAGACTTGTGCTTGCTGGCTTTATAGCTTTTAGTAGTGTACCAACAAGGGAAATATGCAAATAAAAAAGGGGTAGGCAACCAGCAGCTATTTTTCTCCATTTCAAGCAATGGTTATCAATGAAAATAAAGAATGTGAACTGATCTGGATCATGCTCGGCTATGGTTTGGTGCTTTAATCACCACTGAATAATTCAGACTCTCTAGAATGGCCTGTTCAGAGAGCTGAGGGTGAAGGTTTTGAGTCCTACAATGAACTCAGTGATTCGTTAGCCATTTTCTGGAACAGCAACTTTTCAGAGTAGTGTATCTATAAACATATTTCATGTGCTTATTTTTTAGGTCTCCAAAAACTATCCTGACATTCAAGCCTCACTTAAAAGCCTCACTTAAAAACTAATCTGGCATGTGCAAATAAATGCTGCTTGGGCTTTTCTCAATAGGACTAAGACTTTTGTGTTAACTTGTATTAACTTTGCAGGTTTTTTTAGTAGATGTATGAAATCAGTTTTCTTCAAGTTCAAAACAGAGAAACCACAGGTGTCATTCATCACAAATAAGTTTATTCTAAATCTTATATCAATTGCATTTGTATTTAAAACACTGTTTGGTGAAATGTTTCACCTTAAAAGTGCGTATGTGCAATATTTCAGTAAAAGAGTTTTAATGGCAGTAAACCGTGAACGGCTGCTTTCATGTTAAGCGGGCGGTTCCAGGTCGTGGAACATCCCCCTTGAGTTTATGCAACTTTAATATCTTCAGACCCTGCACAGTTTCCCTATTGCACTAAAAATACAACACTGGAATTACTTATGCATGAACTCACAGAAGAATGCTGATCTCTACTTTAACCCTAAAATTCATGCATGATTTGAGCATTTTTGCTATTTTGTTCAAATTAAGCATTCTTTTCATCATCAGGCTGACTTTGGTCATATTGTTTTAACATTTGGTATACCATTTTATATTTAATTTGCATTTATATTTTATTTGTGGGTAAAATAAATTCCATCTGTTGTCTCTATATGTTCTGTAATAGGCAAAGTCAACTATAATGGCCATGCTCAAATTTATATTTAGTGAAGTATACAGCAAGATGCCATTTAGCAGATGCTTTTTTCTAAATGGATTTACAGTGAATTTCTTACAGTGACAACCTCCCTGAAACAGCCTGAAGATATAAACACACTCATGTTTTCTTAACGAGCTAAATGAGGGCATGCCATTGACTTTAAAATCCCAATGCCATAACAGAAAACCCTTTGCATTTTTAAAGTTTTAAAAAGTAACATTTAATTATTAATCATTCTTCCAAATAAAGGTGTCCCCAAATGAATTTGGCTACAAATTTGTCCCCAAACCAAAGTATGCAAATCAAAAAACTACTATTTAATTGACAAACTAGACATCAAAATGCATTACATCTTGTCTTCAAAATTCAATTACGTGTTCTTGCCTGGCTTCTGATTTGTATCTCTTTCATGCAAATGTTATAACCATTATTGCTGATCAACATTAAGACCTTATAGCTTTTGGATGACAAAGTCACGCTTTCTGGCTGATGATGCAGCACGGTCGTTTTAAAGTGATCAGTTCAGTGTTTAGACACAAAAACCAGATGGTTTTTATTCAGCTCTGTGTGTTTGCTCAAGCCGGAGCCACTAGGTGAGAGATTGTTCTGGTTTTGACAGGATGTCACACCTGTAAGGTTGAAGCGAACAGAAGGTGTTGTTAAACTAAATCACACAAAAAATACAATCTAAGGGAATACTAATAGAATTTTTTATCATAATTTGACATGTCAAAGTCAGCTTTACAATGCTTTTCACAATACATTTTCTTTTAAAGCAGCTTTACAGAGCCCAACACCCTCTGTCGACAAGTCAAAGGTGGCAGAGGCAAGGAAAAATCTCCTTAAGATGTGCAGATGTGCAGGGAGAGAAACCTTGAGAGGAACCAAGTTTGGGAAGCCTATTCAACTGGCACATATGTAAATGTACATATGCTAAAAATGATCTACTTACATAACGTGTAATAGTATAGCAGATGTTTACTGAATAAATTATTCAATATTTCAATGATATCCTACAGCAGAATCTTATTTGATTTTCACAAGATTATTATTTAATCCTTGTTGGTTTCAAATAAGACAGATATTTCTTTATGAATATGTTTTAACAAAGAATTTTACCAGTATGTGGACTTCAGATCTGTTTCTTGCAAATGATGGAATTAATAAATTATAAATACATATTTTTCTAGACATAACCTGTGTATTTTCAAGATTGACTTTTACTATTTTATGTTTTCATGCTTGTGGTTACAGAGACCCCAGTGATGTATGGATCAATGCCTTTATTTATTTAGACCCGCATCTATAAATTATTTACTTATTTTAAAATAAATGCATTAAAACGTGTTGCATAAGCAGCATTCTGTAACCCATGTTGTTGTAATTTGACAAGAAAACCACAAAACAGTAAGGACCCAAATGAGTGAAAATATATATTTTTGTGAAAAAACATATTTTGTTTGGGTCAAATGGAGTGACACTAAAAAACGTAACGGTTACAAATTACAATAAGGTTTTGTTAGTTAACTAAATTTGTTTGTAACACTTATTCACTATTAACTAATAGTTTTCCCTCAATAAACTGAATTTTCTGCTTATTGAAAGTAAGGTAGTTATTGTAGTAGTTATTTTTAGGTGTTGGGTAACATAAGATCATGTAAAATAAGTCAATAATACATACTTTATAAGTAATAATAAACAGCCATGCTATAATTACGTTTTAAACTAGACTTCAATAGTTTTTTTTCCCCGAACTAATCAAAACTCAGTAAATCTCTGTTGAAGCTTCATCCCCACTTTTTCCACCACAAAGTAGCCTACTAGGTCCCCAGCAAAAGATATTGTAGAAAAGTGCAATAAAAGAAATGAAAATAAACAGCAACACCCCAAACAGAGCATGAGGGCTAGTGACCAGAACAAACTGCATGACAGCATACGCGGAGTGAAAAGAGAGAGAGAGAGACATTGAGAGAGCGATAGAGCGAGAGCAGGGGAGGGGGAATCGAGCTTTTAAGAGATTTGATAGAGATTAGAAGCGGCACAGTGTTGAGAAGTATTATATGTTCGATACGAATCTCATTTCATGGTGAAAAGGCAGAGCGCGCGCGAGGACGCGGACGGAGCTGCGGAAGGCACGACTGAGTGAATGAACAGAAACGATGAAGAAGAGCTCCGGGCTTTCTGTAAACAGGTCATAGGTGATCTCGGAAGGTCACAGGTGATCTAAACAACTGGCAAAAGCTTCAGGTGGTTTGAGCGAGTCGTAATGTCCTCGAGGGTTTGAGGAGAGGTCGTGGATGTCTCGACAGACACCTGGAGAAAGTTCAACATCAGGATGAATAGGTAAAAAAATCGGACTACAATGTTTATATTTGTGTCATGCAATGTTTTTACAATATCATATGTCGTTTGCTTTCACAAAGTTTATTCGGTTTTCTGTCTTTCTTCTTCTTTAAGTTATTTTAACATTTACACAATGCACGGACAAAAAAGCCGTGTTATTAGTGTTTTTGCCATTTTATTTTATATGCATCCTACTTGTACAACTGTTAAAAAACGAAGTACATGCAGTGCTAAATTAATTTTATGGTGTATATACCAAGGTATCATTGTATTACAATGGTTTTGGACACCGCTATGATGATAATATGAATACTATAGTATTCATTGAAGAGCCGTGGAGTAAATGGTAGCTGAATATACAGTACTTAGGATTCACACCATGATATATCAAAGTACCATGGTAATATCATCTGACTTCATCATTACATTAGGTTTTTGGGACAAAGAAACATATTTTGGTGCACTAGTATGGTATTCTTTGAAGTACAATAAACATGCCTTGAGTATGGTAACAATTAAGTATGATATACATTATATGACATATATACTGGACATGATATAATTGCTATCACTATATTGATTATCACTGTATCATTGTCTCTTTTGTAAAGGTGCACATGCAAAACGAATGTGTTGGGCATTTATAATGTATAATGTATTAGTGACTTATGGTCATTGTTAATAAGTTATTTGTCACAAAGTTGAATGAGCAACCCCTTATTCCACTTTTTCTTTTGTTTTCAAATGTCTGTCATTTTGTTTATGTGATATGCCTCTATTATGCAGACTTTAGTGGGTAGTGAGCACTATATGTATAAGTATTTAAAGGTTTGCATTAATGCATGCGTTATTTCATAATGTTGATTATTATATAGGCCTTGACGTGTCCATCACGATTACACAAAAGAGCTGTTAAGTAGCTCTTGTAAGACTTTGACACCCATTGCTATATAGATGACTTTTGTGCTCTTTTGTGCATTTGTCTTGAAGCTCCTTTTATCAGCTTTCCTGTAAGATGAATTCCTAGTTTCTTAATCCATGCTATGAGGTCTGTCAAGTCTCTTTGAATTATTATTGCAGCACTGAACCCCCTGTCGGCTGTGTCATGCTTCTGTGCATGAGAGGTCAGCATTTAAGTCTTCCGTTTGTGTGAACAATGTCATATGTCATCAGGGATGTTTGCAAAAGCGTTGTAGCTGCTCCATGTGCCCTCTCACATAATGTCATGAATTCACAGTGTGCGATCTTCGTATGATAATGTGTGTGCTCTGTGAGATGGCCCTAGAAAAATCAGCAAGAGTTTATGTGAAATCCTTTATGACAGAAGTGATTTTTTTTGCACATTATGAGTGCTTATTTCTGTATGCAGGAGATTTTTCTTTTTATCCCCAATCACCTGAGCCACAAAAGCTGTATATGATAAGACTAATTACTCTTGATCAGCAAGAAAATTACGTAATGACAACTCTGATTGGCTGATGGCACCACACGAATGCATATAGTCTTTTTGCTAGTGACTATTCTGAGCCATGATGTCAAGTAGATGGGAAAAATTCATGCTTATGTGTGTGTTTTACTTTTTATACACAGTAAGGAGAACAAACAAAGCAAGAACAATAATTACAATAAAAATTTGCTTCATTGCTAGTAAATTTCACAAAATAACAAAGAAACCACAAGTACTATAACACAATGAATTAAACATGACATTTTTAAATATAATTTTTTTCTTTTGTAAAATATACTCCAATAATTGTTTTATTTCCAACTTTGAAAAAAGTTTTATCGATATTCAAACAATAAATGCAGTTTCATTGCTCTTACATGTGTTGTAACAGATCAAGCGGCATCTAAACTGATCATCTCTTCTTCTTTACTAGTTCCAGCAAAAAATAAATGTGAATGAAAGGTTGTTTCAACCGTGAAAAGACATCAATACAATACACACCATTTCTGAATTTCTATCTGTCAATGTTTATCTACTCTCTTATCTGGTTTGTTTGTCAGAAAAAATGGCAAATTTAAGATTATGATTGATCAGATCACTTGTCAATCAAACTCATGGCAAAGAGTGACTTGAGGAAATATAGAAAGGACTGAGCATCTGAATCAAGATGTGAGTTGGCCTAAAAAATCATGCTGAAGGAAGTAAGTGGGTTATTTGAAATAGTTAAATGCAAAGGCATTTTATTTATTTTAACATTTTATTCTAAGATAAAATACATTAGTAATAGCCCCCTTATATTTTTTTAAATGCTTTTAGCTCTCTTGAAAAAGGCAGAGGCTGTCAGGTTAATTAAACGTCATCACGCTGAACAGGTAAACACATTTTACAGCCTCTATAACAGCCTCATTGTAAACCTTAAGGATAAATGTTTTTAAATACAGTTTGAAAGAGCTGTCTGAAGCTTATTGATGGTAGTGTTTATTAATGGTGTAGTTGTCACGCAGTCACTCACGTCATCCGCTAAACCAGCCACTTACACATGGCCCACTCACCTGATTACTGATCACCTGCACCTGCACCCACTTACCTGCCACCTTCATAAGCACACGCTCCTCAGTTGCTCACTGGCTGAGCTCAAGGTCACTACCTCTGATCTGGTCTCCTGTCTGCCCAAGATACCTACCGCTGGATTCTCCCTCCTTGGATAAGGAAAGACTTTTTGACTTTGTTTGATTCTTACATTCGTTTGCATAAAGACTGCCTCTGCTGTTCTCAGTTGATTGGAGATATTTATGTTGTGATTAAATTCACCCCTTTTGCCTGAACCCTTGTGTCTGTCCCTTGTTCTGAGTGTGACAGAAGCTCAGCCCTTACCAACAAAACCCGAGGAGTTCCTGAACATGGACCCACATGCAACCTCCACAAAGGACCCATATCAAGCATTTCTCCGGGCAATACACGACGCCCACAGCCAGTTGCTCGACCAGCCACGTTCTCCGGTGAGACTACTTCTTGCAATGGCTTCCTGTTACAATGCTCTCTTTACCTGGAGATGCAACATCACCTCTTCACAACTGATCGAAGCAAGATAGCTTTCATCACCACCCTGTTGTCAGGTCGAGCACTGCAGTGGGTGGAAGCTGTGTGGACGGTCAACAGTCCACGAGTAAAATTTTCTGGAAAATTTCCGGGAGGTGTTTAGTCAACCGACAACCACAATTACAGTCCAGGAGGAACTCCTTCAAT
This sequence comes from Enteromius mattozi, assembly GCA_032359235.1. Lineage (NCBI taxonomy): Eukaryota > Metazoa > Chordata > Actinopteri > Cypriniformes > Cyprinidae > Enteromius > Enteromius mattozi. The sequence goes on from JAUMHE010000055.1 coordinate 2,635,064, forward strand.
TCATGCAAGCAGATCTTTCAATCCATGAGTACATTCTGCGCTTCCGCACTCTGGCCATAACCAGCGGATGGAATGATACCGCCCTCCTCGCGATATTTCGCAGGTATATTCAGGTTTGAATCCCACAGTACGACAACATATGTCGATATATGACGACAACGTGGGTTTGGAGTCATTCATCCGGAAAGCGGCTTGCTTTTGTCAGCTTCCCCTGCCTGAACCTGAACCGCCTTCTGTTCCCAGTCTGTCATCACCCGAGCCTATAATCACTGACACTTACCATCTGTCTGGACAGGAGAGGACTCGTCGTCTGCAGGAAGGATGATGTCTCTACTGTGGCGCCTCCTCCCACTTCCTCCCTAACTGCCCAGTCCGACCACCACGACCAGCGGTGAGTGTCAATAACTACCCTCATACCACTCAATGATGCTGTTATATTAATGCTGATACTGTTGCTGGTGTATAATACACAATTTTCCCCTGTCAAAGCCCTTGTGGATTCTGGAGCAGCCGGAAACTTCATCTCCTCACGTAGTCTTGACAGTCTCAGAATTCCATGATGTCAGAATCCCATGCAGTATCAGATCACCACCATCCAGGGAGAACCCCTTGCCAAGCAACTGGTGCGCCACTGTACTCCTCAACTCACCCTTCATTTAGGATGCCTCCATTCAGAACCCATCTCCTTCCTAGTGTTGGAAGATGCCACCGTAGACATCGTTCAGATCCCAACCTTAAGTTCGTTGTGGAGATGGACGCTGCCACTCTAGGCGTCGGGCGGCGCTCTCTCAGTGGCATGGTAAACCCCCAGTACTCCATGTGCCTATTTCTCCTGTAAACTGTCCCCGGGGGAGCAGAACTATGACATTGGTAACCGAGAGTTGTTTTCCATCAAGCTGGCCCTCGAGGAATGGCGCCACTGAGGGGCAAAATATCCGTTTGAAGTGATCACTGGTCATAAAAATCTGCAATATCTCCGGGAAGCCAAGCAATTGAACCCCTGCCAAGCTAGAGGGGCTTTGTTCTTCACACGGCTCAACTTTAAAAGAACCTACCGTCCCGGGAGTAAGAACATCAAGGCTGACGCATTATCCCGTCTGCACCAACCCGATCCCACGCCAGAAGACCCCAATTCACCTCTCGGGTATAGAAGGAATTCTTCCGTCTACTGGGTGTGTCCTTAAGTCTTTCCTCTGGCTACCACCCGCAGACGAACGGCCAGACTGAACGAAAGATCCAAAAGACCGGTCGATATCTCCGGGCCTACTGTCACAAACAACAGGACAGTTGGAGCCAGTATCTACCCTGGGCTGAGTATGCACAAAACTCTCTCTGCCAAGAAACAACTGGTTTAACACCTTTCCAACGTGTTCTAGGTTTCCGCCTCCCCTGTTTCCCTGGACAGAGGATCACTCGGAAGTCCCAGCGGTAGATTACTGGTTCCGAGAGAGCGAGATCACCTGCCACCTTCATAAGCACACGCTCCTCAGCTGCTCACCGACTGAGCTCAAGGTCGCTACCTCTGATCTGGTCTCCTGTCTGCCCTAGATATCTACCGCTGGATTCTCAATCCTTGGAGAAGGAAAGACTTTTTGACTTTGTTTGATTCTTACATTCGTTTGCATAAAGACTGCCTCTGTTGTTCTCAGTTGATTGGAGATATTTATGTTATGTTAAATTCACCCCTTTTGCCTGAACTCTGTCCCTTGTTCTGAGTGTGACAGTAGTTTGTTAGCTCCAACGTTTTATAAATGTTGTGTTCGGCACTTTATATCTGAATTGCCCGAAATGCTGACTATAGGTAGCAAGAAAATCCCAAATAACACACATGCTTATAATAAGGTTGTTTTACGAGTTGTTGTGTTTTTTTTTTGTAACCAAAATCTGTGCATGTAAGACTGGTTGCTTGACATAGACTATGTCCCAAATTGCACACTTTAAAGTATATTTCTTTCGATGGTCATCTCTTGTACATGTCAGTGAATCCACTGAGACTGTAGCATATCTTATTCTGGATTTTTGAAGGAATCTCTTTAAAGCCGCAGCAAACCCTCAATGTGCCCTTTTGCCTGATGCTGACTATTACCTGCCATTTTATGCACTATTACATCACCAAAATGTGTGGTATTTCAGTCTGGGCTGTATTTGCTGCACATCTATATTGTTTGCTGCACAATGTGGGATGTGCTGAATTTCCTCTTATTCATTATTTACTGAACAAGAAGATGAATGAAGTTTCAAAATACTCCCGTGTCTATTACAGCTATAATGGACAGTCTATAGCAAAGACCCTCAGCTTATTTCTGAACCGCTGATCTCCTTGTTGCAGAATGGTCCATCTAATCCAGGTACATTGACACCCTTTTTTGCGATGGGTCACTTTGACTCGGTCTAGTCTATCATTTCGAAACGAGTTCCCTCAAACCTCTCTCTAACGGCTCCTAATGGATATCAGCTGCAAGATTTAGGTCTAATACGAAGGAAAAAGGGCCCAGATGATTTGTTGTATTATCCATTATTCCAGCCCTTCATTTCTGAAGAGTGATCACATTATCTTGAGTAAGTATGTCACGCTGGGAATGACCTCACCATTTGTCACCAGCCCAGACACCCGAATGGGCATTAATAGTTTGAGCTGATGAATTGTAAAAAGCATTAACTGAGACTGTTCGCAGACTACGAAATGAAATTGGGATTTCGGTTGAACAAGATATAAAAAAAAATATCATGTTTTTGGCAGAGGGATTAAAGAAATTGTGAAAAGAAATATTTATTTTTTTGCAGAGGCCAATCCTAGTAATTAGATTCTACTTTAGATCGAGTCTGTAGAGTCCTATAATACTTAAGTTGATTGCATATATGGAAGGAAAAGCAAAGAAACTCAGTGAATGACAGAAATCCAGTATAATAGTCTGCAGACTGCTATTATGGACTGCGTATTAGCTGTCTCTGATGTGCAAATGATTTAGAAAGTGCTTTCCTCTCCCTTTGAAATGCCTCATAAACATGCTGCTTTTTGTCATTCACTTGGGGTGGGCTTTTCATTGATGGCTTTTATTGTTTGTTTACAGGTTTGTTTTGGGATCACTATTGGGATGTGTCCTGTGAAAGCTGTCTGCCCCATCTGAATGCTCAAAGCGATCTTGCGTTTACTTTAATGCCACATTAACGCATGCGTTTGCTGCACGGCAAGCGCCACCCATACGCAGCCCTTCACAAACAGTGATTACTGTGATTAGATGATGCCACCATGGATTATTGAAACAGCCCATTATGTTTAACAGCTTCAAATGATGTTTTATCACCGTGAAAATGATATTTACCAGAGAGAGTGCAAGGGAGAGCTTGTCTCCTTCGATAATCATCTGACATCGTGCCACTGCCACTTTAGTGCCAACCTAGAATTAAATATCTTCTCATGAGGAAATGAACCCACTTTCAAAACAATTAGTTTGCAATATTAAATGTCTTTTAATTTCAGAATTAGCACACTGTAAAAAAACATTTTGCCAGCTGTGGCTGCCAGAAAAATGTTGTAAAACTCTAAACACCTTTACAACCAGAAACTGTAAATTTTACAATATAAAACGTAATTTACAAACAAGAAAATGTGAATGTAAACCAGTACATTTAACAATGCACAGTGCTATTCAAATCTGTTTTGTACCTTTAACAAACTGAAAACCAAAGCACAGAAAAACAACAGAAGATGTAAGTCCAAATGTGCATAACTGATAAAAAACATGGTTATTTAAGCAAAATACTTTCAAATGTGGACTGTCACGCAGGGAATTCTGGGAATATCAGTGTTTGACTTTAAATGATAGATTGATTTGTTCTGTATACTTCTAAAAAACTCTGTAATTAAAAGCATTTTACTGTAAAATTACATAAAATGTCTGGCTAGATCTTTTACAGATTTGCTGATATAGTATGGGAACCTACTGTCAACCTATTAACAATTTTTTTCCCCGTAGTGTTTTTACAAGATTTTACAGTTAAAATTATGCATATTTTTTACAGTGCAGTGGGGTGCTTCGGTACACTCAAGCGCAAACTTCTCCAGATCATATAAGGGGAAAAAATGTCGATAACAGTAAGGGAGACTATAGATATTCAATCTGATTTGTGTTAGCTGAATGAATTTAAAGGGAAACCCTTTGACAGGAAGGCAGGCCGAGAAGCTGGCCAAAAAGAGCGTGTGAACGGTTTAGGATTTGATTAGGCTGTTCGAAGCAAATTCAATCTCCAGTTCCTACTGTAAAAGCAATCAGGGCTCATAAGGAACTGGAACAGCAGCGTTTGTTCGATATCTGAAGTTGCTGCATAACACCTGTCACAGAGTAGATGTTGCAGTTTCGAAGCAACTGCAGGGAAAAGCAGATGCCGCCGCTACAGCGATGTGCTCTGGAGTGTGATGTAAAATTTTCATAAAAATGTAATGCCTTGCTACTAAGAGGTTCTGAAAGCTGTCAGATGCAGCTCCAATGATTTATCCTTCCACTCTCGTACATAAACCATAGCTTGTGTTCGGAATGGAATTCTTGTGTACTGTTGACTGCATACTGCACAATATACTGCCTATTTTTTTTTTAAATACAGTATGTGATGAGAAGCATTCACACGAGAACATGCTAAATTGTCACATCCTTCACTATTGCATTTTGAATCTAGGTTTGTATAAAAACGTGCTGTTTTTTGACTTTCTGATTCAGTAAAGATGGTGATGTAAATAAATCTGAAGCTCATATCAAGCTTTTAACTTTCATAATTTTTTGCTACTAATCAAATGCCTTTTATGGTTATATATCATGGTTTTACTTTTGACCAATTTTTTTTATTGTAATAAAAAAAAAAATACAATAGAAGATATTCAGAGTAAGCCATATGTAAATTATATATGAAAAGAAAGCAAAGAAAAATTAATTAAAATTGACAATGTGTGTCATTTTCAATCTTTGCCAAATGCTAATATTTAAGAAATCATATTATTTACTAATTATTTACATATTATTTACTAAACTGTCTTTCCCCAGTGCATCTCCCTTTGCATCTCTGAGTAACTGTATAATCATCCTATAGACTAGAGATTTCCATACAGTACGTTCTCAACATCAAAGTTAACTTTTCTTATATCAAAGTTTTATCTACTGGCTACAGTCTCTCCCATTCTTAGCTCAATTCCATCTTTTTTCTCCCCGCTTTCTAAACAAATTCAGTCTTTCATTGACCTTTGAACCCTTTGGAGAGCCACTCATTCCACAGCTGGTCTTACAATCACTACACATCAGAGCAGTTGGGCTCCATTCCCCGGAGCTTCACCACATGCCAGACTATATCACTCTCCATTCACGGTGTTTCAGTGCAGTGCCATTCCCAGCGGACGCTTTGAGAATAAAACCTGCATGTGTCTTTAAAGCACATTGTATTGTATTGTATTTGTTCTTGTTTATGATGTGTTATCCACTATCCATGAATAGTTAGAGAGTGCTAGAAATTCAAATGACTTTCTTGAAAGTGTTTCTTAAAAGTGTTTTTTTGTGTTCCAATGCTTTATCCATGAAACATTATTGTAAAATCATTGTCTTGAGAATGTTGTGAATTTACTGAACTCAGCAGGAAATGTGCATTGCAAGAATGTAGAGTTAAAAACTCAAAGGTTTGCAAAAGTGAAAGTTTTAAGCTTCTGATATGTTAGTTGATTAGGTAACACTTTATTTTACGGTTACACTTATTAGTTGATTATTAGCATGCATATTACTGAAATATTAGTCATTTATTAGTTCTAATTAAGCACATATTAATGCCTTATTCTACATCCCTGATCCTACCCAATACCTGAACTTAACAACTACCTCACTAACTATTTATAAGCCGCAAATTAGGAATTTATTGCGGGAAAAGTCGTAGTCAATAGTTAACAAGCGTTAACTAAAGTGTTACCGTTGATGATTTATTGGCCCAAGTCAAAAGTACATGCAAGAGAATATTTAGAATTAGGGCTGCGTCAGTCATTGAAGTAAAACCAAAATCACAATATACAAATAAAAAGAAATCAAGACTAATCATTAAGACTAGATATTAAGAAATTAAGACTAAATATTTGTATTATTATTGTAGTATTTTTCTTAAATATATTATTAATTAATGTATTTCTATTTGTATTACAGTGCAGTTGTATAATTTTAATATTTATTATTTTATTTAAACATTGCAATAATAATTCTTCTTAAAAACATTTTTTTTATTTTTGTTTAATATATAATTTAATAAATATTTGTATCTGTACTATATATATATATTATAATTTAATTTTATTTGACATTTTTATTTAATATTATTAGTATTGGCATTAGTATTATTATAGGAAAATTGTTATTGTGAAAAGCATTTTAAATTACAATCACAATTTCATTAAAACTTAAAAAAACAGACAATTATAGTTTTAAAAAAGAAATCATCACTAATAATTGCACCCCTATTTTACCTCGTGCATATTTTTGTTTATCTCTGACAGGTTCCTCAGATAGTGGATGAACACTTGCGTGTTTGATTCCTGGTCGTTATGACATCACATTCTCCTCCGTTCCCATTGGACCATCAGGTTGGGATGTTCCGGGTTTTAAGTGGGATCAGCTGTCACTCTACTACATGGCCACGCCTCCTGTGGATTCTGTGGGTGTGGCTAAGCCCATGTTCGTCAGTTCATCAGCACTCGCACCCACATTCCATCAAAATCCCGGGGGACATCACCTTGGGGGGCCTTTTCCCGGTGCACGCTAGGGGTCATGCAGGGGTCCCATGTGGAGAAATAAAGAAAGAGAAAGGAATCCACCGGTTGGAGGCGATGCTGTACGCTCTGGACCAGATCAACAGTGACCCAGAACTGCTGCCCAACATCACACTAGGGGCCCGGATCCTCGATACGTGTTCCAGGGACACTTACGCTCTAGAGCAGTCTCTGACATTTGTCCAGGCCCTCATTCAGAAAGACACGTCTGACATCCGCTGCTCCAATGGAGAACAGCCAATCATACGCAAGCCTGAGCGCGTGGTGGGTGTGATTGGGGCATCGGGCAGCTCAGTGTCCATCATGGTGGCCAATGTCCTGCGCCTGTTTGAGGTGAGTGCTCATTTTAAACAAATTTTGGAATTATAAGGTTCTGTCTGCATTCTGAGCAGTTTTGAATCACTGAGCTTCAAAGTTTTTGTCTTCCATGGATTTCTATACACAGAACCCTTTTTGTTTTCTAAAACAAAAGAAAGATCACATAATGTAAATAAGTTGTCACAGAATAAGAATATGTGAAAAACTCCATTTTGACAAAAATGTCAGATATAGCTTTATAAATTCAAGGCAACGAAAGTGAGTTAGTCTGTGCCACATTCAGAATTGATGTCTATCTATCTATCTATCTATCTATTGCTCTATTGTTTTATTGTTCTGCCAGTCTCTCTGTCCATGAGGATGAATAAACATTATGATAATTAAAACATTTGGATGATTAAATAAATAAAACAATGAAATATAATTTGTTAAAATAGTTTTATGAATATCTTTTATTTTCAGCTCATCCTTATTCTACCAAACACACATTCAGAGTTGAACTGCAGTTCTTCCTCTTGTTAGCTATCTCACTTCAAACTCTCTTGTACGAACAGAATTGACTTGGAATGTAAAAGGTATCCTTAATTCTGTTCTGAATGACACAGCCCTCGTATATGTGTGTATTTTCCTCAGCGTACAGTGATTTAGAGAAGTACGACATGTTCCTGGATCAACATCCTTGAACTACACTCTGGAATTCCTGGAACAAATCAGCCATTTTGTTTTTGCGAATAATTTAAAGCTTTCAACCTGTCATTTCCCTTTGATTGTAGGGTAGCTTTAGGACTATGTCTGCTTTTCACATCAGCTCATTTGTACACCCTCACCTTTGTGTTTGCCCCACCATACCAGCCAATCTGCTTTCAAATGGACAGGATGTCAATGCCTCCGGGCCAGGACCTCGCTTTAATTGGCAAGGAGGATTAGAGAGACCAGCTAATCATTTTGTCTAGCCCTAGCTCTCTAGTATTCCATAGGCTTTGAATATTAGTTCTGCTTTGTCTTATATCCAGCATGCATTTAGGCTGATTTTTATTCCCTACAGCTGTGAATTCTCATTCTATGCAGTCGTTTTGACTAAATTTTCAATGCTCAAATGTTGTTTCAGAGATAGTTTGTGTAGTTTGGTGCAGCAGTCATTAATACTGAATTCTGTGCTTGTGGAATTTTAATGGGAAGGTTTGGATAATTCGCAAACAGACCATACGAATACTGGGCAGGCATTACAAAGCTCCATGTGTCGTGGCGTCAAATGTTTCATATGCATCTCGAAATGGGGAAATGATTGTTGCATATCATATCCACTTGGAGCAACAATATTTAGTGATCCCCATCCAAACATGCAGATCATTAAAATCCATATGCTTATTTTCCATTTTTTAACTAACTCTGCCATTATTGTGCCACCTTTTTAAAATGTTGTACTTTCACTGGAAGTCAAAGGTTTGGAATAATTAGGATTTTAATGGTTTTGAAAGAAGTCTCTTACACTCACCAAGGCTGGATTTATTTGATAAAATACAGTTCACGAGTTCGCACTTCCTCGAAAATAAATTGAAGCGTGTTTGGCGTGCTGTCCAGGGGGCGAGCCGGGAGCTCGGCGGACTCCGAGCCCTACTGGTTTGAACCCTAGCGAGGGCAGAGCTCAGCGTCCGGCTCAGACCCCGCTTGCCCCCCGTGACGGTAGGTGTGAAAATAAGGTGGAGTAGGGGAGGCGGAGGGATGCGTAGCTAGATGTGGAAGGGAAGTAGACAAGCTTATTTAAGGCGGAGGTGAATAAACATGATTGGATGCTGGTTAATAGTCTGATAGTGTGGAGCCAGCCGTGGTTAATCATTTGTGCGCACTCCTCCCGAAACTTGTTTAACAACATTACTAAAAACAGAAATATTGTAAAATATTATTACAATTTAAAAGAACTTTTTTCTATTTGAATGCTGTAAAATGTAATTTGATGCAAAGCTGAATTTTCAGCATCACTACTTCCTTCAGAAATCATTGTAATATTGCTGCTCAAGAAACATTTATTATTAATATCAGTGATGAAAACAGTACTGCTTCATAGTTTTCTGTAACCAGTGAAAGTTACAGAAGCAAGATTTAAAAATAAATAAATGAATACATTTTTTATTTAGCAAGGATACATTCAGTTGATCAAAAGTGACAGTAAAGACATTTATAATGTTACAAATTTAGAAATTATAAAATATTTTTTTAATAAATGCTTTTCTTCTGAACTTTGTATTCATCAAATAATAAAAATGAAATAATAAAAAATAAAATTCAGCTTTCGATCACAGGAATATATTATATTTTAAAATATATTTTAATAGAAAACTATTATTTTAAATAAAAATAATATTTCACAATATTACTGTTTTTACTGTATTTTTGTTCACTAAATGCAGCTTCTTTGGTGGCTTCTTTCAAAAACATTAAAGATCTTAATTATTCCAAATCTTTGACCCCCTGTGTAGCTTTTAATCCCGTCGTGACCTTTCAGCCCAGTAATAGTTGCTAAACATTTCCTTCAACTAAATATTGCATATGCATGAGTGAACTTGTGACTCAGAGTGTCCAATTTGCTCGTCGGAAAAACTGGAGAGTTCGTTGTTGTTGGATCAAGCTCAATTTGGACACAGATAAGAGAGCACATTTGTGTGATCAGCATTTTTGCAACAAAAGCATGGAGAAACAACTACAGTGAGAACTGCTTGGCGCGGACTAGGCCGTGATTCGGCATTATTGGCAACCGCAAGCATTTATGATCAGAATTCTACCCACAACAAAGCACAAAACCCAAGCACATTTTTCCTTTAAGCAAACAAAAGCTGAGGGAGCTTTAAACAAGTGTGAACAACCATGCTTTATTTGTCCTGAAACTGCTCCAACTTTCTCGCAAGAGGACCATACTTGGTGGCTCTCTCATATATTGCAATATTAGGCTCGTCTGAGAACACATGGCATGGACGCCCTGCCCGGGAACGAGGGAATCTCTGTGACGAATGGTGTGATTTGCTTCCCTAGTGTAAGCTTTTTTGCGAAGGCTATCTCGTTCCCTATATCCTCGGGTTCCACAGGACTCAAATCCCTTCCTACATGCTTCTTATGTTCGAAATGAGAAGCCAGCATATTGTTCTGAGAGCATGTAGAGAGTTTTTTCCTCTTTTGTAAGGTGAAATGTGGAAATTGATTTTATGAGAGTCGACCGAGTGACAGACTAATAAAGCTTTTTTTAGCTCTTCTCTAATGGAACAAGACAACAGATTCGGAGGGCTTCTATGTGCTGTCTATGCTTCGGTGTGCACTGGTTAAGACCCCAAGAGAAGCTGTTTTTTATGTCATAATACAATTTGAGCTCCCTTAACCCATCTGCAATGCATTATTGAGCTATAAAGAGCCCTTAGTTCTTTTGCGGAACAAAGGCCGTGATGATCGCTGATTGATCTTAATAGAATTGCTTTGACAAAACAAAAATGCTCAAGAGAGACCCTCAGGAAATCATTTTAATGTCTCATTTGATTCTTTTACGAAGCAGTGGAGAGCAAATGGAGATTTCTGATTTGCTTCTGCTTAGTCTGCAATCAGAGATACGATCTGAACCGTTTCTCCAAACGATCTGAGCTGCTCTCCACATTCATTTTGCAGCGTTATACTCTTGATGTGCTTAAAAATGGACTGGCTTTGTCTATTTATATTCCTCCAAAGGAATTTCAGGAGAAGATGAAGTTGAGCAAGCATTTGGAGGAGTGTAGGGGATGCAAACCTGTAATGTCAGATTAAAGTGATTGCATGAATGCCAAGGCCGAACGTGTTTGTTTGCGATTGATTGAAGAAAAAATACAGCTGTATTGTTCCTAAATCCAGCATTTCCAGTTCACAGTTGTCATGGAAATGCTGTAATCTCATTAACAGGGCCATTGCTAAGCTCCTCAGTTGATTTCTGCCCTTGTCAAATGCATATTTACATGTTTTAGGTGATCCCATAAGCTGGTTATGACAAAATATCAAAATATATTTAACTATTTATTCAACTATGGTATAAGAAACCAATGAATATGTGAGTCAGAAAAATCACACTTAAATACATCAGGTAAAACAATGCTTTGTGCTATGATAATGGTGTACACGCTCAGAAATAAAGGTACAAAAGCTGTCACTGGGGCGGTACCTTTTCCAAAGGTACACGTTTGTACCTTTTAGGTTAAAATATGTACACTTTAATTATTAATATGTACCATTAAGGTACCAAAATCGACCTTTTAGGTACAAACATGTCCCTTTTGAAAAGGTACCACCCCAGTGACAGCTTTTGTACTTTTATTTCTGAGAAAGAAGTAATGGCATTTACATATAGTTTTTGGACATATTTTTCTTATAAGAATGTGAAGGAACTGCAGGGGGTTTGTGTTGATAGAAAGGTAATAATTAAACATATTGAATGTAAATTATATAAATTAGATTACATGATAATGACAATATATCTGTGCATTTAGCAAATTATAGGCTAGAAATTTACTTAAATAACTGTAGTCTGTTGCATTTAATTATTTTAATTATCAAATTATTTTTTTTATTTCACAGTATATTGTAATTTACAACAGTAATATATTTCCTATAATAACCAGGCACTAGCGCTTGATAATTTACGTGCCATGTTATCATACGAGTCCTGTTAATTTCAAATACCATGGTTATCGTCAATACCGGTATATCACCCCTAAAATATAACCATAAAACTTAAGGGGGTATTTCAAGTAAACATTTAATATTTAAAGGGTTCCGCTGTCTTAAATATGAATATAGTACATAGTATACCAGAGTATTATTATAGTTTTACCATATAATTCCATCAGTGTACCATGGTATAATATTGCAAGTGAACAGATCAGTTCACTGTGTCTCTATTTGCAATGTTTCTTTATTGAATTTTCCCAAATAGATTTCATAGAAATTCAAATTTCATTTCAAAAACACAAAAACCATGAAGTGCATTTAAATTTCACAGGAAGTTATCCCATTGTGCTGTTGTAAATGACAGAAAGGTGTTGGACAATAGGCTACGTCTGTGGGGACAGCTGTCTGTAGCAACCCTCTAATTAAACACACGTGGAATAAAGTCTGAAACGAATGCGGAACAAAAGCAGTGGTACAGTGAATCTTCATTAACTGGACCTTTTTGCGTCTGTATGATGAGGGGCACAGCATCAGCGCGAGTGATTATTCTAGTCTACAGATTGCTCGCTGAAGCGTGGACAAAGGTTGGACAGCCACCTCTTTCCATTTATCGTGTTTTTGTTGTTTAAATATGCTTGGGACAGTTTCAAACAGCCATTTAGCCCATGTTTTGCATACGAAAAGCCTGTTGTTTCGCTGATATTTTTACACAGTCGATCATTAAGATGTGTTTGATGTGTCAGAAACATCATGAAAATATCATGAGACAGATTGTGAGCACAATGCTTGGGTTCTGGAAATTTCTTTGATGTTTGTGACACCAAACACCTGCCGTTTGTGGACAGTATTTGTGTTTACTTAAGTCTTTGCGACACCAATGAATCTGTGGATGTGTCCCAATTCGCATACTTCTGCTATGCACTGAAAGGATGTACTTCACTGATGATTGTAAAGCATTTTTAGTGAAGACATGTTGTCATTGATTGCAATAGTATGCTTACCTACTACTCTTGCTATTTCTACAGTATCTACAGTAGCACAGTATTTTCTGCAGAAAAAAAACTGTAGAAATGCTACAGTAAAAGCCTGTTAAATTGTAAATTGACGTTCCCAGAATTCCCTGCATCGCATTTCAAATTTTGTTTGAATTTTATGTTTTTTCTTTCAAATCACTGTTTCTTCTTAGTTTTTTCTTATCAGTTATGTTTATTAGGGATGTATGTTACATGCAATGTTGGTAAATTAATGTTTATTGCATATTTAAGTTTACTGAGTCTCACCATGATGGTGTTTAGTGCTTGTGTGAATGACACTGAGCACCTTCTAGGCAACCATAGCTGACAGTTTTTTACTGTAATACAGTGTATTTTATTTGGAAATTTAATTTTACATTTTAAATTTGGAAAACAATGGTTATATATATATATATATATGCAAAACTTATCATCATTTATTCAGTGTAAGGTTATTCCAAACCTGCTTTAATTATTTAAAAGAAAAAAAAATATATATATATATATATATATATTATATATTTTGTATTTTCACAAAGAAGACAAGACAAGTTTTAAATTAAATGAAGTGAATAATGACATTTTTTTTTTTTTGGTAAACTATTGCCTTAGAGTCAACAATTTAGGTTAAAAATTAATTTGAAACCTTAAATGCTTCAAATGAATTTAAAATGCAAGTTTATTTGACAATACAGAAACATATGTTTTGTTCATATGTTGTTTTGATAACGTTGCATATTTAAATAATATATATAATAACATCTACCCAGAGAATACATGTAGCTTACTATTTATAAAAATTATATGCCTTGTAGATTACATATGGCAATCACTTTATATCACTCTTGATACAGTGCAAGTTATGTCAAACAGTGTTTGTGACCCTGGACTGCAAAGCCATAATACCACGCTTATATTTGTAGTAACAGCCAACAATATATGGGTCAAAATGATTATTTCTTTTATGCCAAAACTCATTAGAATATTAAGTAAAGATGTTCCATTAAGATATTTAGTCAATTTACTACCATAAATATATAAAAACTTCATTTTTGATTACTAATATGCATTGCTAAGAAATTCATTTGGACAACTTAAAAGGTGTTTTCTCAATATTTAGATTTTTATGTATAAAAAAATCAATTGGAAGCTTATTTATTCAGCTTTCAGGTGATAATTCTTAATGTAAAAACAATTTTCCCTAATGACTAGTTTTGTGATCACAGGGTCACATTAATGTTTACATATGGAATTTGTCACCGTTTTTCTACAGCTGAAAAAAAAATAGCACTGTCACCAACTCTTCTTTTCATGCAGGGTTTGCAGTGGGTGTAATCCAAACAAAACATGTACCAACGCAGACTTGGAAATCCATCCAGGTACCTTTGGCACACCGTTCAGTGAACTATAATTTCTGATGAGCTAATTCTAATCTCACATTCTATTTAGAACAGATAGTTTGTGAATTGGGATGCAGCACGAGTTTTCAGTTCTGCGTTTCTTGACGCAAGAGTCACAAGAGGGGCCATATCTCATGCTTTCCACAGTCAGGGCGAGTTAAATGAGATTTTACTTCACCCCACGGTAATGACTCTCCCTGTCAGGCGCTCGCTTTTAAGACGACACGTCCTTCCCGCTTAACAGACAGAGATGACACATCTATGAGCATGCACAGACCTTCAGTGCACCTTTTGAGAAACAGAGCATGCTGAGAGTCATACATGTACACGCATAAACACATACAGCTCACATCTTTCTCTGAGTCACTTGGACATCTTTCTCAGGCGCACACACACTCATTTGGATTACAGAGCGGTCATAGACCTTCCAGTGAAAATGGCACATAAGCCCTGACAGACCGCGTGAACTGCAGTGAAAATCAGCACTTCAGCAGTGCAGCAGTTGCATAATTGTAAATGTCGTCTCTGTGGTCGTTCTGGCCAAATGGGACACGGTAGCAAAATGCATGTTTTTTTAATGATAAGACTTAGTGCTCTGGCTCATGAAACAGCTTCAGGTACTCAATTTTTAACGGCTCGTCTTTATGTGGCATAAAACTCTGCCGAGATCCCTTGCTGACTCTTAGTTTTATGGGGCAGATTCAGATACGTGTAGAACAGAGGAGTTTGATTGCCTCTTGCCAAAACAATCACATGAGGTTATAAAACAAAGAAATTTACTGTATGTGGGACAGGGATTCGTATTTGAACTCAGCACGAGCATGTTGCTTTTATAGACAACAAAGGTATTTCTGTTAAGCTCTTGCCTAATTAGACACACCATGCAGGAAAATGTGGCTGATAGGAAATTCGAACAGCATTAATATTGCAGGATTTTTTTTTTTTGGTGGACTCCTGATCTCCTTTGAGATGCATCTAATAGTCATCGTAAATTATTTAAAGTCTAGTATTTAGTTATTTATTTTTGCAAATCTTACTGAAATTCAAAGGTACATCTTTGAAATGGTGGTTTTGCTTAGACTTGCATGTGAAAATGTTTAAATGGAAACGACTGAAATATTCTCTGGGCAGATGCTTCTAGCCATGCAGGTGCATGCATGTTTGCATCTGACTACATTTTTTAAAGCACTGCTGATACCTGGGTTATTTTAGTATCACTCATAGTTTTTATTAATAGTTTAAATTAGTTTTTGTTTTCTGATTTTATTGTAATTTTCGTTTAATTAAATTAGTTGGGTTTTATGTGTTGTGTATGTCTATATAGGTTTTAATAATTTTATTTTCATTTTACTTATTTTAGTACACCAAGTAAAACTAAATTAGAAATATTTCCTAGAGTAATAGCTGAAATGAAACAAGTTACATTTTTACAAATATTTTATTTCTGGTAAAAAAAAAAAATATTATTATTTTTTTATTCAGACATTGCTATAAAATGTCACAGGCATGTACAAAGAAACAGCAAGTAAAACATTGAATTAAACATGAAATTTTCAATTTTGAAAAACTGAAAAACATACTCAAAAAATCCCTTTGTTTTTGCAAAAAATTACAACGTTTTTACTATTACTTAACTAAAATAACATGTACTTGACACATTCTCAGTGTTGTCTCAATTGTGTTTACTGTAAATGTTTTGTAACTAACTAATTCACATGATTCACTTCAAACACTTGCTTTACTGTGACTGAAAGGCTGTATATGATTTAATACTTATGTACATACATGCATTTGCATAAAGTGTATTTCTAGCCTTATCCTATATACAGCTTAGGACGAAAACATCATGCTTGCTGTACATATTTACCTGTCTGTTGCTATCGAACCCCAAGATTTGTTGGTGCTGATAGCCTTGTAGGCAGCACACCAACATATGGTGCAGTTGCACTTTGAGCGCCACAAGTCCTGCCTTGTGGACCTTTTTTGATCCCATCCCATGTTTTCTGTCATATTTCCACTGTCCTGTCAAAAAAAAAAGAAGCAAAAATGCCAAAACTAACCAAAAAAGAGAGATACAGTGGGTTTAATAAAAGGTGGGGTAAGTGATGATCTGTGAGAGATGCTGTTTAAAGTGTATTATACTGAACATCACGCACCCTTTTAGCCAGCGGGGGAGTTGCATGTGTTGGAAAGCATGTTCATGAATCTTGGATGAAGTTATTAAGATGAGAGTGTAATCCTTATGGAAAGGGACATGTTTGTTTTGGTGATTTCAAATATCAACATTTCTCAGAGTTCTCTTACTGCACTTTTAAACCTGATGTTTTATTATTCAGGTACGATAGCTGCTAAAACATGTCAAAAGTTTATCTAACTTTAGAAACTTGCCCAGAATGATTTTATTCAAACTATGACAGCTCAGCTGAAAGAGAAAACTGGCTGCGAAAAATGACAATTTATTTAATTCAGTTGTTCTTACCTGGCTTTGCGCCAATATCTCATAATGTAGTCTTTGTCATATTTTCATTTACCTTGGATAGTTTTTATGTCACATAATGTGCTCATGTTGCCAGTGTTACTAACAAGTGACGGATGAATCTGCAGCAAATAGAGTAGAGTTGGAACAACAAAATATACTGTAAGCATTTTCTCCTCAAATTTAGAGAATAGTTCACCCAATAATGGAAATGCGTTTGAGTTTTTCTTCATCAGAACAGATTTGGAGAAATGTAGCTCACCAGTGGATCCTCTGCAGTGAATGGGTGCCATCAGAATGAGTCCAAACAGCTGATAAAACATCACAGTAATCCACAAGTAATCCACACCACTCCAGTCCATAAATGAATGTCTTGTAAAGTGAAAATCTGCCTGTTTGTGGGAAACATCAAGATGTTTTTAGCCTCAAACCATGCTTTCAGCTAAAATATGAGTCCAACCTATAATGTTGCTGAATGCATGTCTGATTCAGGAAATAAATATGGAGAGATCAAGCACAGTTTATTAGCAAAAATAGTCTAAAACACTTCTAAACAATTGAATTTTGATGTGAGAGAAAAACAGCAGATTGATTTCTCTTAATTTGAGGAACTGTATTATGGATTATGGACTCGTATTTTGTCCAGAAGAAGTTAAAAAGCCTTAATGATGGAATTGTTTTATGCTTGACGTTTATTGATGGAGTGTTGTGGATTATTGTGATGTTTTCATCAGCTGTTTGGACTCTCATTCTGACGGCACCCATTCACTGCAGAGGATCCATTGGTGAGCAAGTGATGCAGTGCTACAGTACATTTCTCCAAATCTGTTGTGAAGAGCAAACATCTATATCTTATATGGGCTGAGGGTGAATAAATATTCAGCAAATGTTAATTTTTGGGTGAACAATGCTTTCAAATGTTGATAAGATTGTTTATTTTGCTATCCTAAATATGCGCGATTATATGGTTAGTTTTGTCTTGTTATATTTTTTCCACTTCTCCTGTCAGAACAGACCTGCAACCCACCAGTTAAAAATGCTGGTTTGATGCACATTATTGCACCCCTTATGGCAAAGCATCCTTGCATCGTGCCACGAACTGTCTTCTGAGTCGTAAAATCGAGCTTGTGTTTTTAGAAGAATTTGTGTTTGCATGCTTGTGTGAGTGTGTTTTCTGGCCTTAATTACATTGTCTTCGCCCTGAGCCATTAAACAGAGTCTGGGGGTCTAGAAAGCACATCAGTGGCTCTTAGCTGCAAAATTAGAGGACCTTTGGTGCAATAAGCTGCTGGCTTTTGTTCAAAAAACTCAAATTGAGTCTGTAAAAGAAAGTGCTAAAGAAAGGAAAGAGAAAGCAAATGTTTGACAGGAACGGTTTTGAGGACTGAAATCATTTGAGCGGTGCGTGTTTGAGCATGAATCATTTAGAAATTGCGTGTAATGGGTCAATGAAGGGATTCTATTTTGATTTAGGATTTCTACAGGTTTCTTGTGAATAAAAAATGATTGCATTAGTCGTCGCAAAGAAACTGAGTTTCTACAGGCACCTTGGCTGTCAGAGTTTCCTCTAATTGCCGTTATTGTGAGGTAAATGGTCAGTAATTGCACTGATGTCTGTGGCAGTTAATTCAAGTGAAAATCGTGGCTATTTTTTGTTGAACTATAGGGAATGCTTCAGTGTGAACTTTTTCTTGTGTCAGTTGCTATTATTATGCATCGAGACACTGAATAATCAGGCTGTCAGCAGTACAGTTTTCACTTGCCAGTGTGAAGTCCATTTGATTGTCCTACTTAGAGGCAGATGTATTTGCGTGAAATCACCCTTACATTAGTTGTACACACAATAGACAGTGGTTAAAGGAAGAGAGTTTTGTTCTGAATGGTCACCAAGAATGCATTTACAGTCATTTCCACATCTGTTATGAATGTGTGCTGCCAGTAAACACGTGAACCCTTCTCTGTTTACATAGGGGAAAATCCAAACAAAGGAATTATGTCAGTAACACAGCAGAAGTTCATCCGCCTAGAACAGTCTCACCGCTTAAGGGATTATTACAACTTTGCAGCCCCCCCAAAAGCTTTTTGTATAGAAGAATTAATATAAGTGCTTCAACTAAAAGCTGCAGTGTGCTTTTGAACCTTGAAAAATGCCCTGTTGACTTGCATTGAATGTTCATGCATAATAAATATGATTTTTTTGGGGCTTGTTGTACAAACTGAGGGATGAGTTCAAATCATTTAAGAGACAGCGTGCTGTTGAAAAAACTGAACTTTTATTGAACCTGGAGCAGTACTTCAAGGAAATAGGCTAAAAGCACACTACATGGCATGCGAAAGCATTCGCTCAAATATTCTAGAAATTTGTGTGTCAGATTTTTTAAACCTATGGTAAGTCTGTCTCTTTCTGCTTCCTTCCATCAGGAGAGAGATTTATAAGCTTAAGCATTGAGTCACGCTAGAGCAAGACAATGCTACCACCTGATCATTTTAACTGTTGGAGAAAACTAGTGAATTTTAAGCTTTTTTTGCGCTATTTTCATCTTCCGGGTTTAAAATCTTCATTGTGGTGATGTCACCATTTGTGACGTGGCAGTGGACTATAGTACATCGATGATGCGTCGGTGTCTACTTAATTATTCATGAGACTGCGTGTTCTTATCAAATGAGAAGACGTTTTGCTTAATTATTCAAAACAGCATGTGTTGATTTGCTCAGAGCCGCTAAGAAACAGCTCTGGATTTGCTATGACAGACGCTCGTGCTTCAGTGAGATCGCATACAATAACTGAGAGAAAATGTTCATGGATCGGAGGAGAATTTTTGTTTTTGCTTTGTAATAAGCACATATGCAACTAATTCACTTAGTGAGTGCCAACGCAATGCATACGCAAGCTTAAAGTATTTGAGGTAATCAGCCTTGTTTACATCTGGGGTAAAGCACGCACATGAACGTAAACCGTGGTGGTTTACGCCAACAGGAAAGCGTACGCATACGTTGTGATACTCTCTAAAATGGTGGACGACATAAGTCATGGAAGAAGAACGGTTGAGTAAATGATTTTAATATCGTTTTCTTTGTGCAAAAAAAAAAGTATTCTTGTAGCGTCGCAAAACAGAAGTTGAGCCACTGATGTCACATGGACTGTTTAACCGATGTTTTTATGTTTCTGGACCTGGACCATTTCAGTTGTGTTGCTGTCTATGAAGGGTCAGATGGCTCTCTTATTTAATCAAAAATATCTTAATTTGTGTTCCGAAGATGAACAAAGGTCTTATGGGTTTGGAACGACACGAGGGTGAGTAATGACAGAATTTTCATTTTTGGGTGAACTACCCCTTTAACACTCAAACTTAATAGATGGAAAAGTGGGGTGAGATTGGGAAAGGGCCAAAGAGTCATTTGTTCATGACTCAGACATGGGCTACATGATTTGTTTTTGATTCACTAAAAACATGTGGTTCATAAGATTTTAATTTGTTCATGAATTTGACTACTTTGGCCGCCGTTTTTGAACTATTGAATGTGCAAGTCGTCCGGTTCAACCCCTTCTGGCTTGTTTCAGTGATACAGAACAGTCCTTTATGCTGCTTGATGCTGCAAATGAGTATTTATTGTCACAATTTATTTATTTTTTTATTATGACCATAAAAACATAACGCACTGGTTTATAAATAGTTCTACCTTTTAGTTATTTGCAGATAGTGGCTAATGAATCAGAAGCGCATTCACATATCTGTATTTGTTGAAAAATTATTTTAGTCTTTGTGTTTTTTCCTCTGTTTTATTATCCTCTGAGCTAAAATCGTAAATCCAGTCACTTGGAAGTTTAAGGAATCATTTAGGTTTGTATTTATTGTTCATGTCCTTAATCTCGAGTAGTTTGTAAACACCACTATTAATAAGGTATATCTAGGCGGCATTTATCATGACAAAACAATGTCAGGATATTTACAGTCATGCTTTGTGACTTCATTATATTTTATAAGCTTATTTATTGCAGTGGATTTAGTCAAGGTCTTATTAACCATGAAACAGTTAAACTTAATAAGCTTATGGTTTAATAAAAAAAATTCCTTTATCAAATGTTTGTCTGGGAAGCAGAAGTCTTGGCTCAAAGCTTCTAATTAACTGCAGTGTCTAGTTAATCAAGAAAATTGCAACTCTAGGGTATACCCAGTGATTCATAAATGCACTTTCAGCAAGGGGCACGAGGAGTCAACTCAAACTTTATGTGAACTGTATTCAGGTCATTTGAGGGAGACTCGTGGTGACAACATGATGGATTGATTTGTTGTTGTAGAAAAAGACAGACAAGAGATCAGCTCCCTGAGGACAGTTTTATTGCTCAGAGGTTCATTTTCATAGCTCTGCAAACTTATTAGTGTTCTTATTTATGTTTCATCGAAGTATCTGCTGTGTTTCTTCTAGCTTGTAATTTAACTAGTTCAGACTTGGCATTCAGTACTATGAATATTGTTTGCTCATATGAAAACATAGCTTGTGATGTTCCTCATTTGTATGTCACTTTGGATAAAAGCATCTGCTAAATGAATAAATTTAACGTTTCAGATGGTTCTCATTCAACTGTTGATTACAGTGAGTACAGAGCTATAAACCGAATGTGGAGTGCAGCTCAGATCATTTTTTCTTGGGAGAATTTGATGGGAAAATACTCAATATTGCTATCTCTGACTTTAAAAATGCAGATTTTGATATTTTGGCTATTCCAAGCAAGATGTGAGATATCTTCTGAATTCTGAGGAGGTATATGAGATTATGTTTTGTTTTTCTCAACAGAAACGTCTAAGAAGCAGAACACCTAATCAGAAGTCCTTGATTTTCTTTTCATTTTAATTAATAGCTATAGGAAAAAATGGGATATTAAACATATTATTGCTTTATGAGTGTGTTCTTGACACATTTAAAACAGGAATTAGCCTTTTTTTTTTATTTGTAATTTTGATTTCCTCAGCGAATTTTCTTGCATACAGCCCACAGTGACATGCCCACAAATATAGGCATTCAGCCATAAATACAAACATACACATATACTTTGTGCACGTAACAGAAATTAGGGCTTTAGTGAGGTGCGTGGACACAGATCAGGGGCAGACAGGAGCCATTACTGTGATTAAAAGTTTGGATTTGGATCGTGCCGAGAGGTGCTGAACAGTCCTGTTATGGAGTCATGATGAACTAGTGCAGAATATTAAATAGCTCTGTCTGAGCCAGTGTCCTGTCCAGCTGGAGAATCATCCCTCCCAAAACTGGGGTGCAGTGAAATCTACTTCAATTTACACTATTAATTCTGAGAATCAGGATAGAATCTGACTTTTTTGGTACTTTTTTGCTATGTCATTATTTACTCATCCTCATATCTTTCCAAACCTGTGTTAATTCCCCTCATGTAATATATCTTCTACTCATGTACAGAAAGACAAGAAAGTCGTACAATAGGTTTGATATAGAGTTTAATAGGGACTATAGGGTCAAGTCCCTACATTCATAGACTATTGAATTATCCCTATCAGTAATATTGGTCAAACAATTAAATATATATATATATATTTATATGTAACCACTGTTGTTGTAAAATTGACCACATCTGATATTACGCTAGACAGGGCTTTATTTATCTCTCATCTTGACATACAAATAAAAAAAAATACAAATTTGGGGCCCCTCCTTTTCTGTTAGTATAAAATATTTTCACCCCAGCAAACAAAAATATTTCAGAATCAGTGGAAACCATTGCTGTCTCTATCGCAAAAGCTAAGCCCAGAAGCTGTGACTAGAGAGCACAGATGAATCAGAAATTCAGAGCGGGTTTGTGAATCTTTTGATAATTTTGGAGTGGGTTTGTGAATCATTTGATTTAAACCAGAACTTTGGAGTGTGATTCATTTGATTCAGATTAAATGTTCAAAATGAAATCAGACGATCAAAATTTCTCTGTTTGGGTGCATTCCTGAAACAAGTGAATGACATTTTCCTCAGAAGAGTGATAAAAACATCAACTCACTTCAGTGTCTGACTTATAATTATGTCCATAAACTTTTTGTGAAATTGGGATTGACTAATTTGTGAGGATTAACTCATCTGTTGCTGCTTGCCCTCTTCATATTTAAGGAGAGAACTAGTTTCCAAAGTCTGACATCACTGTTTTTGCAAATTATTATTATGTCTAATTTGTTGATTATTAATAGTTAGTAAGGTAGTCGTTAAGTTTAGGTATTGGGAAGGATTAGGGATGTAGAATAAGGCATTAATATATACTTAATTTGTACTAATAAATGGATACTATTCTAGTAATATGCATGTTAATAAGCAACTGAGACACCCTAAAATAAAGTGTTACCATTATGGGTATTATATATATTATTTAATTATTTATTTATAGATGTCTTAATTATTTAAATCTGTTTTGAAAACAGGTTTTTATGACAGTCATCATTTATTTATAAAATTGGAGCACTGTTTCATTAAATCAACCATAAATAAAGAAATATATAATGCAACAGGTCTGTATTATTTGTATTATTAACTTTCTATTCTTTTTTTACAGTTTATTTATTTATTTATTTTACCATTTCTGAGACATTTCTCACTGAAGACTGGATTAATTTGCTGAAAATTCAACACTGTCATCATAGGAATAAATTATATATATTTTTTTAAATATACAAAAATAGAAAAAAGTTAATGCAAATTATAATATTTAACAATATTTAATATTTAACAAAAAAAAAACAATTGGCATGAACCTGAAATATTTCCAAATGAATCAAAAGTGAAATCTGTGTCATTACCTGGTCCTATAGTACCATGGTACCGTCGCAGTAATTATATAAAGGTCTGTTATCTAACACACATGATTCATTTCATCAGTTGATTAGTGGAGTGCTCCATGACCTGAATTGGGTGTGTCAGATTTTTTAGACACAGAAATGTGCAGGATTGTGAAACGCTGGGTTAAATTCTCATTGGCGAAGGCCGCCACACATAATCAGCGTTAAATGAATTCTTTGCCTCCCCCTCCCCCTCCTGATCTCTGTATTTCTCCTCCTGTGCTTAACTTAATTTGACTAAAACCTCTCTTATCCTCACGGAAAATCTGTCAAATGGTTGGTTGGTTCATCCATCTACCTGTTGTAAGGACGCCCCTGCTGCTCACCCACATGCCGAGACCTCGCTTTCCTTCTGCGCATTAGCTGACGAGACACCATTGCTGCTCCACTTCTCCTGCTATAAAAAGCCGGAGTCGAGCTAGGTTTATCAGTCACTGGGTGAACCGTATTTGAAGCGACAAATCATGATGAAACCAACGGCAGCCATCTGCATTTGTTCCAGACAAATGATGTAATAGCGCACATAATTCACTACCACATTTTGTTGTCAAAGCTTAAGTGGTCTATTAATGCATAAACAGCATGCTAACACTCTTTTGAGCCAACGGTGCAACTCTATGATCAATTATTTGTAACATATTATTTGTGATTTGATGCTTTTTAAATGTAAGCTAGAAATTTCATACACAAAAAATCTTCTAAATCTTGTCGGATCTTCTTGTTTTTTAAAATGTATTTTTTTGCAAATATGTACTACCATTTGGTGTGTATATTATTTAATTATTATTTTTCATAGTTTTCTTCTTTTTTTTTTGCAATATTGCATTAAACTGATCTAAAGTGACAATTGTAATATTACAAAAGATTTGTATTTCAAATAAATGCTTTTCTTCCAAATTTTCCCGATGAACAATGTATCATGATTTCCACAAAAGTATTAAGCAGCATTGATAATAACAATATTTATGTATTTTTAAAGCATCATATTATAATGAATTCTAAAGGATCATGTGACACTGAAGAGTAGCGTAATGATGCTGAAAATTCAGCTTGGCATCACAAGAATAAATTTTATTTTAAAATATATTCAAATAGAAAACAATTATTTTAAATTGCAATAATATTTCAGAATATTACTCTTTTTGCTATTGTCACGGCATCCACACTTAAAGTCTAATAAAACTCACTTTGTTTGCACTCAGCTTCTGTGTCCAGTCTGATCGTTACAGCTATATTTTTTTTTTATCAATTACATGAAGGCTTAGTGAGCATAAGAGACTCTTTTTTTAAAAAATTTAAAATATAATTGACCTAAAATAGAATATGGTTCAAATTATAAGATATAAATACAATGTGTATAATCTTCTGTAATTAATTAATTTAGTTTTAAGTTTTTATATTTGACATTTCTACTGGAAAACAAACAATAATTAATAAATCAAATGATATTTAATAAAATGTATTTATTTATTTATTGTAGTTAAACAGTTTTCCTGAGATGTTAGCAAGATGGTTGCCGAACTGACTAACTGGCTTTAAAAATGCATGTGTATCTCTTCTTATTTTTCTTCCAGATCCCTCAGATCAGCTACGCCTCTACAGCACCAGAGCTGAGCGACCATAACCGCTACGACTTCTTCTCTCGAGTGGTACCTCCAGACTCATACCAGGCCCAAGCTATGGTGGACATCGTGAAGGCGCTGGGCTGGAACTATGTGTCCACATTAGCATCGGAGGGGAACTACGGTGAAAGTGGAGTAGATGCCTTCATTCAGATCTCTCGAGAGGCAGGTACAGTGATCAGGTTTTGGGTTCTGTTCGCTGCTAGTCTATTGACGTAAAACACATTGAAGCATATACTGTAGAATGATCCAGATTGGGCTTTCCATTAATATGCTATATTTCAAAAAGTTCCAAAGAGGAGCATGACAGAGACAGCTGCATGCATTTGTACCCATCTGCTGCCAGAAATTCATGGCGGTCATTAATATAAATAGAAAGTGAGTCACATTTTAGGAGAGAAATTTTCAGCATTGGTGTCCATCTCTCTCTCTCACTCTCTGTGACAAAGGAGGTCTGTGCATCGCTCAGTCCATGAAGATCCCACGAGAGCCCAAACCAGGAGAGTTTGACAAGATCATTAAGAGACTAATGGAGACCCCCAATGCTCGAGGAGTCATCATCTTCGCCCATGAGGACGACATAAAGTAAGTGAAGGTTATGCTTAATGTATGTTTGATCAGCAAGGCCTTATAACATTCTGGGTTAAAAACAGATTAAATTCTATCAGCTGCATCCGCTGCATGCTGTTGATTGACAAACATATGTGTTTAAACTCCTTGTGTAAACGTAAGGAGGTATAAAGGAGTGTTAAGAACGTTTTTTTTACTTTTAGACCATAAATGCATGTTAAGAATGTAATTTTATTTTATTTTAGTATTTTATTAAGTATTTATTTATTTTTTTAATTTAGTATTTTATTTTATTTTAGACCATAGAAGAAAGTTTTTAATTTAATTTAAATGTATTTTATTTTATTTTATTTTACATTGGATGTAATTGTTAAAATAAGCTG
>JAUMHE010000055.1:2661260-2712325 GCA_032359235.1 Enteromius mattozi
AAGAAAGTTTTTAATTTAATTTAAATGTATTTTATTTTATTTTATTTTACATTGGATGTAATTGTTAAAATAAGCTGATTATTACACTTTCACTGGCATCTGAAAGCATCATCAGATTACTCAAAACACATTACAAACACACATGCATCCCTCTCTGAAGGAAGATTTTACAAACATGCTGAGGAATTCATGTAAATTCAAGTGCTTTGCTTTCACTGTTACATTCAGTACAATAATTGCATGATTGCACATGCATCTATTATTATTTTTTTTTTTACAACTGAGGAACCTCAACTTGAAGCGACGTTAACAAACCCATTACACTTTTTTAATGTAAATTTTCGCTGTTTGACAAGATGTTGGATTATGTCAGCTGAAAAAGCTGTTTCAGAAGCAGATTTTGATAAAAGATCAAGAAGACAAACGTGTTTTTCCCCCTGAAATTGCATGCATGATTTGCTTACCCTAAGGAGTGTAAAAGTAAAGAAGTGTTTAGGCAGAGAGGGTCTATTTTACTTTAATGTTTACTTACGTTGTGTTTAACCCAAAATATTCATTTATGAGTGCTTACAAGCAACATTGCATTTTTATATTTAGAATCTGAAGATTTTGTCTATAACAGATGCATAATGGGAGTGTAACAGTGGCTCTTTTTCACATTTTTTTAATGGTTCTGTCTGGAACAAACTGATCGTTCCATCTGTCGCGGTGCAGCAGACTAATGTTGTCACAGATTTGATAATGGTTGACTGGTAACAAGGGCACATGTGGATTATTTGATATGATTGAACTAACTTTTAGTATTTGTGACAATTAGGGGAGATTTGTAAAAACCAAATGCTAAATGCAAAGTATGTGCAATTAGAGCAAAGACCCTTTGATGCAGTGATAAGACAATATGGGATACTTCGCTTTTGAAATGCAATGCATCACACATGCTCCTGCATGTAAATGGAGTTGGCTCCAGACCAGCAAACCTGAAGACAGAACAATGGCCGCAGTGTTAAGCCTGAAACATACTCTACGCAATTACATGATCACAGACGTTTATGATTAGCAAATGCATTACAAATGCATGGTTCTGATACACAAACAGAAGGTGAATACAGAGTGTTCTTCAATTGTGTGTGCTTTTCAACCGAATGTGACATCCTCTTCAAACTGTGAGACTATTATGACAGAAGTTGAATGAAAAGAAAGACCTGACCATAGAGTAAGAACAACCTGGTCTCATAAAAATACGTACCTCTGTGCACTTTTTTGCAACACTGTTTTCACGTATTCAACTGCACGTTTCCCTGTAGTTTTGAAGAGAAATGTCCACTGAGTGGCGCTAACAGGTTTTCAATATGTGAACCCTGGCACCTTTATTACGTTGATATATTGCTGTGTTTTTATTACGTTAAATATCTGTGGACTGTTGCTAAAAGTTAATGCTCTACCATGCTGGAAATATTCCCTACACCAAATCCAACCCTAAACCTACCCGATAGTGTTAACAAATGCAAAACTGATATAAAAAGCCATTTGTTGATGCAACCGTGTCATTTCAGATTTGAACTGTTTGTCAAACCATAGTTACATTGGATTCGAACTGGAGCACCTTGCCTAAGTACATCTCTGTACTCCATGAGCTACCGAACAAACGTACCGTCTATGAAAACCCATAGATATGTGTGACGCTAATGTTCAAAAGCATCAGTTTCCAAATACCCTAGCATATTAATATTGTTTTAAAGTCACATGATACTCTTCAAGTAATTGTGAGAAAATTACACTTTATTAATGAAAACTCTGGACATTTGTGTGAAAAGGAATAAAAGGAGTTTTACTGCCTCTAGTGTTTTAATTTCTTTTAAACTGCAATGATATGTACTTATTGGTACATATTTTGAATGTCTCGCTAAAAAGTGCACGAAGGTGTATTTATGCCATGAGACCAGGCAGAATAAGTTTACGGTCATGCCCACTTTAGTGCCACATGTGGCAACATTCAGAATAGAATCTGTATTTGTGTTATGAATTGCATTCAAACATATTTCTGAATGTAAAATTTGCATTTCAGAGAAGTTTTTATCAACAATCAATTATGTTTCAGGTCTTCATTTACATTTGAATATGTTTCAGGTCTTTAAAATCAAGGCTGTAGAACCAAAAATGGGATGATGTCATAATGGGATGATGTCATAATAGAACCTTTTTGATTTTCACAAAGAATGTTTTTAAAAGAATGTTCTTTGGTTCCACAGAATATCATCTATTTATTGGTGTTTTAAAGAATGCAACCTCAATACACTGACCTGAAGAACCTGTTTTAAAACAAATGTTCTTCGTTAAAGGAAAAGTTCACCCAAAAAATAAAAATTGCTGAAAATGTACCAAATTTGAGAATGTTTGAGAAATTTAGCCTTACATCACTTGCTCAGTAGTGGATCCTCTGCAGTGAATGGGTGCCGTCAGAATGAGAGTCCAAACAGCTGATAAAAACATCACAATAATACCACACCACTTCAATCAATCAATTAGCATCGTCTGAAGTGAAAAGCTAGATCTCTTGAATAAACTAATCCACCACTGAGTTGTTTAATCTTCAAACAAGTCCATAATTCATAATAACGCTTCCTCCATTGAAAAAAACATATTTGTTTAGAAGAGTTTTGGACTGTTTTCGCATGTAAATGGTGCTTGATCTGTGCACATTTATCTACTGATTCAGATGAGATGATTTTCTTAATCTAGAATGCAATATTATGGACAGAGAGCTCATGAAGCTTAAAAATTATGGATTTGTTTCTTACAAACACACAGCTTTTCACCTCACAAGACATTAACTGATGGACTGGAGTGGTGTGGATTATCATAGGATAAGATCCATTGCTGAGTAACTGATTTAATAATCCAAATCTGTTTCATTGAAGAAACTCCGCTATATCTTGGATGGCTTTAGGGTGAGTAATTTTTCATTTCATTTTTCATTTTCATTTTCAAAAAAAACTATTCCTTTAATGCTCCAGAACATTACTGAAGAACTATTTTTACATCTATAACACCAATGTAATGTTCATATACAGTTGTTCTGTTGTTCCTAGCTTTTCAATTACAAAGGAAATAACAAAGGAAGACAGAATATTTTACATCTTAAGCGTGTGACGTATCACATCTGTGATTTCAAATTTGCCCTTAGGACAACCGAGGAAAGTGCCAAAGCTGCCCAGGGAATATTAACTTAGAAGGTGTTATACTGTCAAATCCAAAATATGCTGTTTTATTAATTTATGTCTTGAGCTTAGATGACCTTTTCATACATGATTATGAGCCAAATCCATGACACTGTATTTCTCATTGCATAATGTAATTTTTTTTTTTCCATGTTTGACTTTACAAATGCAGAAGTATAGTAGACTCTCCCAGACAATGCTTTGGTACGAGGTACGGTTCGCCACTCTGGGTTTGGGTGTCACTGTCTCTAATCCATATGGCTCGTTGCTGATGCTTTTTGACGGGCTTATGTGGTGGACAGGAAGTTTCCCCCTCATTAAAGCACTCCTGTGAACACGAGCTGTCGTGAATTGTCAACCACGTCTTCAGTGCTGCAAGCAAATGCGTAAATAAATGGCTTAATTCATAATAACTTGGTTAAATGCAACTCTAAATAACAATTTTATATTTGAATTTCATGAAGGTACTATTTCGACACTTTTATACAATTATATGCTACATTAATATTTGTGTATGCATGCAGTTGTGCTTTATATAATACAATACAGGAGGACTTCCACAGCTTGGTTATATTTATGGACAAATTATATTTGTGTGCAATCACTTAAGAGTTAATCATTGACAGATATTAAAGGAATGCACCTCTCACTGGCAAAAATATTCAGAATTTGGTCATGCTCGAGTTATGCAAGTGTCATGTAAAAGAATCTAAATAAATGGGAACATAGTACATGTTGTTTTTTAAAAGCAATTCATTCACATAGATTACATTTGTAATTGAGATATATATATATATATTTTTTATTAATAGTTTTTTTTTTAGTGGGATGTGTAAACACATAATTTAAACAAGACAGACTCAAAACCACTAAAGTTCATGACTGTATGATTTCATACACACAACAGGAGTACAATGGGTTGTAAACGTCGTTAACTTGTCCTGCTTTTTACTTACACTTTTTTTTGTTACAGTATTCAAGTGAACTCCATTTATTTTATTTTCATTTGAAAACTGTTAACATTCTACATTTGTAACAGTTTGTTAATGCCAAATATGCTGTTAATCTAATGTCTGAGCTGCTATTATAGACACAAAACTAAATTATAGGTGTTGTCAGTGGTTTGTGTGACACCTGTGTTATTGCTCTCTTTCACTCTTTGTTATAAATTGATCTAAAGTGCTACAGTACATGATTGTAAAGACATGAATGGCAATTACTGAACGGATCAAATTACTGTTCAACATACTAAAATGCTGCATAATTGCAAGAGATACAGAGTGTGTCCTGTGATATTATTTAGAATGAATGTGCTTCAGTTTAATAGTTTAGTTGTGCTGCTTCTTGTCCAGGCAGGTCCTGGAGGCTGCAAGGAAGGCCAATTTGACCGGTCAATTCAAGTTTGTGGGATCGGACAGCTGGGGTGCCAAGAGCTCACCGATCCTGGACCAGGAGGAAGTGGCTGAGGGTGCTGTCACCATTCTGCCCAAAAGAGCATCAATTGAAGGTTTGAAATGTACATATGTGACCCTGGACCACAAAACCCCATCTGAAAGCTGAATAAATAAGCTTTCCATTGCTGTATAGGATAATATTTGACAGAGATACAACTATTTAACAAACTAGAATTTGAGGGTGCAAAAAAATCGAAATATTGAGAAAATCACCTTTAAAGTTGTCCAAATGAAGTCCATAAAATTTGTATCAAAAATTCAGTTTTTAATATATTTATGGTAGGTAATTTATAAAATATCTTCATGAAACATGGTCTTTACTTAATATCCAGATTTTTGTCATAAAAGAAAAATCTAACATTTTGACCCATACAATGTATTTTTGGCTGTTGGCAGCGACTTGAGACTGGTTTTGTGCTCCAGGGTCACATATGCATCCTTTAAGTCGGCATGAAATAAATGCATGTCAGTGATTGCATTGTGATTGATTCATTGATTGATTGATTTTTAAAATCAATAGAAACTTTCCATTACACAAAGTGTTCTTTATAGAGAAAAAAAAGTTCTTTATATTTTTAAAAAGCTCTTTACACTAAGAAAATAATTGTTCTTTTAATAACCGTTCGTTCACTCAAAGGTTCTTTTGTAGAACCAAAAATGGAATCTGCCAAATAAATAAGTATAATAGACAAATAAATCCCATACATTTATTTCATACTCTATGGCTGTTTTACTCAGAAATGGTAGCAAAGTTGGTTGCAACTTATATTTCATACTGTTTTTTTTTTGTTTTTTTTATCAATTCCACTATAAGTATAAAATTGGCATTTTTTTGCTTTTTAATCAGGTTTTGACCAGTACTTCACCACTCGATCCCTGGAGAATAACCGCAGGAATATCTGGTTTGCTGAATTCTGGGAGGACGACTTCAGGTGCAAACTGACACGTCCAGGTATCAAGATCGACCCAGAAAAGAAGAAATGCACAGGTGAGAGCTCCCGATAGCTGTTGGCAAGTTAACTGATGTTTGGAGCAATGACAGCTGACCTTAAAAGCTCTTAAATGTCCTCTGTCCCACTTATCTTTCTCCTTCTCTAACTCTTTTCATTCATCACTTTGCTGTCCCACTTTATTCATTTTGCTCTTTTTCTCTCTTTTTTTCAGGAGAAGAACGAATCAGTCGTGATTCTCATTATGAGCAAGAGGGCAAGGTTCAGTTTGTAATTGATGCGGTTTACGCTATGGCTCATGCTTTGCACAACATGCACCAGGATTTGTGCCCGGGAGCCACGGGCGTTTGTGATAAGATGGACCCAGTGGAGGGACGTTTGCTGCTTAGCTACATCCACTCCGTCAACTTCAATGGTGAGTCGACATCACGCTAAATCAGAATCACTGGAGATGAGACCTGACTGGCATCAGAAATGCCATTAGGCAGGATGCCAAAAGATGTTCAAAGGTCCAAACTAAACCCCATAAAGAGTTTTGCCTCACAGGCTCATTTGGATTGAACACAAATGTCATGCATATTGACATGAGTCTACCCTTGGATATTTGAATTTTAATCAACTAATTAAAATTCTGTTATCATGTTCTTGTCGCTATGTCGTTCCAAACCCGTATGACTTTGGTTATTATGGAGAAAGTTCCAAAGTTTTTTTTTTTTTATGCCTTATTGGTAAGTATTTTGGAAATTGTGAGCTCTTTTCTATATAATTAAAGTGTACAGTAGGTTTATATTTACATGCTGTACAAGAAGTTTAAATAATTAGTGTTTGTAAACAGTCAAATATTTCATCATAAACAAACATTCATATGTCATCTTATGAAACATTATTAAAATTTTAAAAACTCTTTTGTATTTTAATATATTGTAAAATGTAATTCCAGCTCAATTTATATTTTTATTATGAATATATATATATATATATATATATATGTATATATATATATTATTTTTTTTATCTGATATTTTGATATTTTATTTAAAAAAAAAAAAAATTATTTGAAATCTTTTGTAACATTAAAAATGTATTTATTTTCACTTCTAATCAGTTGAATGCAAAGTTTAATGCTAAATTCTATTAAATATTATATGTTTTAAACAATTTAATTAATACACAAGTTGTAATTTCAACTTTTCCTTTCTCTTTGGAGTGTTACAAGCTGTGCATAGATAAGATCCCTAATTTTTAAATGTTCTCACTTTCCAAACCCCCATAAAATGGCTTGTTTAAATGTCCCCATATCTCTGTCATGGTGTGAAATCATTTTCATAACATCACCCAAATATTTATGTAAATAAGGAAGATGGAGCTATTATTCTCGCTGTAGTGTTGCTGCTGGCGCCATGTTCTGGAGAGTCTACGTTTTGTTGTGACAGTGAAACTACTTTCTTTGTGCTTCCAAAAGAGGACACAACTACAAATCAGTGGTTAAGTGTTCCAGAACAGTTCAACCCTAATATTAGAGAACTGATTCTTGAACCTGGAGAGCAGTCAATGCTGGTTGTGCATAGAGGCTATAAATTGGGGCAATTCCACCTCTGCAAGGACAGTCTGGCGCTTCTGACTCACAACCTTAAGTAAGTTACGTTTTCTTATTGAAAGAACCTGCTATTTCCTATTCAAACGTGAGTTTTGAGCAGTGAAGGGTAGTGTTTGTTGTTTGTAGTTTCTCCAATCACGAATGCAGATGTGGTGTTAAGTTTACGAGGCGCGATGCAACACGTCGCATACTAAGTCATGATAATCAGTAACAGTCCCCACTGGATGCAACAAATGCCTCATTTGTAATGGCTTTTATTGTTTTTGTGTCATTGTGCCGGGATGCGACATCATGTTATGATAAGGGGTGCAACATTTCCGTCACACGCTTGAGGTATTCGGCCAATCACAACACACTGGATAGCTGGCCATTCAGAGCACACCTCAGTTTTTTTGGAACAATGAGCTTTGTATAAATCGACTCATTTCAGGAAGGCAGGGCTTAGAAGAGAAACAATAATGTACAGTATGTGGAAAAAATTTGTTTTTTGAGCCGTAAACCGCATAAACACATTGCATTACACCAAATACACTATACAATAATGTTCTTTTTAGCAACATCATATGACACCTTTAAAATGTGTGAAAATAGTGATGTCAAATATGTAGCAAATGTCTTTTCACCTGGTGTTCATATACAGTTAGTGCTTCACAGTACCATTGTGGCCTTGTAGTTCAATGTGGTATGATGAAAAAAAAAAGAAAAGAAAATGGCAAAGTTCTGGCAAGTAAATCTAACTTTTCTCTGGTGTTGTGTAGCTGTCCATGAAGGAATTCCCATTAAATCACTTCCTCAAGAGTGACTGTCATCTTGCAAACATTTGGTGAAAGCTCGCCTGGAGGGAATTGACTGAACAAGCAATATGCATTATTGCAAAGAAGAAAATCGCATGGAAAATAAGTCCTTTTCCACCCCAGAATTTCAAATGAAGCTGTCTTCCTCCTATACAGCAAAGAACAAACAAGAAAAACACAAATCCTTATCCATTCAGGGCTAACAGAAGCAGGTTATCAGTGGTTCAGTAATGTGCTCTAGCTGAGTTCTAATGACTGAACTAAATACACATACTCAAAGCACTTCCAATCACAGGGAAACAGACAAATGTTTGTCTGTAGTGCATTCGTTTCCCATTCAAATCTAATCATGGACTAAAAACAGATATCAGTGCCTGTAATGACATGCAGCAGGATAAAGTATACGTCTATATGACAGATGGATGTAGAGCGAAGTGAAGATGTTCAGAGTCTCAGTGGAGAAGGAGGAGTGACAGGTAGAGGAGGTGATCGGTGTAGCTGGAACCTGACGTCTCTTACCACACTGTAAAAAATTAAAAGTTGACAACTTAAAATTTCAAGGCAACGTGCTGCACAGCTTTTTTTTTTTTTTAAGTCACTGAGTAAGTCACATGATTCATATTTCTTCAACTAACACACTTTATTACCTTGAAGGTTAATGTAATTAATGACAAACATTAATGGATAAGTAAGCCTATTCAGTAGACAACATTGTCTTTGTAAGACAACTTACAAGATCCAGAAATTAGACATAAGTGTTTGAACACAGTCTAGGCCTCAAAACTAGACACACTAACCTTAAGAACAGTGGCAATCAACAACTGGGAAAAATAAGAGCTTTTTACATCACAGTACAACTATATAACTAACAACTAAATAACTAACAATAATTATAAAACAACAGAAAAATGAAATTAGCAAACAGCAAAACACTAATCCTATAACTGCATAATTTATTAATGCATGCTGGAAACTCACAAAGCCTAAATGTTTCAACAACATGGCATTCTTTGTTCTGTGTTTGACTGATTGGGGCAACATTTGGGGGATTTTTTGTTTGGTCTGACATGGTTTTTTATAGTTGAAAGGAAATAACATTTTTTAGTATTTGAGACTAAAAGGTTTCATTAAGTGGAAAATGTGCAGTCCATTTTTTTTACAGTTTTTGCAGCTATAATTTACTGTATGTATTTCTTCAAAGACAATAAATCAGAATGGTTTTGTGGGTTTTGGTAGGCTAAGTAACTATTAAAAATAGGTCAAACTGAGTTTTTTATTTTTCAAATTTGTTTTTGGAAAATAATGACATTAATGATGTTTCTTGTTGTAAGATAGCACTATGATTTCTGTTTCCTCCATAATTTATAGGTAGTGCCGGCACTGCTGTTCTGTTTAATGAAAACGGTGATGCTCCTGGACGCTATGACATCTTTCAGTACCAGATGACCAACACCACCAATCCAGGATACAGAGTCATCGGCCAGTGGACCAATAACCTGCGACTCAATGTAAACTGACTTCGATTGACTTCAGTTAGTTATATTCACATCTGAAGCATCCAATAATATGTACGAGATATACATAGGAGTCTGAAAACTCGTAAAAGACTATTTTTTCTCCTACTTTTTCATAGTCTGTTTTTGAACATAAAAAAAGGTTTTTATGATTTTAATACAAAATTTTATGTAATGTTTTTGTAAAGTTGTATTATATTTAATATATTTTTGAAGAATTCTAACAAAATGTCAGGTTCTGCACTGTTTCAAGGACACAAAACAAATTTAAGCAATTATAAGTAATAAGATGTTTGCTTTGTTTAGCCTAGTTAGAGCTATTAATTTGGTTGCCTGTCTAAATACACTACGTTTTTTTTGCTAAAGAAACTAATACTTTTATTTAGCAAGGATGCATTAAAATAATTAGAGTGGGTGTCACATAAATGCTGTTTATTTGAATGATCTGTTTATCAGTTTCCAGAAGATTATTAAGCAGTACAGCTGAATTCATTATTGATAATGATAAGAAATGTTTCTTAAACAGCAAATCAGCATATTAGAATGAATTCTGAAGGATAATGTGACACTGGAATAATGATGCTGAAAAATCTGCTTTGCCATCACAGAAATAAATATTTTTAAATATATTCAAAAATAGCAATAGATTTCACAATATTACTTTTTTTTTTTTTTACTGTTTTTTTAAATCCAATAAATGCATCATTGGAAAGCAAAAGAAACTAATTTAAAAAATAACATTATAAAATCTTTCAATATTTTTTGGTGCACTGTATGTTCCAAAGCATATCTTGAACTTAAAAGTATGACTAGTTCAATTGTTTGTTAATGTTCTTTGTATTTGATCAGGTGGAAGAAATGCAGTGGACCGGTGGATCCCGTCTGATTCCGGACTCTGTGTGCAGTTTTCCGTGCCGCTCGGGTGAGAGGAAGAAGATGGTAAAGGGTGTCCCATGCTGCTGGCACTGTGAGCTCTGTGACGGCTATCATTTCCAAGTTGACGAATTCAACTGCGAGATGTGCCCTTTCGACATGCGTCCGACCCCCAACCGCACGGCCTGCCGCCCAACTCCCATCATCAAACTGGAGTGGCATTCACCCTGGGCCGTGATCCCTCTGTTTCTGGCCATTCTTGGCATCCTGGCCACCCTGTCCGTGATCATCACCTTCATCCGCTTCAACGACACCCCCATCGTGAGGGCTGCGGGCCGTGAGCTCAGCTACGTGCTGCTGACGGGAATCTTCCTCATCTACTTCATCACCTTCCTGATGATCGCTGAGCCGGGGACAGTGGTGTGCGCTTTCCGCCGGCTGCTGCTGGGGCTGGGCATGTGCATTACGTACTCGGCCATGCTTACAAAGACCAACCGGATCTACCGCATCTTCGAGCAGGGAAAGAAGTCCGTCACGCCGCCAAAATTCATCAGCCCCACATCGCAACTTATGATCACGTTCATACTGATCTCAGTACAGGTGAGTGTGTGAGGTTAAAGCTTGAAGCCAGTTGGTGATTACTGCTGTATTGCATCCTGCAGGGTGCAACCCATATCCTGTGCATCCCAAATCTCATGGAACTGGGCCAGGGTTTCTCGATAATGATTGATCTTAAGAGCTTAAGAGAGTCTTCTACTAATCATTTTATGAACGTTTGTTACCGCTTCACGTGTGTTTCCTAAAAATGCACTTTACACAGTCGCACGTATCCATGCTTTACGTGCTACTTAGGAGTCGCTATTCATTGGTCAAGTGCTGAAAAGTAAATTTATAGAATGGCTTGTGATTGTAGTACACATTTATTTATTAAAATGTTAACCTAATGCTGCGTTCCAGACAGCTCAGATATAATATAATATATTATAATGTATATAATATTTTTAAAATAATATTTACATGTATATACATTTATATATTATTATATTTTATATTCTATATAAATATATTTAATATACCAACATAACATTTTTCTTAAATATATGCATGTATGTGTTTGTATTTATATATACATAATAAATATACACAATACAAACTCATATATCTTGTGAACAAAAACTCTTATTTTGGATTCCATTTATTATTATAATCAATTGTATTTTTAATATTTTTGTAACATTCTTTAGTAAATAAGGAGCAGTGTTTATTTAAAATAGTGTAAATATAAATGACTTTACTGTAATTTTTTATTAATATAATGCATTCTTGCTGAATTAAAATATTAATTAATTAGTATTAAAGTATTAAGTATTAAATAGTATTAAAAGTATAAAAAAAAAGAAAAGAAAAAAAGGTAACCATCTTATTGCTTAAATTTTGATTAGTGACCTTAAACTGTGGAACCTAGAATATTTCTTAACTGTATTTCACAACTGTAAAAAAAAATACATAAAAAACATACAAATTAATTGAAAAAATTAAATATGAAAAGTATCAATTTTGCTGCCCCCAGGCTTTTTTGAACATTTGAACGTTAATTTGTGAAAAAAAAAAAACTTTATTAATGACATATTTAAAAAGTCTCTGCATATTAATTTTGCATAGCAAATGTATTTAATATAAAAAATGACACACATCACCTTTAATGTTTAGCTTCATTCTTCTATTAAAAACTGCCGTGGCAGCTTTGATGAGGAATGCAAGGCCAAATAATTGAATTATTGAATAAAACATTAAATAAAGAATTCACCTTAAGCACCTTAACAAGTCCCGATCTTCAATAAAACATACATGTCTATCCCCAGCCAAACACAGGTTCACGAGCACCACAGAGCCACTGGTTATGGAAACTAAAGCCCCTGTGCTGCTGTTCCATTCTCATCATGCCCGTTGGATGAATTTTGAGGTTTTGTCAATAGCTGT
Organism: Enteromius mattozi; assembly: GCA_032359235.1. NCBI lineage: Eukaryota > Metazoa > Chordata > Actinopteri > Cypriniformes > Cyprinidae > Enteromius > Enteromius mattozi. The sequence continues at coordinate 2,673,641 of JAUMHE010000055.1, forward strand.
TTCCCAGTCAAGCAGATTCTCCTGTGTTTGTACACTCTGCCGAAGCTGATAAGCTGCCTGCAGACCTCATCATGTTGAGTGCCTGGGCTTCATTCTGCTTGTGCCAGCAAACGTGCCAAACACGCTAATGTGCAAAAGCAACAGATTCGACATCAATAAAGGCGAAGAAAAAAATGATTTACAGGTGACAAGAAAGTCGATACGCATCGTGTCTGCTGATAAACACCTCTCTGGTGATTAAAAACTGCTGATTTGAACTTTTACAAAAGAATATTTTAGAGGCTTTTGTAGTTGGAGCTTAGCCCCCCGAATTATGCGCATGACTCACCGGCAGAGGCGCGGGGGAGACAAGATTAACAGGACGTTTGCGGGAGAGTGATTGACAGCAGGACATTTCTCGGCACCTCCTCCAGCGCATGTTGGCAGATGTGTCACCGACGCTGAGCGGAGAACGGAACTCCGCCGAGCGATTCTGACAGCAACATCTGTCTCCCCGGCAACACGCCGGCCGCCCGGCTGCTGTTCTCTTCTCCTCCCAGCCGTAGAAGTTTCTCGGAAAGTTTTTGCGTGTTACCTGATGAGCACCTTCAGTCGGGATGAGTCACCTCCAAGTCTGAATGTTCCCATTGAGAACAGGTGCAAAGGACGCTCTCTAAAATCACGCCTCTAAACAGCTGCTCTCATCCAGTGATCCTATATTATGATTTACTGTGAGCAGACATCCCGTTTGAAATGTCCTTGATTTATTTGGTGTTTGAAGGGGTCATCGGATTTTAAATTCACTTTACAAGCTGTTTGAACATAAATGTGTGTTGGAAGTGTGTGTACACATCCATCCTATAGTGATAAAAAACCACCTAGTGGTTTTTTTTTAACCCCTCAGGCTGTTCTGAGATTCCTGTCAGAATGATGTAGTTCTGCACTGGCCCCTCCCACGAAAGTTGATTGACAAGACTGTCTTATCTTAGACCCGCCCTGAGTGAGTTCAGCTGTCATCAGTCCTCCATTGTGCAGGGGAGGACAAGAATACCTCAGAATAAGCGACTGAAGTGTTTCATTGTTGGATATAATAATGAATATAGCAGTCGTCATTTACTCCTGACATCTGAGCTGCTGAAGACCCAGAGGATTAACGTTACTTTCGATTTGAAGGGAACACACTGGTCCCCGATTTACGTAAATGTGTCTATGTTTGGGCAAATATCCAGCTATATCTACAGAAGAAAGGGTTTTTATGAATCTTTGCAAATCGCCTTTTGTGGTACAGTATGTGTTCTGTGCAACATGGAGCTAAAGTAAACAGTCTCATGAGAACGGCTAGTCACCACACGGAAGAGAGGGGCGGGGTCAGCAGAGCTAATTAGCATTTAAAGAGACATGGACTAGAATGGTGGGCTGAAAACAAAACTGATTTCACAGGGTAAAAAAGGTGTGGCATTTCAACCAAATTATGTTATAGACTTTTCATTAAGACCCTAAAGAATCAAATCAACTTGTGGAAAATGGGCATCCAATTACCCCTTTAAAATGAAAAATAGTAACTTGTTTGATAGATTTTGTGCAATGTAGTTTTAGAAACGTTATTTCATTTCAATTCCATATTTTTTCAGTTTTAAATAAAGAAGTAAAGTCAATTTAAAAAATTAAGACTGTACTTTAAAATCTGTAGCTCTCTGTCTGAGTTAGACGGGAAGTATATGAGTTCATAATAAAATTTGATTACAGACTTCTGAGTACAGTTTGTGATGTAGTAGCTCTAAGACACATCTTTTAATATCATATCTATAAATAACACATACTGTATGCGGTTGACCTAGGAACATGTTTAATAACAGAAAATACGTACTCTGTGAAGAAGAGTTTTTTTTAAAGCAATATGGTGCAATATCCTGCATAAAACATACAATTTTACATTTTGAACACCTAATAAAAAATGAGGACCTACAGTTTTTATACTACCATTTAAAAATTGAAGTAATAATGTTTTATTTTCTTTAATCCTGCCCAAGGCTATTTATTGATCAAAATACAGTAAGAACTGTAATAATGTGAAATACTATTGAAATTTGAAATTTGAGTTTGAGTTTTCTATTTTAATATATTTTAAAAAGTAATTTTTGTGATGCAAAGCTGATTTTTCAGCATCATTACTTTAGTCATAAGTGTCAGGAAACATTTCTCATAATTATCAATGTTATAAATTGTTGTGCTGGTTCATATTTTTGTGAAAACCATGATACATATTTTCTGATGAATAGAAAGCATTTGTTTAAAATAGAAATCAATTGTAACATAGACATATTACTTGACCTTCTGAGCAATTTAATGCATCCTTGGTGAGTTAAAGTATTTACTTCTTTCAAAAAAGATTGACCCCAAACCTTCGAAAAGTTATGTAACGGCACATTATAAAGTGTGCATTATATTTTTTCTGACAATCTACATTTATAATGGCCAAAATACACAAAACGTCTTAATTCAGAATGAAAAACTTTGAAAATGTAAGTGCTACATTTCAGCTGAACTAGACATATCCCCTTTTTTCGCTTCAGAAATCTGGTCACGTTATTACAAAGCGAGGAAAGGATCTTATAGTTTCTTTTGTGTCTTTAAAAAAGCAGTTTAAAACCCATCATTAAGAGCAATCAGACTGATAGCAGGCCTATTTTAACCAGTAATCTTGTGCAAAGCCTTGTCTGCTGTAGACTGGCTAAAACACAGTTTCTTTTACACTTTATTCTACATCAATCAGACGGCAGCTCTTGACAAATGAGTCTGCCCTTCTGACTGACTCAGTCTCGCCGTTAATGATCAGCTTTTTCTTCCTCCCGTCTCTCGGCAGGTTGTGGGTGTTTTCATCTGGTTCGGTGTGATGCCGCCACACACCACCGTGGACTACGAGGAGCAGCGGCCGCCCAATCCAGAGTTGGCACGTGGCATCCTGAAGTGCGACATGTCTGATTTGTCGCTCATCTGTTGCCTGAGCTACAGTATCGTGCTGATGGTCACATGCACTGTGTACGCGGTCAAGAGTCGAGGTGTTCCTGAGACTTTCAATGAAGCTAAGCCTATCGGCTTCACCATGTACACCACCTGCATCGTCTGGCTGGCATTCGTGCCTATTTTCTTTGGCACAGCACAGTCCACTGAGAAGGTGAGAAGTGTGTTATAATGGGATTTATTGTTAATGTTGATAAACAAGTAGTTCACTCAAATATGCAAATAAGCATCAACTTGCATTAACAATCCTGTATGATTTTATTTTTGCGTGTAACATAAAACGAGTCTGTTTTATATATACATCCAAAATGCGCAAAAGAGTTTTGTGTGAAAGAAATTATTAATTTTATTCAGCAAGGATGCATTCAATTGAAAAGTGACAGTAAAGACTTTTATTTATTTATTTTTTTTTTTTTACAAAAGATTGCTTTTTTAAAAAAACATTGTTCTTTTGAAGTTCTATTCATCAAAGTATTCCGAAAAGAAATGTTTTTTTGTAATAATAAGAAATATTGCTAAAAAATTAATTGTAAAATATATAAAAAATTTATAGATATATATTATATATATATATATATATATTTTTAATTGCAATGCTATTTTATATTATTACGTTTTTGGAGAGCATTGGAGAACATTTTAATAACATTTACAATATTACTGTTTTTACTGTATTTTTCCATAGATACTTCTTAACCTCCAAACATTTGGACAGTAGTGTATGAAGTGACAAACACTCACTATAAAACTGGTACAAATGACTCATGCACTATATTACACCTATTCTGAAATATTAATAATAATAATGATAATAGCTTTTTGTGATGAAAAAGTGACAAACTGAAATATGTGTTGTAAATGTTAATTTTCACCACAGTTCTCAAATCTCATTTGCACATGCACATATTAAAGCTTTTCATACTAACACATTTTCCCATTTGACTTGTAACCAAACAAGTGGCAAGTTTGAACATGCAGAAGTGCAAATGAGATCTTGAGGCTGAACTTGACCTCCACATACAAACAAAAAAGCCTCCTCAGAAGTGACTTTCAGTGGTGTTTTAGGAGAGGAAAAAAACATGGCTGTAAGGTACAGTGTGTTCAACGAAGTGTACTGATGTCTAACAACATACTGATTGTTCAAAATTTCCTTTGATGGTTCCATAAAGAACCATTAACACCCATGGAAATGTTTTATTCAATAAAGGCTCTTTATAGTGGGAAAAGATTCTTTAAATTGTTAAAATGTTTATCACACTAAGAAAAAAAGGTTCTTTCTATGGCATCACTGCAAAAATACCTTTTTTAATCCTTTAGTTTTAATTTCTTCACTATCCCACTCTTTTTTCCTTATTTTATAAAACAGCAAAATCTGTTGCAAATTCTGTATTTATGAAAGTGTTTTTTTATCATTACATGCAGGTGTTGCTAGCTGTTTCTGCGTTACTCTTGTATAAAAAAAAACTGTAATGAAAGCCATATTCTCTGACAGTGAGAAATTTTAGGCTATTAATGTTTTTCTCATACATTCACAATAAGTCAGAGAGCAATACTACACATCTTCAAAACACAATATATAGCAATGCAACACCATCTTTCTGTAAAACAACTTCCCGTATTTCCACCACAATGCGTTCTCACAGCTCTGCTCCAATCCATCAACAAAAGAGCGGAGCTTGGTCGCCGTTTAAGTCCTTAAGTAGAAAATTATGTGAAATGAAGTCATTTCAATATGAAGGCATTGAAGTAAGAAACAACCTGCCAGGCTCACGATAACAAGTCCAAGTTGTATTGCTCACAGTTTCTTTTTTGAAGAGGCCTTTGATATGGCAGACATGGAAAGGGATGAGATGAGAAAAAAAACAACATTTCATTTCTCCCCTTTATCTCCCAAAGACACACCATGACACAGAGACAAAGGCTCTTCCGCCCACCAATGAGGTTCCGGGGGTTTGACTGTGGGAGGAGGTTGATAACGGGAGTGTTTTGGAGCCTGAAAGACAATGTCTACCCATCTTAATAAAGCCAGAAGCCTCGTCAGCGGGAATTAGGAATTAGAGCATTAGTTATTGCTGCATAGATTAAACGAGCCAGGTAGCTTCCCACTGACGTGCCACTCTAATACTTTATGTGCCGTTTCCTGGTGAGCTCTCTTGGGTGGGCAGGTGCTCTTTTATTTGGCTTGGCAGCCACATTTGATGAACATTGTGAATGTTTATTTTGATACATAGCCGCGGCCTGTCCAAAGGAGGATTTCATTGCTAAAAGGTTGCTCAGGAGGCTTTAGGAGGTGTTTCGTTTAAGCGTTGTGTTTGATGTGTCTTCTGTTGGCTTTAGTAATAACAAAATGATAGTTGACACAAAGTGAGAGCTGTAAAATTAATGCAGATGCCATAAAGGCGCTACTTTTCGAAAGTGTGGGGTCAGTATGATTTTTTTCTGAATTAAATAAATACTTTTTTCAGCAAGGAGGCAATAAATGACAGTAATGTTGCAAAATTTAAAATAAATGTGAACATTTTATTCACTTGAAAAACGTTTTTTTATCATGGTTTCCACAAAAAAATATTAAGCAGCTCAACATTGATAATTAGAAGATTATTTCTTTAAATTTTAATAGTAACACTGTACAATAAGGTCCATTACTTAACATTAATTAATCCATGAACTACTATTAACTAACAATGAGGAATATTTATTATAGTATTTATTAATCTTTGCTAACATTAATAAATAAAAGTACAACTGTTAATTTTTAGCTCAAGCCCATTCATTAATTCTTTTTTTATTTATAATGTTTATTATCAATTATATTTTGTTAAATTAATAGGAAATGAGATTAATAAATGGTTTACTTGTATTTTTCATTGTTAATTAATTGGAACTAAAATAGTTAAGTAATGGGTAACACTTTATTGCACAGTTACACCTATAAGTTGCTTATTAGCATGCGTTTTATTTATTTTTATTTTATGCTTATTAGAATATTAGTCATTTATTAGTACTAATTAAGCACATATTAATGCCTTATTCTACATGACCTTATTCTACGTTCCTAATCAAACCCAATACATAAACTTAACAACTACCTAATAAGCAGCAAATTAAGAATTTATTGAGGGAAAAGTCATAGTTAATAGTTAGCAAGTGTTGCCTATTCTAAAGTGTTCAAATAAAGAGATGAAACATATTTAAAGCAATATTATTTGTCATGTTTCTTTAGTTTATTACAGGGTCTTGCATCACTTTTTCACTATAATGTATCCTTGTTGATCTGAACTGATTCTGATGGACGTTTGACCTGCATCTCTTGACCTTTGATTTCCTGTGTTTGATGTAGATGTTCATCCAGACGACGACGCTGACCGTGTCCATGAGTCTGAGTGCCTCTGTGTCTCTGGGGATGCTCTACATCCCGAAAGTCTACGTCATCATCTTCCACCCGGAGCAGAATGTGCAGAAGCGCAAGCGCAGCTTCAAGGCTGTGGTTCAAGCCGCCACTATGTCCTCACGCCTCTCGCAGAAATCCATCAATGACAAGCAGAACGGAGAGACCAAGATCGAGCCAGACAGGACGCAGTAGCAGGTAACAGCCACTCTCAGACCCCTGAAAAAGTGCAAGGAGTCTGTTGTGAATCTCCTGAGACACCATTAAAGTCTGAAAGAATGCTACAAATAAATCAACCCGTCAAAATCACACTTCAAAGAAAAAAAAAAAAGCAGACGATCGATGCTATAAGAGCAGTGTTATTTCAGTATTTTTATATTTTATTTATATTGTTTGTAAGTTAATATTTTAAATTAGCTTTACATTACATTTTTAACAATTTTGTAATGCCTAACCTTTTTTTATATTAAATATTTTTTAGTTTTATTTTATTTAAGTTTTATTATTATTATTATTATTATTATTATTATTATTTTATTTCCAGTTACATTAGTTCTTCAACTTAAACAAAATAAAACAGAAAAGTTCCCAAGAAAAAGCTAATTTTAATATTATATTTTATTTTATTTCAGATCTATGTAATTAACAAAATGTTTTTATAAAATTAGTTTTAGTTATCACTTTTAGTTTTAGCCTTTATTTTGTCTAATTAGTATTTTTATTATTTATATATATATATATATATAATGGAAAACTTTAACATTTCAGTTAACTAACCAAAAGCCCTAAAATAGAAATAAAAATATAAGTAATAAAATAAAATATGATATAATAAAATATTTTAATAACAAACTACTATAATAAATGTGATATTTAGTTTAGTTTTAGTAACAATATAACTCTGCAATTACCCTGCATTACCTTAAGTGATCAAATTTTGGTTTTATCAGATGACAAAATAGTTATTAAAAAAATATGTATATATATATATATATATATATAATGAAACTTAGACTTCAGCTTTATTGAATTTTTTACAAAAATAAAAAAATAAAAACACGGCTCTGAGGTACAGTGTGTTCAACAAAAACACTCCATAAAGCAGTTTTGAAGTTGTAAGCTGTAAGCTGTAAAAATGATGCAATATAGGACCTCTATGCAGCACGTACCATTGTTAAGGCCATCCTTCAAAGCCTAGTTTTCATCCGTGTTAAATTCACTCTGGTGTCTCACCTCACTAAAGTCTATTGAAAGAGAGACCCAAGTCGTTCTATAGGGACTACAATAGTAGTGACTTGCCCGATCACACTAACTATAACAACCAATAAACTGCATAACAATGCACTAAAACATTCAGAACACTTTAGTAATAGCAAAGCCCTGGCAACTACCCACAACACCCTAGCATTATGTTTTATGCTGTGTTTAGTTTCTGCTGTGAAGTCATATTTGCTGAAAAGAGAAAATGTCTTGCAGTAACTTGCTCTTGTGAACTTTTATGCCCTCGAATGACTTACAGCAGGGGATCCGCTGAGAAATACTGCTCAGTAATATATTTCATTGCAATAAACTGTCCTCAAAGCTTCCAAGATGGGATTGTTAGGGAACTCGATGCTTTAAATTCAATATTTAAGGTGCCCTGAATCCTTTTACGTGAGTTGTATTGAGTGCCCCCTCACATTTTGATATCCATAACATCTCCCTCTCTCTCTTCCTCTTTTAAATTGCAGTGAAATGCTTTTGGGTTTATTTTCCACTTGTTCTCTATCTCTGCTGCACACATTTGCTTCCTCAACACATGCAGTTTGAAGCAGCACATCTCATTACTTCCATATTACTGAGCTTTTGGAAGCAAAAAATCAGTAAGCCTGCACAAAATTCTTGAAATGATGCTTGTTGATATGGATATTTCTCTGCGCTGCGACAATATTTGGGCGCGCACGCGAAGAAACTGGAAGCAGAAAATGAATTACGAAAAGCGGATAGAAGTGCGTTGAATGCAATTATTTTATGGACTTTGTAAACATATTTATTAATTAAACAAATGCTAAATGATTCTGTCATATATTTTTAGTGCAGTAAAAAAAAATTGCCTTGTGACAACTAGCCCCGCAGACTTTTCTTGGTTTCTTTTACATACATGCATTTCTTTAGTTTTTTTCTGCTCACCAAGCCTGCATTTATTCGATCAAAAATACAGTAAAAACAGTAATATTGTGAAATGTTATTACAATTGAAAATAACATAATATATTTTAAACTTAAATTTGTTCCTGCGATGCAAAGCTGAATTTCCAGCAGCCGTTATTGCATTATTTTTGGAAACATTTCTTAGCAGTATTTTATTAATAGAAAGTTTAATAACAGCATTTATTTGAAATAGAAATATTTTCTAATATTATAAATGTCTTTATGGTCACATTTGATCAATTTAATGCATCCTCGCTGAACAAAAACATTAATTTCCTTAAAAACAATAGTAATAATCGTACTGACTCCAAATCTTTGAACTGTAGTGTATCTGGTGTAATCACATTAGATTATACACATGCAGCTTCACAGAGTGCTAATATTAGAAACTATTTGCATTTTTAAAGCAGCTTAAATATAATGCTATTTCTTTTGCAGTACAAGAGCAGATTTGTAACTTCGCTGACCACAAAGCACAATATAAGTGCTTTCCAGAAACAAACGCTAGCACAAATCATCATCTTGACAGTTGATTGACAGTCATAAGCAGTGATCTGTGTGCTGTTAGCTGCGTTCATCCCGGAAGAAGAGAGTTAGCATGCTCTCACGCCCTTAAACAAGGGATTTTACCCCTGGCTATTACAGACAGACAGTTTCTCATGTCAGTACAGGGTAAATCACTCTGGACAAAAAGGCATCTGCCCTCATTGTATAGACATGTAGACATCTTGTGTCTTCTGTTGTTTTTGTCATTAAGTGGTTTTCATTAACTGGTGACAGTTTGTTTAATACTGAACAAGTCACAAAAAAAGCCTTCAGTTTTGAGTTTTTGGGCTATTATCACAAGGCGTTGTTTAGAATAGTGAAAAAAAAAAACATACAAAAATGTACACTTTTAAGCCTTTGTTTTATTGCACTTTATCAATTTGTCTGTAAATTACATTTAGTATTCATATATTTAAAGCTGTTTTCTAAAAATATAATTTTCTCCACTTCAGCATAGCACTGAAGGTTTTTACAAAGGGGTTCTATGTTCACTTTCACCCAAAGCGACTTACAAATGAGGACAATGGAAGCAGTCAAAATCAGTCAAAATCAAACTCAAGAAAAGAGCAATGATATGCAAGTAATATAACAAGTTAGTCTCAGCTAGACAGTACACATAGCAAGGTTTTTTATTATTATTATATAATAGATAAAAAGAAAACTGGTAGAATAGAAAAAGATTAAATAAAGCTTGTGTAAGAGGTCTTTTGTGCTTTTGTTAATTGTATAATAAATAAAAGAAAACAAAAGAATACAATAAAAAATAATAAAATACAAAAAAAAACAAAACAACCTTATTGTCTATAATTTTTCTACAACATTTTCTACCTAAAAACATGGTGAAAATCTTTTCTTTTTCGTCCCCCCTGGTTCAGCGTTTTCTGATTCATAAAAAAGATACCCAAAATCCCTTCTGTGAAAACCTCTAACTCTAATTTATCTAATCTAATTTATCCACTGTTCAGATTTATGTTTAAGAAATGTATGCAAATTATTAAATATTTAAATAGATAATGCTTTATTTGCATATGTAAAAAACATTTCAGAACTCATTGCAATTTTTCAATTGATGATATCTATTAAATATGTTTACCTGAAGATTTGAACAAACCTCAAACCTTATAACCATTACACTTCTGCCTGTAACTGCTTAATTGCTTAATTTATGATAGAATGGACAAATAAATCCCATGGTCTTCTATTTAAGAATATTTAGAGGCTATAATATCATGGGCACTTGATTGTGGGCTTGTGGGATTGTGACTTGCATGGCCAGTACCATATCAAAAATACAAAAGCTGTCACTGGGGCGGTACCTTTTCCTTAACCTAAAGGGTCCATTTTGTACCTTAAATTACCTAATAGGTCCAAAAGTGTACCTTTTGAAAAGGTACCGCCCCAGTGACAGCTTTTGTACCTTTATTTCTGACAGTGTAAGAAACAACCTAGCAATCAGCCAGAAAACCCTATAAAAAGCACCCAGAACATTTTAGCCACCATATAACAACACAGTGACAACCACAAACAACACTCAGTTTTACATTAACAAATGGTAAAAATATAGTTTATCCTTATAATAGTGAATCACTTATGTGCGTTGTACCTACGTCATCTGCCTGAAGCACAATTTTGATAGTATTCCCATACTGCTATCAAAAATGCCTATTCTAACTGCAATCGTGAGAAGACTGTATTTGCCTTTACTAGAAAATACTGCATTCATGGGAAATGTGGCCAAAACCCTTCAGGACTTGAGTAATAAAGAAAAACACCCACATCCACCACAAGAAGCATTCAAGTGTGTTTTTGTCAAAGGAGCATTCAGCAGCGTGATATAAAACCAGCACGGATCTATTCAGAGGAGACACACTAGATATGATGCCACATCTTGCTTTCTCTTCCGATCTGTCATCCGTGGGTGTTGGTTACAAGAGGAAGTTGTTAAGAGAGATAAACAACATGTCAGCAAGTCACACTTTCATGTCCAGAAGCCATTTCACTTTCACTTTGTCATACAACATTTTACTTGTTGCTTGACCTTTCTTGCTCATATCTATCAGTCTATTTATCTATCCTTCATTTGTTTGTTTGTTCAGTTTATTTGATTGTTTTTTCTTCCTTTGTTTTATCTTCCTTCATTTTCCTATCGTTCCTTCATTTAATCTATCTTTATCTATCTATCTATATCGTCTGTTTGTTCATTTGTTTGTTCATTTGTTCTATCTATCTATTATCTATCTATTATATCTTCCTTCGTTTTTCTTTTGTTCCTTCATTGTATCTATCTATCTATCTATCTATGTTTGTTTGTTTATTATTTGTTTGTTCGTTCATTTCACGAGTTCGCACTTCCTCACAAATAAATTGAAGCGTGTTTGGCGTGCTGTCCAGGGGGCGAGCCGGGAGCTCGGCGGACTCCGAGCCCTACTGGTTTGAACCCTAGCGAGGGCAGAGCTCAGCGTCAGGCTCAGACCCCGCTTGCCCACCGTGACGGAAGGTGCGAAAGATGGCAGAGTAGGGGAGGCGGAGGGATGCGTAGCTAGATGTGGAAGGGAAGTAGACGAGCTTATTTAAGGCAGAGGCGAATAAACATGATTGGACGTTGGTTAATAGGCTGATAGGAGATAATGTGGAGCCAGCCGTGGTTAATCATTCGTGTGCGCTCCTCCCGAAATTTGTTTGACAACATCACTTGTTCTATTGTTTGTTCATTCGTTTGTTCATTTTATCCATCTATCTATCTGTCTGTCTGTTCATTCTGTTTATATACCTAGATCATGTGGCACACAAACAACGTAATATGAATGCAGCCTCGGTGAGCAGAAGAGAATTCCATTTAAATTGACCATCAATAGTGACAGATTATTTTTTGCAGGTGTAGTAGTTACAGAGTCTTCCAGCAGAGGTTAACGGAATCATGCTAACCACGCAATCTTCTCTGTTTGGTTTGGGGCTATTTAATGTTTTCTTGCAGACAGTTTGTCTGTACTTTGATGTACACTCTTTGTAGCACCCCTTTAAAACGCACATAAAGTAGCAACCTACTTTTTTGCTGAGTGTTGCTGAGTTTCTCATATTCACAGATCTGTCTTTGTAGTTACAGGTGACCCTTGGAACAGCTGCGTGGATCTCAAATCACTGAGGAACAGAGTCAAAGGGGGAGTTTTGCTGTGTTGTATTTTATGATGCCAGGTGAGGATGTTAATAAAACCGATGTTACTGACTGTGAAGCACAAACTGCTAACACTGCGAACAGAAAATACTTTATTGAGCATCTTTGTCGAACACTTGAAATGCTTCATAGATAGAATGTGCCCAAAAGCCTTTTCTCATCCAGAGGATTTTTGCGGATCGCACAATGCAATTTGGAAAAATCTCTTTTTGTCCCATTTTTACCTCAGAAAAGGTATTGTGTGGTTATTGTATTGAAGTTTTAGCATGAGACATTTACAAGAGTGCAACTTTGGACATGCACGCACTAACCAAGTAAAAACTTAACGAAAGACCACCAGATTTGATAAAAAAATACAGATCCTGACTGACGCTGAAGAAAAAGTCTCCTCACCTTTAACCGTACAGCAAAGTCACTGCTTCTTCAGCTCATAATACACAATTTTATTTTAGGTTGTAAGCTCAAAAAATGAAGTAGACACTATTTTGAGCCAGTTGCATATTTGATAGCGTCGTGCAACTTATATCTGTTTATTTAAATGATTCTAACTACAGTAGGTGTTATTAATTAGCTCTTCTATTTATTTATTTATTTATTTTTATTTTTGGAAATAATGTATTTATTTATTTAGTATTGATGATTGATCTCCTTGGCCAAAGACATGTTGGTGCTTTTATATAGGAAAGGACATAATCAAATATCAATACAGCATCCAGAGGGCACCATGTTAAAGAACAGTGTACAGTTTAACTTGTTTAACATTGTAAATAGAGGAATCTGCAGAAGGTTTAATGGTTGTATTATTTGTGTTTTGAAGCGGATATTTTGTGTTTGATTGACAATATGCATGGGAAACTCTATCTGAAAAGTCGTACTGTGTTACATGAGTAACATGACTGCTGTGTTTTGCTCACATCACATTAAAGAAATGTAGTTTATGTCTTTCTATTTGCTATTTTTACATCAGTGTTTTAGGATGTCCATATATATTCTGCTGAGTTCATAATGCTTAAGTAAATGCAACACAACACTGGCTGTGTCTATGAAGATGTCATATTTGAAGCAGTATTGATGTCGAATGGTACAATCGATAATAGAAAGAGCAAAGCAATCAATTGTAATTAAACAGACTGCTGATGGTCAGAATGCTTTGCCACAATAATTCCTACATGAAGTAACAACAGTGGGATGCTGTGCTGTGAATAAAACTCATTGTTTTCTGAATCTTTCTCATTTCATTGTTTCTGTTCTTAAAAATCATTCAATAAACCCCTACTGCAAGACGTTTGATACAGAGAAAATAGATGTATAAAATACATATGGTCGTGTGTGCTTTCCACGCATGCCTGAGAACAAAATAAATGTTTTAATAACATCAATACCTGATGTTTTCTTTGCTCATGTCATTGTTTTAAGAATTCATAATGTGTTTTTTTATATATGCTAAGTCACAGGCTCTTTGATTTAAGCATAGTGTACCCAAAATGAACATAGTACCATTATTTACATACAGTCATTTTACTTTAAACACATATTATTTAAAATGGAAAAAAAAGGAGAATCCATATGCAAATAAAACATTTGACAAAATCTCAATGTTTCATTCAGGGTTCAGACTGATTCACTGACTCACAGTTTTATTAACAGCTCAATGATGTACAAAATCAGAAGATATAATGCAGAAATCATATGCACTACTTTTGTTTCACGATACCTTTGTGCTTTTGAGTCTTTTTGCAGCTTGAAAGCTTCCCATTTATTGTAATTGCACTGGAGAGAGTTGATTAGACTTTTGATTATTTGAGTGAACTTCCTTTGAAAGCATATCAAGTCAGATCTCAATATAGTTGTTTCTCGTAACACTAGAGAAAGATTTGCTTATCATAATGCATGCTAACACGTAATGGTCCAAGTTCTCATGCATTTTGCATGCACTACTATTGCATTGTCACGTGCAATGCACAAACCACTTTACTTAGGTATGAATATTAATGTGTATTAAAGAGAATCATTCTGCCCCTATTTACATAAGTGCTCAAATCACGTGTGACAGTATGTAGGTGAAAAACACATAATGGATCGGTAAAGATGGTGCAGCTTTTTCTTTTTCACAACATATGATCTGTTTTTCTCTTTGTTGACACCAAAGGAACCATTAGGCCATTGCCAGCACAGTTTACTCAGAGTCTAAATGCCTTAACACTAAACCTAGATGACAGACGTGTGCGCTGGAGGTGAAGAAATGATGACATCTGATGATGGGGCAATAGGAGTCTAAACACAGGGCTGCGTCAGAGAAGACTGAAAGGCTCCACAGAGTGAACATTCACCACTAAATTATCAGCTGCTCACACATCAATCAGTCGTCAGTCAGAAATATGGAATTATGACAATGACACAATTGCCAGCCTAAAGATTCAGGGGCCACGAGAAGTTCAAAAACTTTTAGTGTCAGGGAAGAGAATAAAATAATTCAAAAGACATGTTTTCAATGCATTAAAAAAAATAGTCTCTGTGGTGATGCGTTCTCAAAGCCATAATGTTATCTGTCTAGTCATCCATCGCATTAGAATCATCACCTTCTTTGGGAAGAAAAGAAGTAAATTCCAAGCACTGCAGTCTCTAGAACATGAACTTTGTCAGCTTATTTTTTATTAGTTTGCATTTTTTCTAAAAAAAGAACATTAAAAAATCTCTTAGGTCTTAAAGCAAATTTAAACAGTGTGCTAGTGCCCACTCTGACAACCAAAATGTTATGCTACAAGATTAATCAGGCTAGTTAAAAAGGTCCTTTATTGACCAATAACTCAATCAGTTTCTGGATGATTTAAGTGGCTTGAGTTACTAGTGTCTGTGTGTTTTTGTCAAACACTGCCACCTTGTGCCAAATGCATAGTCGTACAGTCAAAACATTAGGTTACTTACATAACATAAATTACATTCTCTGATAACAAGAATGAAGGAATTGAGTACTTTGCATGCTTTTATATATTTATTAGTAATAGCTGAATGCCTAACATGTAGCACTGCAAATTTTCGCTGTCAAATTCAATGTCCATTTTAAAGTCTTAAGTGTTGGAATATTAGCGTAATATACTGTACCATTACAAATACTAATATACTGTAAATCGGTTTTAGTTGATTTATGGGGACATTTTTTAGCATGCATTTTACTACAATAAATTAATTAGTTAAATAATAATTAAAGTTTACTTCCCATTTCCAGTGCTGGAATATAATAATTAGATCTTGAGTTAATCATCATCATCGTTTGTGGGACATTTTGCATTAAACAGTTAAAGGGTTTAGCAATAGTAGATAAATTAATTAATGGAATAAATTAAATGGAGTTTAATTTTTTTTTTTAATTATTAAATGTTTGGGATGAAGTTAATTCTTCTTTTTTTCTTCTTTTTTTTTCGCAGATTTGATCTAACAAAATAAAGACTATAGAAATACATAAAACGGACTTTGCTAGAAATAAACTCTCTCCCATCATACACGCCCTGTTCGTCTTACGCCACGCCCTAGAGTTCCGCCAGAGCTCCGCCCCTCACTCAGGACGGAAGTTGTCATTCTAACCGCTTCCTACTTCCTGCGTCAAAACATTCCGGTGTGTCTATGCGGCTTTAACGGCGCTTTTCGGATTTTATGAGTGATTATGGCTGCGAACAGCAGCACCGGTTCGGCTACGGAGCCTCCGGGACTAGAGACCCAGTGGCGGGAGATCGACAGCCTGCACCAGCAGCAGCTACGGGCCGGAGACAGCTGGTGAGAGAAACTTCAGCCTTACTAACAAACAAACAAACAATTATTAAACAACAACAACACACATTAAGCACTGATAGAACTCTGTAAAACTGATAACGCTCTGGAGTTTGTGCGGTTTGAGGGTCTTCGGGTTCTTCTACAGATTTAGTAGCAGCCATTCCAATGTGAATGAGAGTCAAATGATTGAGATATCAAATAAAAAAGGGAAACAAAAATACAGGTCAGTTTTCAGGCCTAATAGGTCAAGTTTCCTGCTTCCTTAGCATCATTAAGATTTGACAGGTTGCCTGTCTTACCAGATTCAGACATCGACTCTACCCGCCCTTAAACGCTTTCATTTATTTTCATTTTCATTAAGCAGATGTGCACATGACCACGTTTTATGGTGTCTAAATTGTTAACTTGTTTTAAGTTTCACTTCCATCTCTAGAAGGTGTGTCAGTCTGTTATGGGAAAGTTACTTTCGGTTTGCGTTGTTCCTTAGACAGGAAAGGCATAAAAACTTCTCGTCCATAAAAACCAGTGACAAGTGTTTGGTGTCTTAATCCATGTCCTTTGCAGTTTACATTAAACAGATTTGTCCTAAAGCTTATTAAAGGATGCTGTTCGGACACAACCAATCAGTGCTGAAATGTGCATGTATCTGTATTGCAGGTATTTGTTGGACAAAAGATGGTATGATCAGTGGAAAGAGTATGTACATGCCGGGGACCAAAATTCTTCCTCGTATCCCGGGAAAATCGATAACACTGAGCTCTATGAAGGTAAGTGCGCTATTCTTTGATGTTGCACCTTGAAGCGTTTAATGTCTCATTCTATACAGATCTGAGTATTTCACTCAAAAAAGCTTGCTTCTTCATCGAAACAGATTTGGAGAAACGTAGTATTATGTCACTCACTCACAAACTGATCTTCTGCAGTGAATGGGTGCCGTCAGAATGCTGAAAGCTGATAAAAATATCACAATAATCCACAAGTAATCCAAACTACTCAAGTCCATCAATTAACATTTTGTGAATTAAATGATGCATGTTTATAAGAAACAAATCCATCTTCTGGACAGAATATGAGTCCTTAATCTGTAGTAATGCTTCAGTGTAGGACTTGTATTTTAGCTGGAAGCAACAGTTTAAAGTTAAAAATAATAAAAAAGAATTTGCTTCTTGCTTCACAAGATCTTTATTGAAGCAGTGGATTTATTGTGATGTTTTTATCAGCTGTTTGGACTCTCATTCTGACGGCACCCATTCACTCCATTGCTGAGCAATTGATTTAATGCTACATTTCTCCAAATCTGTTCTGATGAAGAAACAAACTCATCAACATGTTTAACAGCCTGAGGGTGAGAACTGGAACAATTCCTTTAATAGTTATGGAGGTAGAGGATGTTTTGAAATGCTTTGAATGCCTTCTGTAGATCTGGATTCCTATCATCTGAAAGAGAGGCTGTCAGAGAATGAAGACTTTGTCCTGGTCCCTGCAGAAGCCTGGCATAAACTTATGTCATGGTATGAAATGATGGATGATCAACCTCCTTTGGAGAGAAAGGTAGCGTTAACCAGGCTGTTAACTTTTCTTTCTATTAAACTTAAATAGAACTTGAGTTCAAAATAGGCAGTGTTTGTCATTAATTGAGGATGGTGTGAAATCATCTTTTTTCTCTTTGCAGGTTGTTGATCTTCCCAGCACTGTTAAAGTAGAGGTCTACCCTGTGGAGATCTACCTCTGTCTTTCTAGCAACATGGAGAGTACTGTGTCTGCATCCTTCAGTCGAGCAGACAAGATACGTGAGTACAAGCTGTTAATGGATAAAAGTATTTGGACACTTGGCAATGTTTGATTAAAGGTGTAATCTCACCGTGCTTTCTGCATGTAAAATCACTGCAATGAATATCGGGAGCAGGGCGTCTGATCTAATTAATGCTTCTGAAGTAACAAGTAAAAAAAAATTCAGTCCACTTTCCATCAACACTGTTAACTATGTATCTATGTATCTTTGCACTGAGCTCAGTTTGTGATGTTTAGATCCTCTAATGATGTGTATGAACTGTTCGCTACACAAATTCATGGAATGCACTATTGTTGAAAAGTTTAGGGTCAGTAAAATGTTTGAGTGGTATGTTCGCTAAGACTGCTTTTATTTAATCAGAAATACACTAAAACAGTAATATTGTGAAATATTATTAGATAAAATAAAATAACCAAACAACCAATGTTTTATATGCTGATTTGCTGACTTTATTTTATTTTATTTTTCTGAAAAAATAACATTTATATTTTTTTTCTGGGTTCCTTGATGCAATAGATTCTTTTTTTTTTTTTTTTTTTTTTCTACAATGATCAATGTTTGCATTTGTTTCTTTAAAATAAATAAATAAATAAAAAGAAAAATCATATAGATCTTAAACTCTTGAAAAGTAGTGTATGTTATAAAGTGTATGTCTTTTAAGTTAGACGATAGTTACGTAAATACATTACAACTTATGCCATAAGTATTAAATTATGCTTGATGAACAGGCATACTTAACATCTTATACTATACAATTAAAACACTATGAAATTAAAATAAACTAAATGTCTTTTTTGGCACATAAAAGGTTTAGCTCAAACTCTGGACTGCCACTTAATTTACAGAATGTTGTTCTCGCAGATCTATTTTATTTTTGGCATGTAATTATGTTTTGTAAACAGATGTGTGAAACCCCTCAGGATATTGGCAGCCTGGTGTATCTAAGCTCTGAGTGCGGGTATCTGTGTAAATCTCTCACAATGTGTATCTGTGTTTGATAGACGCTATACATCAAAAGATACGGCAGCATTTTAATGTGCCAGAGACTGCTGAGAGCCGACTGTGGATGAGGAGTACAGATACGAGCTCGGAGAGGCTACGCAACCTTAACATGACTGTCCTAGACTCCTGCCTCAGCTCTGGCATGGTAAAATACACACCTACCATTTACACTCCTAAACTCTGTTCATCTGTTATGTTATGTAACCATTTGGTGACATTTACTGTAATAAGCACTGCCCACAACCTCACCTAGTGGGTTTGTCATATAGACAAACTTTGCTGCTAGTAAATGAATGCTCTGTCATGGGCCACCCTGCATGTGTTTGTGTGTGTTGTGTCCTAACATGCTCTGCTCACTCTGCAGACGGTGATTATGGAGATCAGGAATGCGGATGGTACTTGGCCTACATCCAGGCCTCAGATCATGTGAGTATAAAGACACCAGCTTCCTTCTCTCGTGCACTAATGCAAGTTTCTGTTTTTGTTTAGGAAAACTGACGGAAAACTGTGTAAAAGCACGAATCGCTCAAATGTCCATATATATATATATATCATCAACCCCACTCATTTACATCTGTAGCTGGTTGCAGTAGGTTAAACGCTTATATATCCTCAGTTAATGGCAAGCCAAATGTGATCAGTGTAGCACAAATAAACTTTGAAGTCCTGTGGTTGGTAGAAAGCATTATTCATTTTGAAAATAACTGGGACCATATTATTTACACCCACTGTCGAATAAGTCACTCCAGAATATCCCACATGTTTTTTTTTTGTTTTGGTTAATAAAAGTCATCCTGTATGGTCCAATAATCCATTATAGTACATTAAAAAGAAGATTTCGCCCCATACAAATAAGTTTCAAAATAAATGGACCTTGTTTTAAGGAGTCATATCATGAGGAATATGTTTTTTGTTTGTTTGAATTTTTTTTTTTTTTAAATTATTATTAAAGAGCTTAATGCAGTATGCATGTTTCAACTCAGAGTTCCTTCCCAAATCAAAATGCTATTTATTGAACCTTGGCTGCAAAATTACTTCATCTGCACTTCCAAACCTTGTAATGTGATGATCTTTTACAGTGTCATGAAGCGTTGTATTTTAGTCAGAACAAATTTATTCATATGGTGATTTTTGAATGCACATTATTTCAAAGCAGCATTACATAATATCATGATGCTGATGTATATATTATGGTAATATCATAATGTATTATAGTCACATTTAACAGATTAGAGCTGGGCAATAATGTAGTTTACATCTTGTGACAATAAAAGCAAGCAGTAGGGGATTTTCTGTATAGTGTGCATCACATTACATGCAGATGAATTTGGATGTACTTATATTTCCACCTTTTATATAGTGAGCTGGATGATATAGTTTTGTAATATAGTTACAATTACATATATACATTATATATATCCCTAAATGGCTCATTTTATTTTAACTAATAAGAGAGAATGGAAAATAGTCATATGAAAATAAATGATAACTGGTTGTGCTGCAAAAAGCTTTACTAGCATTATAAGTTGCCTACCTAGCTACCTGCCTAACCAGTATTTTTGGCCACTGTAAGTGTCTTATCCAAAAATGCTGCTTAGATGGGCAGCTCACTGAGCTCTGAAATGTCACTTATTGGATATTTGGGATTTATATAGAATTTTGTGTCTTTAGGCGAAACTCTGCTGACGAGGACTCGTATCGAGGGCCTCCTGGAGTGTGTGGCCTCACAAACCTAGGCAACACCTGTTTCATGAACTCAGCTTTACAGGTCAGAGGTCATAGACTGCAAAACACTCAGTCCCTTTTACAAAAGGCTTTTCTTAAAGTGAATTGTGCATTTTTCCCCCAGTGTCTGAGTAACACGCCACCACTGACCGAGTACTTCCTGAGGAACTCTTATCTGGAGGAGCTGAACTTCACCAACCCTCTGGGCATGAAGGGTGAAATTGCAGAAGCCTACGCAGATGTCATCAAACAGATGTGGTCAGGCAGGCACTATTCTGTGGTTCCTCGGGTATTTAAGGTAACGTAATTGCAGTGATCACTCTGCATTACCATTTTTTAGAGCAAAACCTGTTCACAAACACCAGTGGAGATGAAATCAATTGCTCTATTTCAAGTCTGGTTCCCATTCTAATTCCTAATAGCATTTTCCCTTTTCATCTTATCAGTACCTGACCTCTCTCTGCTTTCATATCAGTAAAGGCTTAATAAATGATTATGATTATGTTTGGTTTTGTTCCATTAATAGTACAGAAATGAAGCAGCATTGTTTGTGTATGTCTTTGCAGACTAAGGTCGGCCACTTTGCGTCACAGTTTCTGGGTTACCAGCAACACGACTCTCAGGAGCTGCTGTCTTTCCTGTTGGACGGTCTACATGAAGACCTCAACCGGGTCAAAATGAAGGAGTATATTGAGCTCAGGGATGCTGATGGCAGACCTGATCAGGTGCTTTTTAAACACACTCTATAGTACACGAAGAATAAAGGTCTGTTCACACCAAGCATGATAAAGATAAAGATACAGTTCTGAGAATCGTTCTCAATATTAAAGAATAGCAGAGACCACAACTCTAACGATAAAGGCACAGACAAACAATGTCTTCGGCATCACTTCCAGAACTACTTTTTTCCAGCTGATGAATGATACAAACATTGACAGCCAATCAGAATCCATCCTGTTATAACACGCTTTAGAATTTAAAGCAGCAGATACATATGTGCTTAGAATAAATAGACGGTATTGTTTGCTAGTGTGGACTCTAATATCGCTCTTCTATTTTATTATTGTTTATTGTGCAAAATTTTGTGAAAATGTAAATCAGCATTTGTCCAAAATTATTTTTTTTTTTATTAATTATTATTGCATTCTATTTTATATATTGGAAAGTTGCTATTCGTATATGTATATGTTTAAAAATACCTACTGATTGATTTATCAATCAGTTTTTTCCAGCTTAGTCTCTGTTACATCCATTATTTGTGTAACCATATTTATAACTCCTCAACCAAACCATGTGTTACTATGGGAATAACATTTCTATTTATGTATTGCAGGAAGTTGCTGAGGAAGCATGGCGCAACCATTTGCGGCGAAACGATTCGGTCATCGTCGACACATTCCACGGGTTGTTTAAGTCGACGCTGGTGTGTCCTGAATGCAACAAGGTCTCTGTGACCTTCGATCCCTTCTGTTACTTGAGCGTGCCCTTACCTGTTAGTAAAGAGAGGGTCATGGAGGTGTTCTATGTATCGCTGGATCCCACGGCCAAACCCACCCAGGTTTGTATTATGTCATATACTAAAAAAAAAAGATACCAAAGTGCTCGTAGGAAAAGCAGCATATGTGTAGCACAACAAATATGCTCATTATGAGTGAGCCCGTGCTATGAGTTTGGCAGATGTAAATGATGAAGCACTTCAGGTTTGTAAACAGGAAGACAGCTGGTGGTGTGTGATGATGTCATCAGAGCCAGTTTTGCTTAGGGCAGAGCAGTCCGACAGATCTGTTGAACAGATTTAGTAAGGATTGAGTAAAACCACTGCTAAACTATGAGTGTTGTTCACTCTGATGACTGATGAACCTGTCCGTCTTTTCTCTGCAGTATCGTCTGATTGTACCTAAAGCTGGCCGAGTGATTGACTTGTGCACTGCCCTCTCTCAGGCAACAGACGTTCCTCCCAATCAGGTTCGAACTAGACTTTTAACTACTGAAGCACTGGCAAATTGTGTTTACAAATTACTTATGGGTATAATCGTGGTTTGGTTAATGATAAGACCCTGTATTCATTTTAAGCTTGATTTACTACTGACAAATGTTGGATTTGTTCTGGTCTAATAATTGATCTGCTTTCCACAGATGGCTGTGGCCGATGTTTTCAATCACCGCTTCTATAGGATTTACCAGGCTGACGAATCCTTAAGCTGTATATTGGACCGGGATGATATATTTGTGTAAGATGCAACTAATCTGAGTAAACAGCTCTAATCATACACCAACATACACAAATATACAGTTTTTTTTAAGCCTGGTTCATTAAGTTTTTTAAACATAAAATTGTATTGTATGTAATTAATCCAAAATAAACCAGTCTTAAGTCGCTGGGGGGAATATTTGTAGCTATAACCAACAATATGGGTCAAAATAATAGAGTTTTAATTTATGCCAAAAATCATTAGGATATTTAAAGATATTTTGTAAATTTCCTACCATCAAAATATTAAAACGTAAAGCTTAAGTAATATGCATTGCTAAAAACTTCATTTGGACAACCTTAAAGGCAATTTTGTCAGTATTTACATTTTTATTTTTTTTTTCAACCTCAGATTCCAGATTCCAGTTGTATCTCAGCCAAATATTGATCTATCCTGATAATAACATCAATAGAAAGCTTATTTATTCAGCTTTCAGACGACACATAAATCTCAATTTTGAAAAATTGACACTTGACTGGTTTTGTTGTCCAGGGTCACATGTATATTTATTATGTATATGTAAATACACAAATGCATGTGTATATTTAAGAAAAATGTTACGTTTATATATTAAATATATTCATATATGATATGAAATATATGTATGTTAATATATACATGTAAATATTTTCTAAATAATATACAAAATAAATATACAAAATGCACAGACATACATTATATAAACAAAAACTTTTAATAAATTAACAGCACTAATAATTTATTATACATATATATTTATATAAAATGATAAATAAAACTTTTTTTCAGTGTCTGACTTTTCCAAGCCGTTAAGATTTTTTATTTCATTTCATATAATGCAATTTATTTCCAAAATAAGATTCATAATGCGTTAAGTTGCTCTTTTAAGAAAAGAAAACCAAAACAACATGTATCTAAGATGCATCTCAAGACTGAGTGTAAATGTGTTTTGTGGTGTGTTGACGCAGGTATCAGCTGAGCCGTGGTTGTGTGGCTCAGGATGTTGAGGAGGTGGTAATGGCCATCTATATGCGTGAACGCTCCCATTACAGAGATTACGGATCGGGAAGCAACAGCTATGGCACGTCTTTGTTTGGTCACCCGCTGCTGATGTCTGTGCCACGCTCTCAGTGCACACGAGAAGATCTCTACCAGCTCCTCTTGAAAAGACTAGCGTAAGTCTAATCAGTCATGTATGTTTGTCACAAGCTAGTTTATTGGGATTGTGCAGTTTTTAGTATGGTGTACATAGTTAATGTTTTTGTTATAAAAGTGAAACACATACCATGACCATTACGGCATTATTTCTACAATAAAACAAAAATATTAATATTATGGTTATAAAATTATTACTATCTATGTATGCCATTAGTTCTAAAATCAAATATATTAATTATACAGAATACAGATGCTTTGTATTTTTTCTTTTATTTATGAATTTTTTTAAACTGCATTTTATTGATTATTAAAACAATTTGTACATATTTTGCATATTTAGTAGATGCTTTCAATTATATGTTTCTTTGTATAAATCTGGTAACTAACTTTTTCTTGTAACTTCAGTGGTCAAGTGTTCTTATTGTGCATTTATTTGAGTATCACAGGTGTTTGGGTGCATGAAGCTTTTGTGATCTGTTTTTTTTTTTTGGGTTGCCATTCATATGTGTCATAATTGTGTCCCTGCACAGGCGATATGTCCGTCCTCTAGACCCTTCAGAAGAAGAAGTAGAGGAGGAAGAAGAAGATGATGAGGAAGAGTTGTACAAGGCACAGACCAATGGAGTTAGTGATGGTATGACTTTGTTTTTTATTTGAAAAGAAATGTATACCTTTATTCTGCCTTAAATTCATTAAAGAGATAGTAAAATCATTTATAATGTTGCAACATTTCTATTTAAAATAAATGCTGTTGTTTTAAAATTTATATTTGTTAAGGAATGGAAATTTTGTTATAAATCACTTAACCCCATGTCGTTTCAAACCCGTAAAAAAGCTTTTTTCGTCTTCGGAACACAATTATTTGGATAATTTGGAAGGAAAACCAGGAGGCTTGTGACTGTCCCATTGACTGCCAAGTAAAATGCACTGTTAAGGTCCAGAAAAATAGGAAAGACATTGTCAAAATAGTCCATCTGCCATCAGTGGTTCAACTGTAACGTTACGAAGCTACGAGAATATTTTTGTACATTCCACTACACACAAATGCACTGTTTTCATTCAAATGAAAGTGGAAATACACATAGAAAACACATCCGTATTGTGCAGCTGACACCGAATAGCGTTCAGCACTCTCCTAATATAACCACTGATGGCTGTGGTTATAGAGTATTCTGACAATGTCTTTCATCTGGACTTTGACAGTGTTATCTACTTGACAGTAACAAGGTTTTCATCCAAAATATCTTTACACAAAAATACTAAGCAGTACAACTGCTACAACAAATGTTTCTTGAACAGCAAATAAGCATATTAGAATAATTTCTGAAGAATAATGTGACACTGAAGAGTGAAGTAATGAAGATAAAAATTAATTAATTTTTCACAATATTACTGTTTATTTTAATGCAGTTTTGATCAGTCTAGGAGACTTCTTTCAAAAACCTTAAATGACCCCAAGAATTTATTGTACAAACAATGATTCATTTCTGAACAGATGAGGGCGAGGAAGACTCTGAAGAGGCAGGGCCATCCAAGAAAGAAGAAGAGGCTCAAGAAAGCAGCCAGACCGAAGAGCAGAACAACTGCCAATCAGAAGCCAGCCCGAGCAGCGAGGGGGAGGAGAGAGCTGAGGAGGAGGAGTCGAGCAGCGAACCTGACCGAGGCAGCAGTACCGAGGAGGGCCAATCAGCATGCGGCAGCACTGACACGAACTCCCAAGACGCCACTGACGGGGACCAAAGTGCTGGCGCAGAACCCTCGGGAAAGGAGGAAGAGGACGAGGATGAGGAAGAAGAAGAGGAGGCCGCATCTTGCGCTCAGGCAAATAAGAGGCTTCCGGGAAGACGGCGCTATACTGAGAGGCAGAAAAAAGCCCTCTTCACTATTCAGGCGGTGAACTCTAATGGCACCACGGAGCGAGGGATGGGAGAAGCGGATGGTGGCTTCTCTTTCAGCTGTGAGTACATACTAATGTGAAACTCAATTTATTACACACTTCTGATGCTTTTGTGCAACTTCAAGGTCATGTGAGCACAAGCGAGGGTCATAGCAAATTAAGATTGCATGTCTTTTATCTCTTATCTTTTATGCTCAATGCAGATCTTTTCATTGTCATGGTATCTTTTAACTCCGAGTGTTCATAAGTGTAAATGTTCCTGCTCTTAATGAAATGACTCACTGTGTCTGTTTAGCTCAGCCATACATCGCCATAGACTGGGACCCTGACATGAAGAAGAAGTACTACAATGAGAATGAAGCAGAGGTAAGATTGCTAATGAATTCTTTGATCCTTAAAAATGCTTTTCATCTGTTGTTGCACTAGGAAATGAATGTAATCTCTCATACAAGGCTCAAACCAGTCTATCTATTCCATTAGACGTTTTGTGTCATGCTCATTTTTAAGTATTGTATTACTCCTAATGCAGTGAGGCATCTGTATTGCATCACTGCAGTCAATTTAGGCCACCTTCACTTATGTAGAGCTTTATAAAATACAGATATGCAAATTCTGCTTTAATTTTTTTCTAGAAATACAATAGTGTGCCAGGTCAGTTCAGTGTTAATTCAGCTTTACAGCAGCTCTACAGAAGACAATGTTTCCATTATTCAGCTTAATTCAGTTAAAAGTTTTGTTGAAAATGCAATTTATTTGTCAAAAACAGCAATTTATTTGTTTCTCAACCCAACACAACACAGTTTATTATGCACATAAATATAAAACAAACATGCTTAAAATTAAAAGCTGGCCAATCAAGAACCACTGGTCTGCTGTCACAGTGATTTTTCTTTTCCCAAAGCTTTTTAATATGCAAAACATAAATGCAGTATTATTTTGATCATTTAATTAAATAAATATCAAAATTCATTTATTTCAGTAGCTGTTTGTTACAGAACCCAGATCTTTTCGAGCTACGCAAACTGCATCATTTCTGTTGCAAACTTGTTTTTTATGTTTATGCAGAAATATATAAAGCATCAGAGCATGGATGTCCCTCACCTGCCAACCACAGTGCAGCTGCAGGAATGTATAGAGCTCTTTACCACGGTAGAGACACTGGAAGAGGAAAACCCCTGGTAATCTATTATAACAGCTTCTATTGTTTTATTTCAGTCTATCCTTCACGAGCATGAAGAAAGAGAAACCTTTTGTGTTGTTTGTTGCATAATTTAGATCCATAACCATCTGTTTCATAATTTCTAGTGATGTATTTAAAGAACTGGATTGCTTCCTCCGCACATGTAACTCTGTGTTTGTTTATGTGGTCTGTAGGTATTGTCCAACATGTAAAAAGCATCAGCTTGCCACTAAGAAATTGGATCTGTGGTCTTTGCCTGAGGTTCTTATCATCCATTTAAAGCGCTTCTCCTACACAAAATACTCTCGAGAGAAACTGGATACCATCGTGGAGTTCCCCCTGCGGTAAGATGAAGCACTGTTTGTGAGATTAAGAGATGCATGAACTAGTGTTCAAAAATTTGGGTTGGTAACATTTTTATAAGTTTTTGAAAGAAGTCTCTTATGCTCACCAAGGTTATATTTATTTAATCAAAAATACAGTTAAAACTATATTGTGAAAAATAATTACAATTTAATATAACTGTTTTCTATTTGAATATATTGTAAAATGTATTCTGTGTGTGATGCATAGCTGAATTTTCAGCATCATTACTCTAATATGCCGATTTGCTGCTTAAGAAACATTTCTGATTATTATTTCACGAGTTCCCACTTCCTCATTATTAAGAAAATAGTAAGCATGTTTGGCGCGCTGTCCGGGGAGCAGGCTGGGAACCCGGCGGGCCCCGAGCCCTAGGGTTTTTAACCCTAGGAGGCGAGGGTTGGGCAGAGCCCGGAGCCCGGCCTGGTCCCTGCGTGCCCCCCGGGAGGAAGTGAAAATGAAAAGCTTCTGACTGAACGGAATGTTCCTGGGTGGTTAGATGCGAGGTATTAGATGCGGGACTAATCGATTGACGGAGTCGTGGCGGTGAAAGGGGTGGCGGAGGGATGCAAAGAACGAAAGTGACGGGGAAGGAATTGTTTGGAGTATTTAAAGGAAAGCTTTGAGGCTCTGATAGGGTAATCAGGTAATAGGGAGATCGGCGGCAGCTGAAATTAATCATTCGTGCGTGATCCTCCCGAAACTAGTTTGAAAACATCATTAAAACAGTTACATTTTTCAAGAATTTTTAATAAATAGAAAATGAAATTTTAAATAGATGTCTTTTTATAATATTGTAAATCTTTACTGTAATTTAGGATCAGTTCATTGACAGAAAAAAAAAATCTTACTGACCCCAAACTTCTGAACGGTAGTGTGCAATTATACATTCTATTTATTTATTTTTGATGTGATGTTAATGCACCCTTACAATATTTAATTGATGAGCAACCTTTATATTCTTTTCTTTCAATGGTTTATATTTATACTGTTACATTTGTTTTCACATGGCTCATATGTTGTTATTGCTCTGGTGAAAAGCAGCTCTCTTTCTCTGACTGCAGGGATCTGGACTTCTCAGGTTTCCTCCTAAAGAAGACGGTGAACAGTTCTGAACCTCCCTGTAGATATGACCTGATCTCTGTGTCAAACCACTACGGCGGACTCCGAGATGGGCACTGTATGCATCACTCTTCTTAGCCTTCATTTATGTCGAACATGGCATGCTGTTTTGATTAGTGACAATAACACTGCACAAACATTTCCTTTTTTTCCCCTTCTAGATACTAGTTATGCCCGGAACAAGGACAATGGTCAGTGGTATTACTTTGATGACAGCAAGGTGACCTATGCAAGGGAGGAACAAATAGTGGTGAGATTAATGCACCTTCCTGTGGTTTGCTTTATCAACATGAAATCAAAATAGGCTTTTTATGTTTTTTATTAAATTTCCTTGGTCTTGCCGTGCATGACTCATCAGTGCACGCTCTTCTAAAATGAAATGTTTGTTTTTCCTCAAAATACAATATCTTTCTCAGCCTCTGAATTAACTGGGCCACATGTGTCAAAAAAGACTGATCTGTTTAAAATGATGTCCTCAAGAAAGGGTCATATCGCTGGACTACAGTTGTTTTATTCTACATAAACTTATGGTGGCCACCAGAGAGAGATAATATGATTTGACTAATAATTATATAATTAAAAATACAATTCATAAGTTTACTATATAGTGGAAATTTACAAAAGTATATCTAAACAAACCAAAACCATTTAAAAAAACAAAATATGGGGTCAGTATGTGTTTTTGTTTTTTGGGGGTTTTTTTCCTCCTTTTTTTCTTTCAAGATATTAATATATTTATTCAGCAGGGATGCATTAAATTGATTAAAATTGACAGGTAAGATATTTATTATGTTATAGATAATGTTCCTTTGAACATTCTATTCTTAAAAAAAATCCTAATAAAAATGTTTCCACCAAACTATTTTCAACATTCATAAAAATAAGAAATGTTTCTTGAGCTGCAGGTCAGCATATTGAAATTATTTTTGAAGGATCATGTGACACTGAAGAGTGAAGATTGTAGTAATGATGCTAAAAAATTCAACATTGCATCACAAGAATAAAGCTTAGCATATATATTTGAATAGAAAACGGTGATTCTAAAATGTGTAAAAATATTTTATCAGGGTGTTGGTGAGCATAACATACTTTTCAAAACATTAAAAAAATATATAAGTGCCCCTATTATGGATTTTGTTTAAAATGAGCCTTCATGCAGTGTGTAATGCAGCTCTATGTGAAAGAAAACAACCTGCAAAGTGAAACTGCAACGTGTATAAAGTTATTGTCTCTCAAAAGAAAGAGTCGACTCTGAATCAATAAAACGAGTCGTGAGTCCCAAGGCATTTCATGTTGAAGTCAAAATTTAATATTAGCATATTGCCCTCCCACTTGTTGGTCTGAATGAAAATGCAGATTCATTCTTTGCCACTAGGTGCCGCTTATGGAGCATTAAAAGCTCACAAACACTGCTTTAAATGAAACCAAACAATCACCGGAGGGGTTTGGGAAAAATTAATCGTTGAACAAATCGTTAGGAAGATGTTGGACAAATTAAATAAAAATAAATGCATATTATAAGAAAATGAAAGTGTTTTTTGACCTTGCATGCATCTCAACCTGTTGTTTGAGACTCACAAAACCAAAATATGACACTTTCATAACCCATAATAGGGACACTTTAATAAAATAAGTCTTGACAGTCACTGGTCAATGAAACTTTCTCTCTCCATCTATTCCTGTAGACCAGTGCCGCCTACCTCCTGTTCTACCAGCGCCAAGACAAGATCCGCCAGCCCACCGTCCCTCCACCCATCCCTTCCTCTTCCAGCCAGTCAGAGAACCACGTCTCGTCCCAGACCAACGATGGCATGGATGGAGCCTCTTCCTGTGTCAGCATGGAGACGGACTGATTTCTGTCCTTTTGTCTTTTACACGTACCACTTCATTCTTTCTCACTCTTATCTTTTCTCGCGTATTGTCGATCATCTTAATCAACAGAAACTTGAACCTCCGCCTCTGCTCTGACTCCGACAGGAAGTGCGAGGCAGGGGCACCTCTCTCAGGCTGGTGCACGAGCATCTTGGGGTGGGAATGTAGACTTAAGTGTTGTTTTTGTTTTTTTGTTTTTTCTGTATGACGAACTCAAGGAAATGGGTTAGGCTGGTAGCGGTGGATTCAGATATTTTTGTGCTGCAGTTCAATGATGATGAGAATTTGGAGAATGAGGTTTGCGTCGCAGTTCATCATCACAGACGTGTTCTTTATTTTTTCCTAAGCTTGCTTTTCTGAGCTAGCTCAGCTGCTGTCCACAGTGGTGATGTTTGATCTGAGCGTACAACCTTCAGCTGCACTGTTTAGCATCATGAATCAGTTTATACCATCTCATTGTTTCAAGCTGCGACGTTCATCGTGGGCGCTTTCAGCAGGGACAGATGGGGTTTCTCATATCAGGGATGTCACGTTCAGAAATATTGCTTCAGATTTCTGAGATCTTGTAAAAAGGTCTGGGTGGAGGTATATGAGATATAGCTTTCTGTCCACTCACTCGTGAACTATTTATTTTCATAATTGCTAAATGCTAATGTGGAGTGAGAGATTGTAATCCTAAAAAGCGGCTTCTAAAGAGCTTCCATTTTTATTTTCATTCTTGTGATGGTTTTTTCTTTTCTGTCTGACATCAGGTCTGGAAAATCCACTCTGTTGCGGGACACAAACAGAGGGAGGCCTGTTTTCCAGCGAGAATTTGCTTTTTTTTATCTTAATTGAAAGGAAATGCACAGCAAGATTTAAATATTACATTCTTTTTGACTAACTGCGTGCAATTTATAACGAACTCTTTGGAGCAATGAGAATATTTCAGCAAAGTGCTTTCTGGATAGAGCTCTTTACATGATGATTTTTAAGGCACCTCTGTACAGTATTTTTGTATTGTAATAAATGTTGTATTATCTTTGATCATTTGGATCAGATGCTGGGAATGTGGGAGCTTTCATTTTATTTTGTTAATTATAGATTGAATATATAATTGTATACACATCTTTTGATATGAATAAATGCTGACTATAAAGTCAAGGTTAGATTGGACACATTTGGCTTCCATTTACATTGTTTTACCTCTGAATAAAATGAGGCGTAGCTCCTTTGGCAATGGGAAATGCGTTCCCTCTGTTTGTACTGACTGCATATTAATATTTCTCAGCTGCTCACAGTGTTGTAATTCATTCGGCCCGCTGCGTAAAGATCTTATAGAAAATGCTTTTTCATTTGCACTTCCCATGAAGTGACTGCTTTATTGCATTCCACAGTTTATCGCACTGTCCTATGAGATTTATATATGACTGTATGTGAAAGGAGCACTTAATACCTTCAGTATGTTCTAATATAATAACACAGGTGAATCTCACAGAACCTGTCCAGAACAAAAGACATCAAAAACAAAGGAGACAATATGAAATGATTTTTATATTAAAAAAGGGCATTTTGGTGACAATTTATGATGCTGCAATTCTGAAAATGTCTATGCATCATGATAGTATTTGTAAATTAAAAATGACCCGATATGTTCTCGACTGGATTGGTGAGATTTACGAACTTGTGACGAAGAGCTGGTGTGACTTTTCTTGTAGTCTGCATTACAAATAGACAGTTTGTTTTTAAAACAGTTCCTCAAATGATTTAACTCATTTTTTTCCTCATCTGCAGTCTTCCATTTTGTACAAGGTTTAAAGAATGCAAATATTTGTTTACTATTTTACAGTAATTAAATGGCTTCATTCTTGCAATTATTTCTCAAATAATTTACCAGTGCTCACAGTACTGCCTAATTTCGTAAACGCAGCATGTTTATATTACATTCAGATATTTATGCGATCATGGTTGTATTAATTTCAGTGAAATCCATCGGATCGTAAATAACTGAAATACTACGGCAATTCAGTTGATTTGAGAAATAGTCTATTTCTGTCAGTGCTACACAAATTTCTAAAGCCCATTTCACACGCCAAGTTTCATATTTGTGATTTTGCATTGCGGGGGCATTTTGTTTTGTATAGAAATGAAACATAAGTTATCAAATAAAAGCTTTGGTATTTTGAATATTGAGTATGTAGTATTTTCAATCTAAAACGTGGAGTCTTGTAAGTGTTAAACATTTGACTCACCCCTGTGTGATTCACAAACATTAGACTAACCAACCGTTTCCTTTCGTCTGATTCATAGACATACACACAAACTGATTTCCTCCTCACCTTAGGGTTCCATGTAACGTTTATTAAATGATTAAATATCTTTTGCACTGTGACCAAAATAGTATCTATTTTACATTCAATTTGCTGTTATAATATCTCTCGGACTGAATAGTAGCTTGTATATAAAGAATTGTTATAATTACAAACCACACTAGAGAGACAGAGACTGTTTAATCAAAATGAAAACCAAACTGGCGTTTTAAGAACACTTGAGAAACAACTAACCCAAAAATAGGCATCACCTCACACATAAATACACTATTAAGACAT
Organism: Enteromius mattozi; assembly: GCA_032359235.1. Taxonomy (NCBI): domain Eukaryota; kingdom Metazoa; phylum Chordata; class Actinopteri; order Cypriniformes; family Cyprinidae; genus Enteromius; species Enteromius mattozi. Next base: position 2,706,634 of record JAUMHE010000055.1, read on the forward strand.
GAGAAACTCTGTGTATTAACACCTCTGGCAAAAACAGATAAAATTTAGATCTATACTGTGCTTACAACAAGTTACATGTGCAACGCTCACAGTTCAAAATTTATTTGAAGGACATTCACTTTCATTCAGAGCAAACTAAACGCCATCACGATCACAATGAGTACCAACATTTGAATCATGTTAAGAATCACATCTGCCTGTGAATTAAGCCATCTTAACATCACAGTTGTGAGAACAGAGATGTTTTTGCTGCAGTTCTTAGCTAAAGAGTCCTCTGAAATTCAGATCCTGACACATGAGTTCCTCTTCTACGTTCTCCAGGGCCCATTTGTGCTCCACTATCTCCAGAGCTTCCCACTCGCTCTGAAACAACGGTAATGAATACATTTAGAGCACTGCAGGGCTTTACACATGTGAGAAGAATGTGAACATTCTGCTGAACATCTCCTTTTGTGTTCCGCAGGGGTTTACAACAACAGCATGAGCCCAAGTAAATGACCACATTATCTCTCTCCAAGTATATCATTATTTCTGTTAGAGGACTGAATTGACTTACACTGCACCCAACACTACCTGCATTCCTCAAGTAATATAATGTTTCAGTAGTTCTGTAATTATGCGTGCTTCAAAATGGCAACGTGTAAGATTTCGCAATTATCCTAAGATGATGAGGTTATGAAATTAAAAACAACCACGTTTCCACATCAACATCAGTCTATCCACTGGGGCTGTAGGCGCTGAACTCCCAAGAAAAATTAACTTTAACTAAATTCTTTACTAACTGCTTGTTGTCTTTAAAAAAATAAATAAAAATAACACCATCTTCCATAGTTTTGTTTATTTATTATACAATTAACAAAAAGCAAAAACAAGTCCTCTAGCAATAGCTTGCCCTATTTTTTTCTATTCTGTTTTCATTTTATTTATTATAGAATTTAAAAAAAAAATTGCTATGTGTATTGTGTTGGGCTGAGACTTGCAATAGCACTTGAATATTGCTCTTTTGTTGATTTTTTCTTCATTTGTGAGTCACATAAAAGCTTCTGCTAAATGACTAAATGTAATGTAAATGTAAATCATTTTTTCATTTATGCAAACAATGTTCTACTCACCTTAAATGCTTTATTAGGATCAGGAGGCATCGCCATCGCGGCTCCCGTCATTTGATCCTGCATAATTCTTGACTGATCAGCAGCTGAAAATAAACAACTTTTGGTTTAAATAGCTGAGAAAGCCATCTCAATTTCACAGATAAAACTTTTTATAACGTTTAATACAATACAATACAACACATTAGTTAATTGTATAACAATTAAATAGGATATAAGTTATAAAAAGGTCTAAATATCAGAAACAAAAAGAACCAACCATTGTCTTGTCCAAGGATGAGGCTGTACATGCTTCTAAGCCCAAACACATTGAGAAAATACCAAGATGCTGAACTGACCCTATGTGAGCAACAAATTCAGATTTTATTCACAGTTTCCAGCTTCCAGGCAACAAATAAAACACATCACATGTGAATACTGTACCAGGATGCATCTAGAGAGATCAGCTCAATTCCTCGCTGTAACATGGGCTTGAATCTCAAAGTCAGAGGAAACGGAACTTTAGCTGAAGGGCAAACAAGCAGCACAAAAAACTGACTTTTATAACAATTCAATTAAACTCAATTAATCTTATTTTAAAGTAACATTTACTTGAGACTTAAGACATTTTAGACATTTTCTAGTCATCCTCTAATAGTCATTATATTTTTGTTTGGCAACGCCAAGAAATGTAGCTGCTTTAACAGAGAACAAAAGCCCCCGCCAACCACTTGCATCAGCTGAACAAACGCATATGCAGTAATCCTACTATGGTTAGAGCCCACTTAACAACGTCTGCCTTTCAGAAAATGAGTTATGAATGTACTGGCCAAACGTTACATCACCCAATTAAAATTCATGAGCCGGCTGTTAAGGTTTAGAATGACTCCCTTCACATTTCAGATGCTTCCTACACCCCTGAATTGAATCACACTTACAAATGATTGTTTTAGAAGGAAGACCACATTCACACATGCTCACTAGATCATTTTTGGTTTCAAGGGAGTTGCTCAACCAGAAGTGGAAATTTGTTGAACATTTACTCACCCTCAGGCCATCCGAGATGTAGGCGAGTTTGTTTCTTCATCAAAACAGGAGAAATTTAGCATTAAATCATTTGCTTATCAGTGAATGGGTGCCGTCAGAATAAGAGTCCAAAAAGCTGAAAGTCCATCAATTATTGTACTGTGAAGCAAAAAGCTGTGTTGCTAATTGATGGACTGGAGTGGTGTGGATTATTGTGATGTTTATATCAGCTGACGGCACCCATTCACTTCATAGGATTCATTGGGGAGCAAGTGATGTAATGCTGAATTTCTCAGAATCTGTTGCCATGAAGAAACAATCTCCTCTACATCTTGGCCTGTTGGTGAGTACAATTTCAGCAAATCCTCATTTTTGGGTGAACTATTCCTTTAATTCGGAAAAATAACAAAAGCTCTTACTTGTGACAAAACCAGAAAAGGCCCAGTTGATCCATCCTCCAATCAGAATCATTGGCAGCACATTGGTCAGGTTCCCTTTCATCATGTCTGTCAACATGCTGGTGTCTGGGACAGGTGATGTGAGATGTTATGATGAAGCATAGTAGGTCATATCCTCTGATTTTAGGACGTTAAGGTAGCTCTTACCGGTCATGGGGTTTTTGGGGATCACCTTCCTTTTGACCTTTTTGAAGAATCCAGTCTCAGGGTCGTTGAAATAGTGTTTTCGCATGGCAAATGACTGAAATCGGACAGCGTCATTAGTCAGTAAAGGGAGTTTTATACATTTATTCCATGCAAATATGCTTCATAAAGTAATTAATACCTGTTTGGGAAGATATTTTCCATTTTCCCTCAGGATGCGGCTGCGCAGCAACACCTGGCTGGGATTTAAATTGAATTAAAACAGATAAAAGTATACGTATTCACAAAATAATTTGTAATGATTACGTATAAACTGTATGGTTACAGTGAGATAATAAAATGTTCCATATTGTGTAACTGGGACAAATTAAAAAAGATCTGATGATCATATTTGGGCAACATTTGAGAATTTATGAAATGTCTGCTTTTTAATTCCAATTATTACTGTTTATTCCCTGATATCCAGAATACATATTTGCATACAGTTTTTCTAACCAATACTGATATAAATTTACTCTGCAATTAAAACGTTTAATTTTGCCAAAAATACTAAATTTAAGTCAATAATACAAAATATAGTATTAATATAATTGAATAAAATTTTATAGATTAAATGTCATTCATCAATATTCTGCCAAGACTTTATAAAGATAATACAAGTATACTTTTTAGGTTAATTATTATTTTTATTAAAATTAAGTATTGAAATATAATTAGAATGGCATTTTAAACATTGATGGTTTTCATTTTTTAATGTAGAATTACAGTAGTTAAGTTTGATGACATGTTTATGGTTAAATACCTGTATGTATCAGTCATCTCACCTGTCAGACACCTGCTGCAGATCCACTTTCTTCTCGTTATTAAGCAGCTGAGTGACGTAATGCCGTAAAACACCGACGATGAATGTAATGAAAACTATGGGCAAAACGACCCACAGACGAATACTGGAGTCTAGCAGAAGCTCTGGACCTGCCATTTCCGACACCAAAACTATATGACACTTTAAAAGTTTATTTTAATGCTCAAATTACAACACGATGGAAAGCCAAACTATAGTAAAACTACTGCACTTTTATGCGACAGTAGCGACACATTGCTACATGAACATGCGCCATATGCACAGCTGCTTTTTGACCTTTGAACTAGTATCGAGGTCCGATTCATGGGCGAATCGTTCTATTGAATCGAATCTGTTAAATTAAACTGTTGAGTCGATTCATGCACGAAATGAACTGTATATGTCTGTGCGCTTATCGAGTCTTCACTGAACCGAGCCTCTGTTGAACGTGACAGTTTTAACACATGCAAACGAAATAGATATACTTTTAATAATAAGTAGTAATGTGTGCATATTAATAGTTTTATTACACGTTTGGAGCATGGAATAAACGACGCGAGGATGTCGGGGATTACGTCATATCGTAAAAGAAAATATTTTTAACTCATTTTTTGAGATGAGTTGGTTAAAAGAACCGATTCTCAGGAATGAGTCGCATCACTACTTTGAACTCTGAGACATTTACATATGTATTTATGTATTATAATGTAGTTATTTTCTTTCACTAAACGAATAGACTTGACTTATTTGTATATAAAAATGTCTAATATGTTAACAAAAAAAAAAGAAAGAAAGAAAAAGTTAGTTTGACGCAATTTCCGGTTTCCAAGACGTTTCCGTGTATCTTGTAAACAAGCGGAGAGCCACGTGACAGGCTGAAGGAAGGTTTAGCTTCACACAGGCGAGCAATTTCTATTAAAACAAATTAATTTGTCAACTGTACGCTTTTTTATCGCTGCATCATTTCTGATGCACGTTCATTTTAGAAACACAGACTAAGATTAAAATAAATATCACTGTATCATAGTCGATCTGCAACCATCTTTTTTCTCATATCATGACTCCTGGGGCGCCTGGTATTAATGAAAAAGTCTTGCAGTATGAGACGTTTATCAACGATGTATTGAAACAGGATTTACAGTAAGTATCATCGCTTGAGATTCAGCTTTGGTGAACATCTGCAATAGCAACGGAATTAGCATGTTTACATGTTTTACTATTGTGATTTCTTTAAATAGTTTTATCGTCATACCATGGTATTATTTGAAGTGTCATTGGGTTCCATATAAATACCCATTTTGTATGTTAATGTGTATGTTATTATATGTACATGTAAATCTCTCTCTCTCTATATATCTATCTATCTATCTATCTATCTATATATGTATATATATGAAAAAATGATTATCCTAATTATCTACTACTATTTTAACTGTAAACAGGAAAGTATTGGAGCAAAGAGATGCTGTGTATGAGAAAATGGCACAATACCTTCAGCTAAAGAACACAATTAAAAGCATTCAGGTATTTTATCTCTGGCCTATTGTATTTTAATTTTAAATTTTTTGCTCTATGTAACCTTGCCTATCTCTAGCTTCATTTGTTACACCCTGTTTGTTGTTTCTTGCTCTTATTCTGTACTCAGGGATGTACAGCGCCCTCCACTAATATTGGCACCCTTGGTAAATCTGAGCAATGGTGACTGTGAAAATAAATCTGCATTGTTTATCCTTTTGATCTTTCGTTCAAAAAAATTACAAAATTCTAACCTATCATTGAATTAAAACAATTGAAATTGGGAGAAAATCTCATTGCGAAATAAATGTTTTTCTCCAATACTTGGCCACAATTATTGGCACCCCTATAATTTTTTATGAGTAAAATATCTCTGAAGTATTTTCGACTTCATATTTACAATTTTGAGCACTCCAGGGTTATTATGGATATGAAATTATCCAGCCATGGCTTCCTGTTTCACAGAAATATATATAGGAGGGGAAACAAATCCCAAAATCCCTTAATCATCAACACAATGAGAAAAAAAAAAATAAAATATTTATGATGTCCAGCAAAAGATAATTGAGCTTCACAAATTAGTGAAGTGGCTTTAAGAAAAGAGCTAGAGCAGTGAAAAT
>JAUMHE010000055.1:2712425-2748064 GCA_032359235.1 Enteromius mattozi
GTGTTCTCCAAACTCTTCAGGCATTACAGGAGAAAACTCAGAGCTGTTATCTTGGGAAAAGGACATAGCAATAATTGTGGCCAACATGTAATGGAGACAAACATTTATTTCATCATGAGTTTTTCTCCCCATTCTCAATTGTTTTAATTGTGTTCAAAGATGGGTTAGAATTTTGTAAATTTTTTGAACGAATGATCAAAAGAATTAACAATGCAGATTTTTTTTTACAGCGATCTTTGCTCAGATTTACCAAGGGTGCCAATATTAGTGGAGGGGACTGTATATAATAACATATCACTTTTGCTGTATTTTATTCATCTTTAGGAAACTGACAGCAAGGAACTCAAAACAGATGTTGACCTTGGCTGCAATTTCTTTGTGCAGGCCTATGTGTAAGTATTGCTTGTCTGATGTCTGTCTACTGTGCGTCAATGCCTCTGTCTAACATTTAAAAAAGGCATACTCGTAAAGGATTCATTCCTCTTTAGACCTGATGCATCAAAAATATATGTGGCAGTTGGATATGGATTCTTTGTCGAATTCACACATGTGGAGGCTTTGAAGTTCATAGAAAAGAAGACTAATCAGCTAACGGAGTAAGAGAGCGTTTGGTTTTATCTTTTGCTTTTTGAATATTTTGAAACGTTTACCTTTTTTAATTTTAACCTTGAAATGTTCAGATGTTTGTCATTATTTGAATATTTCAGGTATACGGAGGTCCTCACCAAAGATGCAGCAAAGATAAAGGCCAACATACGCATGGTTTTGGAGGTACACATCATTACGGTTTTATTAGTTTGCCTTTTTTTTTCAGGTTATTGGGATGCTCAAAAAATCTGTTTCCATAGGGCTTGAGGGAATTGCAAGGTCTGAAAGATCTTCCAGAGGACAGAAGGAGAGAGGTGTTTTAGTACAGTACACCAATCACAGCACAGTGTATTCAATTTGCACATATGACTGTAATGTTTGTTTCAAACAATGTGATCTTTATGGCAGTCAGGTTCAGAGGAACGTTGCCTTTTAACAGGTTATACTGTTGTTTTGAAAAATTTGCTGAATAAATAAATTTTCAGTACAACTGTCCGTGTCACTGTGATCATTTAGATAATTATATCATCGTACACACAATACGTTAACACATGACCTTTATAAACCTTTCTGGCAGATTAGACAGTCTATATGAAAAATAGATATATATATTTTTTAGCTGTCAAGCTAATTATTAATTGTATTTAGATTGTATTAGTGTAAATGAAGAAAATCATATCTAATCTGTTGAAATCATTGGTGTTATCTAGTTAATAAATGTTCATTTTTAGAAGACAAATGATTAGAAATAAGAATTCTACCATTAATTTTGGCCACAAAATTATACTGTGAAGCCAATCTTTACGTATATATAAAATCTGAGTACAGATTGATTCTGGAATACAAACTTTAGCTTAGAAACTTTATCTGTAATTCATAACATAAGCAGTAATTATTTGTTTGTTGAATCTACAAAGAACACAAACTATAGATTACCCTGTCCACATAATCAGTTCTTTATCCAGTCTGTGAGTATGGCGTTCGATAAAATCCTTTTAAACTGCGTGCGTGCTTCCTTTGGGATTCAAGATTGCACCTTCAATGAATTACGTGGCAATTAATCGATCATCAATTGAGCTTCTATTTTAGCTGTTCTGATTGATGAAGACAGTGGTTAATTTTAAGTTTCTGCAGCATCCGTGTGACGGCTACCCTGTCACACTAGTAACAGTTGCCATGGAAACTGGATGTTGAATTGTGGCAGCACTGTAAGACTTGCTTCCTGAAATAGAAAAGATTCGCTGCCGCAATTGGGCACAATGACACGCTATACAATCATTATAATGTGACATTGTCAGCACTGGCTGTGGAATTACAGATTTTAGGTTTTCAAATGATATATATAATTTAGGATTTAGATGGAACTTTTTTTGTATATATGATTTTCAACGTATCAAATAAAAGATGATTTATGCTTCCTGTATTATATTATATTACATATGCAGTATGACATTATTCTGATGTCAGGGGTTTTTAATCTTTTAGATGCCACGAACCCCCAAACATGATCATCCTCGTGCGACAGACCCCTGTCTTAACATTTAAATGTAGTTATATTTGTGTACATTCCCCATTTATACTGTGGAAAGATTATAACAGAAATATCTGTAAAATATATTTGGAAAAGACTTTGTTTCTCTTATGTTGCCATTATTAAATATTTAATATAGTACTGTCCAGTTAGGTGTATTATTTTTCTATTTATTCTTTCAGATGCTCACTCAAATCAAACTAATATTTTTTTTATATATATAATTTTGTATTGATTTTGATTGTTTAAATGTAAGTAATTGATTAGCCTACATTGTTTTTACCACTGATTTACACAATTAGTTTTTTCTAAACATGTCCACGGACCCCCTGGGACTCTCTTGTGGCCCCCTGGAAAACCCCTGCATTATTTTACATGAGTGCAAGCAATATTTCAGCGCAGTCCTGCAGCAACAACCTGTGGATCAATCGTGTGTGTGTGTGTGTGAGAAATAATTTTCACAATTTTTTTTTTTTTCCTGCGTAAAGATTTTCATTCGACCTTGGTTCTGAATTAAATAGCACCAAGGTCTCTTCACGAAAAAAACGGCAACACACACACAAAAGTTTGTTCTCTTTCATTCATTTTGCTCTACAGCCGACCCACGTCATGCCTGTGCGGTGACGTCACGGCTGCACAGGGGACTCGCGGACTAAAGAGAGGTGGAAAAAAAGAAACAAGTAGTCGAGGCTCTCGTGGAAACAGGAAGCAAACGGGGGAAAGCCAAGCAGAGGTTGTTGTTAAAAAACTTCCGAAGGGAGCGCTCTGTCCTTAACCTCCCCGTTATTTCGAGCTCTTTAAACTGACAGTGCAGTCAGTCCGTTGCTTGGACACCGCGCGCTGAAGGAGGGAAGCTCGCGCGCTTCGCGCCGAAGTGGATGGACCTGATCGGGGTCTCGGTTTATTTGCCCTCCCTCACCGTTCACCACGCTGGAATTAACCCCTCCTTACTGTTACCATGTTGTTTTAAAGGCAGGGCGTGACATTCCATCGTTTAAACGCGGGCCTGGTCGATTTTACTGGAGTATTTTGACGTTTGAAGAAGTCTGACAGGAACGGCGTAACGTTACGCATAGGCAGCCTGAGCTAACGCGAGCTAGCGACTTAGCTGCTAATGTCAACTAACATGGAGGGAGAGGTGCATGTGTTACATAACAACCAAACGCAATTAAACCACCGACTTTTGGCATCCAGCAAGTACAGTTATGGACGTGAATTAATCTCCAAAGAATAAAACTGCCCATAAACACATTTATTTGGGAGAGATGGAGTCGAACCCGCTGATCAGCGGTAAGTTTTATTCCACTTCAAGGAGGTTGGACATGGAGGAGTGATTGCATTTGAGTTTAATAAAGTGCTCGTCAGTCAAATAAAGGCAAATACGTTCAAAACTCGCTCTGTTTTTTTTACTATTTATTCGTACACGCTGCCTAATCCTGGTGTGAGTCAGAACCTTGTGTATAAATCAGTTCAAAAAGTATTAAGGGACCGTATAAATGAGTGTTATCGACACCCTATTTTGGTCAGGGTGGGTTAACATACCTGTATGCACTTCAACTGTGTTTGAGTAAATGTTTTGCGAGCCAAATGTCTGGCAGTGTGTCCACATGCTGCTGTTTCTGAATGAAATACAGTGTTTGACAGACTTGTTTGCCTCCTGGTTATTTCTGAACGGATCAACCATCACTGAGTGTAATTTTAACAGAATTGTATTAGTTTGAGCTATCAAGCTAGTTTGCAGGGGTGGATGTTTGTTGTATTTGGAAAGGTGGTTTATAAATTAAACCAGTGATTTATTTAATTATTATTATTCACTCCCTTTATAATTACTCTGAAAACTTTAAATCAAATGCATAAGACCTTGTTTGGTTTGACATGATTGTGCAATGCAAATGTCAGCATTTCTTTACTGTGTTTGTGTAAATGAAACCAATGCCATCTGATATTAACCCGCAGACCTCACTTAACCCAAAAAGACCATATGGGCAAAGAGAACTGTCCTGAGCCCCACTTAATACAAGTGTATATGTGTCTTTTAAGGATTTGTTTGGTAATTTAGCTCTGGATTCATTCTGCTCACATCACAGTCCTGTCTGGCTCTCTCCTCCTTTGGGATGCCAATTCATTCATTGGCTATAAGTCATCATGCAGTCAGAGAACTCAAGATAATTGTCTATTGAGTATTGAGGTCCCTGAACAGTCTTAAGGCAATAAGGTCTGATGGGGAAAAACAGATCTGTGTTGTTCAGTGCCGGTCTTTGTTTGCTTTTCTCAGATGTACAGGCTGATTTATGAGGCATTAGACCAAGGCAAGCTGTGCAGTGTTAGTCCCTTGATTAGTCATACTGGAGCTCTTCAGCTAGAATGTAACACTGCAAGGAAAATTAGGGAATAATCAACATGTAAATAAGACAAATGTGTGTCTGATTCTTTGGTTCTGTCTTCACTGTGACGTTTTTATCTTAATATGGTGACCCTTTGGTTATTTTTGCCAATGTATTCCGATGCCAGATTTTATTTTTTATTCAATCACAATTGAAGTATATGTTATTCATAAAAGCTTCAATGTGTTATTGTGCTATTGGGAAAATCAAGCTGTTTGTTTAACTGGCCTAAACAGCTCAGTAGATTCTGCCTTTGAAACACTTTATAATAAATAAAAAAAACTCTATTTATTATACAGCTGCATTATAAAGGGAGTGGTACTAATTCATTAACTCAACTGGCTTTATTTTTTCAGTGGCTGTTTATTTAGGAATACACCTATAATAAAACTATTCAGATATGTTGCTATAATAGTGGTAAGATGTATAAGAAAATACATTTAAAGGCTCTCTTATTAAATATGATATCTAAAATACTGGTCTATACAATTAAGGATTAATGTAATTAATGTTGATAGATAAACAATATCATAACCATGCCAGTTATCTATAGAAAATTGCTTTTGCTCACATTTGTGTTCATTTTACAGTGTATTTACACAAGCATTATTAATTGTTATGTTTATTACTAGATATAATTATCTTTTAATCTGTTAATTCGTTGCTTAAAAATATGTGCATATTCAGACATATCTCAAATGTAATATTTGCTCATAGTCTACATGTTCTCAATGCATAATTACTGTACAAGCATATCGAGTAGGAAGAGTAATAGAAAGTGTAACAGAGATGTCTTCAGAAACTTCTTTTTTTGGGGTCATCCTGTACGGAAATGAGTAATTTCAGCAGTCTGAGGGTATCGCAGTGAGATGTTGATTTGATGAGTAAGTGTTGATTATGTGCCAACAGGACAATATGACATTTAAATCCTGAACTTGTAAAACCCCCTGTTTGCCTTAGTGTGTGTAGCTGTACAAGCTGCCCACAGGATATTCTTCTGGTGTTTCAGTCCTAGAATGATACCACTTATTAAAGACATTTTACTGCTAATGAATACACTCACTCAATCACTTACAGCTCGATTTAATGATGGTATTAATTAATGCGATTTTTATGTGCTAGGTTAAAATGGAAACGCGTTCCCTTCATTGTCATCAGCAAATCACTGTGATTAATTTGGTTCAGTGTGCTTAAAGGGTGGCGGGGTCTTTTTTTATTCCTTAGAAACTGTTGCTTAAATGCTTTTACCATGGTGATCGTTTCTAAGGTGTTGCTTATGAGTTACGTAAATGAAGGGGGGAGAATGGTAATAGGGTTAATTTGCATTCTCAACATGTTCTTCCTGAACTTGTGGTACACATCCTCTGCTGACAGTAGCACCATTAATTCTTGCCTGTTTTTCCTTGATTTCACTGCAGATATAATGTTCACTCTCCATTTATGCTTATCTACTCAAACCAGCGATAAAGAAAGGGGATTTCATTTACTGTACTGAGGATGAGAATTTGATTTAAGTGGATGTAGGATTCTGTTAAATCCCACAAAGGCTGTTTTTTCTAACATGACTTCGGTTCTAGAACATACTTCTTACGACAATGAGTTCTAGGTATATTTGATGCAGTATTTTTAGAAACGTAGCTAGTAAAACCAATAGGCTATCTCTTGTTTTCTCAGTATGGCTTTATGGCACAATATTTTACATGTAGGCCTTATAACAACTGATACATATTGTACACATTGTTACATGATACTAAGCACCAGAAGGTTACAGACACTGCCATTTATCACAGTCCGTTTTTTTTCTTTTTGCCCTGTAGCAATGGATCCGTCCATTACATTGTGGCAGTTCCTGCTACACCTGCTGGATGATCAGAGTCAGAAGCACTTGATCTCCTGGACATCTGCGGATGGGGAGTTCAAACTGCTGGATGCAGAGGAGGTGGCCAGACTGTGGGGGCTGCGCAAGAACAAAACCAACATGAACTATGATAAACTGAGCAGGGCACTGCGTTACTACTATGACAAGGTATGTGCAGGAGTAACTGTAAAAGACTTAATTGGTTTATTTTATTATATATATATATATATATATATGTATGTTACTGTTTAAAATGTTGGGGTCTGTAAGATGTATTTTTTAAAAGGAATTATTACTTTTATTCTTCATAGATGCAATGAAGTGTCCAAAAGTGACAGTAAAGACATTTGTAATGTTACAAAATATTTCTATTTCAAATAAATGCTGTTCTTTTGAATTGATTTCCACAAAAGTACTGTATTTAACATTGATAATACAAAATAATATGAAATGTTTCCTGAACGAGCAAATCTACATATTAAAATTAGGTGAAACTAAAGACCGGAGTAATGGCGCCTGAAAATTCAGCTTTGTATCACAGGAATAAATTACATTTACAAATATATTCAAATGAAAAACTAACAATATTTCACAATAGTACTGTTTTACTATTTTTTTTAATCAAATATATGCATCCTTAAGAGACGTCTTTCATGAAGAAATCTTACCAACCCCAAAGTTTTGAACAGTAGTCTATATATTTGATATACAGTAATACAATTTAGAGATATTAAATTAAACATTTACTCAGAATTACTCAATTGATGTTAACCAGTTAATTAGCCTGGACAATATTTTGGTCTATCACTAGCATTTATCCATAAATAAATATTAATAATTTTGGGATTTTTAATGTAGGCTATGAAAAAGATAGGAACCTTTTAAGATTGTAGCATGATTTAATGTTTAATGTCAAGTGCATATTATTGTTTAGACACTTCTCAACAAGCTTTCATACTTCCACAGAATATTATTAAGAAAGTTAGCGGACAGAAGTTCGTCTATAAGTTTGTGACCTTTCCGGACCCCAGCTCTGCTGATGGGCTGAAAGGACCTGAGGATTCCCAGAGGGCCACTACGGGGGAGAAACTGGAGCTGTCCATTCAGACCAAATCTAACACCGGTGCTAACACCACCAGCCCATGCCTCTCCAAGAGCCTGCAGGTTCAGCGCTCCTCTCCTAGCTCAGTGCAACGCAGCTCCCGCAACGATTACATGAAGTCTGGTCTCTACTCCACTTTCACTATCCAGTCCCTACAGACGCCCTGCAAAACTCCATCTAAATTTATCAAAACGGAGCACGTCCTGAATGACATCAGCCCCAAACCTGCTTCTCTGGACCGCACAGTGCATGAGGTCAGCCTCTTTCTGGATTTCATGTTTTTGGTTAAGAGCTGACGTTTTTAATTCTGTAATAAATCCTCTCATATGACAGGTGTCATTAAATGAGTTATCAACAGCATAAAACCTGCAGAACGCATTGTGTGTAGGGTATTCGATTCACACTAATTATGTATTATGTATATGTTGCAGATGCGAATGTGTCAGGCAGAAGCTGCTCAGGCACAGTCGTCTTTGGAGAGCAGCAGTTTGCAGGTGATAGTGACCCACCCCTCCCCATGTGCTACACCCGCCCTCAGCCCACAGACACCCTCTGGATCTGCCACTGCAACCACGGTATGGACTTAGCTCATCCAGACTCAGTCTTTAAATGCTTAAAGCTGTGCCATTTTAACACAGATGAAGGTGTCAACAACATTTGAGAATAGTTAAAAATTTTTTTCCTTAAAGCATAATTGTCAGTATTTAATCACTTAGTATGATGTCACTGATAGCAGTTGTGTTCATTTTGTTAGATATTTTTTAGTTTAGTGTTTAGTTTTTATCATATTTAATCAACCTTTCCTGTTTTTTGTTCAGTAAAATTATGTTTGCTAAAAGTCTGGAATTTTTAGACTATAGCTTCAAATAATTTTAATCAGGCTACATAATGGTTAAACTGATAATCACAGTTTTTTGCTCAGAATTATTACTTTGATCATGGTTGTTGTCATTTGAGAATGCGCATCAGAATTATTGCACATGATTTATTTGACCTCATGTAGATTTATAAATGATTACACTCTTTACATTATGAAAACTGGTAAAACTCAAAAAGCTTCTCTCAAAAACAAAAACAGTGAAATTCTTAATATTAACTATAGCATTTCCAAATTATATTCTTTTCTTTTTTCAATTAAAACAATAAATAAAATGGCTTTGTGGCCCAGAGTTTGCGGAGGTGCATTTATTAGCAACCACAATCACAGACAATATTATTGAAATTCATGTTTGGTTATATTACGGTCAGTACTGAGGCCTTTTTTGTCAAAAATGTTGCAAGGAAAAAAGGGGTTGTCAATTAATAATTTTTATCATAGTTTTAGTTAATGAAATGAACCCTGAATGGCGTTCTAGTTATATTCACATCCCCAGTGTCAGAAATTGGGTCACAGTTAAGCAAGCCCTTTTCTTAATGAATAAAATAAAGCATAACATTTTTATTGCTGCACTTAAAACCATAAAACTATGGAAGAAAATGAGTTCCAAACTAGTCCTTGCTCATTGAAGTACTCATTGTAGCCACCTGGAAATTGTTAATCAGATTTTTATAAAGCAGCACAAATTCCTGGAAAATACCTTAAAGATCATCTAAACAGCTTGCAGTCCAATTATTTTACACCCATGTTAAATGCTGTTATTATTAAAGACTTAAGTGCATAAAAATGTTGTTTTAAATTCATCCCACAGAATACTCAAGCACAGAAGAGCCAGAATTTGGGTGACCCACCCCAGATCTACCTGTCCGATCCAAGCTCTCTGACCTCGCTCATTCCTCTAGCTCATGGAGAATGTGTCGTCAACCATTCTCAGCCTGTGTTTGTGGTCATAAAGCCTTCGTCTGTCGGGCTGCCCAAAGAGTCCAGCCTCTCGCCTGAAGAAGACTTGCTGGAGATTGTCGATTTGGATGACAAAACAGATGTTGAGGTGAAGAGATGTGTCAAATCATTCAGTGTACATCAAAAAATATTGAACATGTTCGGTTGCAATGAAATGCTGGAGTAATTTAGCATTTTATTTATTTATTTTTAGCTTTTTATTTATTTTATTTTTTTATTTGCCATACTCAGCCAGTGTCCACAGTGCCTGTCTCTGGAGTTACAGATGCCCCAATCTCTGTGGATCCTCCATCACCCTGCATGGAGCCGGTGGCCCAGCCTGTTGGAGAAGGGGAGGTGAAAGCGAAGCCTGAGCTACCCGGTTAGTCAAACATTCATGTCGTTTATGCATTAGAAAGACATTGAACTCAAAAGAGCTGATGAGGCTCGTAGCAGTTTTTAGGTTTACTGTTTTTAAATTGCAAGCAGATCTTTGTATAAATGGATGCTCATTCATTAGCATTTTAGTGAGTTATAAAAGGGACATCAGTTAAGTTCCATTTTAATATCTGTTGCCTGGCAACCAAAAATAGCCTACTGTTAAAATAATTAACTACAATATCGATCAAAAGTTTAGAATCAGTTAGTTTTTTTTTTTTATGTATTAAACAAATGCTCACCAAGGATTTATTCAATAAAAAATACATTATTTACAAATAATAAATAATACAAATTGTAAAACAAAATACAAATAATAAATTGTATGACAATGCCTTTTTCTTTTTTTTAAAGGTAGGATATTACTGATCCTACCTTTATGAAAGCAATAAGCCACTCCATGCAATTCTTTACAGTTATTTGACATGGTTATAGGTCAACAAAACCCACGGTGCTTAAAAATCAATCGTCAATTTTAGCCTCTCATTCAAAACTTTTTTCAGAGGACACCAATACTGCATCAGCTTCCCTCCCAGAGAGCACGCAGGAAGTCCAGCCTCCTAAATCAAAGAAGCCACGTGTGCTGGAACTGCCATCCTCGTCAACGCTGCTGCCCCCTGGACTCTCACTGGACAAGGTCAATGCAGCAGTAAACAGCCTTCTGGCTCCTGGCAGTGCCACAAACACCTTAACACCCACAGTCATCACCTCCCATGCCCTGGTGAGCCATTCAGTTTAGAATTGTGGTTGTTTAAAACATGTACTAACATTGAAAATGTACAGTTTTGCCTTGTATTAAATTCTGTTAACAAATTTTTGAAGCTCTTTGGACTATTTGGACAATTTATTATTTGTAATTTTGCAACTGCATTACTAAGACGAAACCCACATGATTGCATTTCAAAAAATAATTATTTTAAGCAGTTGACAGCCGTGATTTAAACACAAAGCAATCTTTTACCACGTCGAAGGCACAAAGAGACTGTTAAATGACTGAGTTTCAGCATTATCTTACAGTCTTTCAGTGGAGTCGTGCTTGGGTGTTTTTAAGAGCTAGATCTCTGTTTATGCCATACTTTGATAATTATCAGAAATATCTTGTGTGTTTTTTTTTGTCTAAGGCAACAAAAGCATTTGTGGAGTATGAATGGATGTTTCACATGTACCAAGCTCTTATTCACAGTCTCAATGTGATTTTTAACAAAGCCAGAGCGATATAAATGCTGTGTTACCAGATAACCAAGAACAAAGAGATACAACACAATGACCTTGTAAAATGGTTAATGCAAACACACACACGCACAACCTTTTCAACTCCCTCTCTCTCTCTCTCTCTCTCTCTCTCTCTCTCTCAGACTCCTGTGCTGCTGACACCGAGTCCGCTGCCATCAACCATACACTTCTGGAGCACACTCAGTCCAATCGCTCCACGCAGCCCTGCCAAGCTCTCCTTCCAGGTGAGACTTCCTGTCCACACAGTTTAAGTCCACAGCATGGCAGCAGCACACCATCTGTCTCCTCGCACTCCCTCGGCTCATTGCATGGATGATAATTTACTCTTTTCCCACTCCATTCATAACCATAAAATACATTGCAACCAATGCATTTTATATATTCCGCCTTTTCCCAACTTTTAAGATTGCCATAGTAACCAATATCCTATTTAAATTTGTGCATTTAGCAGACACCTTTATCTAAAAAGACTTACAATAGAGAAACATAAGTGATTTTTCACAGAACCAGCCGTATTCATATGTAGTTGCATGCTTATTAGAAAGCTAGATTAGGAAATCAGCTGGAAAGAGGCTCATGAAAGAGAGTTTTTCTTTTTTTACCAAATAGCCTTGTAGTAATTTTTTATATTCTGAAATACAATTTGGTTTTATGATTTGAAAAGGAACTGGTGTATTACATGGAGTGTTTTTTAGATGATAAATGGTTTGGTAAATTCTAAATGGACGAGCCACATTTCAAACTGTTAAGTTATCCAGCTATTCCTACACTTGTGACCACACATTTGATTTCTGTTATAGTGCCTTAACATTAACAATGCGCTGCTTTAGTGCAATAAAACACTAATCTTCAATTAGACTAATGAACTAATAATTTCAATGCTCTTGCATTGCAGTAAATTCACAATGTTCTCTTACACTTCTTCCTTTAGTTCCTTTAGTCTTTTGTGCTTAATTTTGAGAAGGCTTTTGTTTTGTTGGCCTGTGCCTCAGAAAAGCATGTGAGCATCCTCTACTGGATAATAGCAGCAGTGCAGAGTTTGGAGTGTTTATACATTAGTTATTTTTTATAGGAACAAGTGGATTAAACCTGATCCTACATAAGTGACCTCCTGTCAGTATTGGTAGACGTTCTTCTTGGATTAGTTTATGTTTTTATTATAGCAAAATTGACTTTCAATATTGTCCAGTTTACTAAGTAATCCATGTCAAGTATCAGTACCAGCTGAATATTCTAGGTTATTAGAACTTTAATGTTCTATTTTAAATGCATATATATAATTTGCACATTCATTTATGCTCAAAGGGGTCAAAAGTATTGTCTGTGGGAAAGTTATTATCATTAACTAAAACAAAATGTGAAAAATCTCCAACTCAGTACTAAAATGAGTGAAACAAAATTAATTCAAAACTAAAACTTCATAAAAACAATATAGGCCCAGTTTCACAGACGGGGCTTAGACTAAGCCAGGATTAGGCCATAGTTCAGTTAGGACATTTAAGTCATTTTTATAAACATGCTTAGAAAAAAACATTACTGGTGTGCATCTTGAGACAAAACAAAGGCACTGATATATTTTAAGATCAGTCAGTGCAATTTTATTTCAGTTGAAACAGCTCAGACTTACATTTTAGTCTAGGACTAGGCTTAAGCCTTGTCTGTGAAACCGGGGGATAGACATTTAAGAAAAAATACTAATAAAAATCTCTAACACAACAAAATTACTAGAACTTGAACTACAATTAGAATCAGAACAGATGATATGAAAAAATTGAATTCAAAATATTTACAAAAACTAACACTGTAAATCAATGATACTAAAATCACATCGGTTTGTGAGACGGATAGCATGCCATGAATGCGATGCATATAATAAAAGTAATCATTTGATAGTGAAGCTTAAGTCCTAATTAATACCATCCTGTTATTCTTACAGTTCCCCTCCAATGGAAGCAATCAGATCCAGATCCCAGCACTGAGCGTGGACGGCCTATCCACACCTGTCGTTCTCTCCCCTGGACCACAGAAACCATAATTTGTGATTTAATTCGCTTATCTCCTGCCATAGCAATTGGCTCCCTCCCCAGCCAATGAAAAGCTGAGGATGGCCAGTGAAAGATAGGACACTCCATAACAAGTTCTGCTGTGAGTTGGGCGGGGCCTCTGCTCCAATGACGACTCGGCAAGAGGAGTGCGCTCTCAGCCATCCTTCACAATTGGTTGACGGAGCAGCCCTGTTCTGGGCTTGATGGTGGCGTTTGCATAGACTATTTGATCTTTTGTTTTTCCCTTTGCTTTTTATATGATCATCGACGGTTATTTATTTATTTCTGATGTTTCTCGGTGCGTCGCGAGATGCACGTTCCCGAATGCTCATGTGAATTTGGAACTCGGAGATCTCACTTCATTTTTAAATTCCTGAAAATAACATTGAGTTATTGACCAGGCGAGGTATCCATTGAGTGAATCGAGGCATGAAATGCCACTTGCTTCACAGACGGGGCATAGCTTTCTTAAAAAACTTCTTCTTTTTTTGGAAATGGAAAGCATGCATTTGAAATCTGCAAGTTCATTTCTTTCATTGGCATTACAGAGACACAAATACATAATTTTTTAGTATACAACACACTGTTGTTTTAAACATTTTGTGTTTTTCCATGGACAAAAGTGTCCATTTTACTAAAGTGGCATTGAAAATGCCAGAGGAATGTCAAGGCCATTCCCAGGATTTGAAGAGGTGAAACCAGGGAGGAAAAGATACAAAGAGATTCTGAATGAAATCAAAATCTAGAATGTATCAGTCTTTTTCTTCTATGACATCATTCCTTTATTTCAGAACTTTCTTCTTGTAAATATATGTTGCACCCATTCCAAGATTTGAAATATTGAATTTTTCTGTTGTTGCGTTCCTGTTTTTGTTGTTGTTTTTTTAGTAATTCTATCAAGGAGCCGTTTCTCTGGCAGCATCGACAAAGCAGGCAAAGGTTTTAGAAGTGTCACAGCAAATCTTTGCAGTTTCATGCTTTTTTTCTTCTGAAGAAACCGCCAGAGGAGACCAAAGACCAGCTGTTTATATACAATCCATCTTAGCGCCTCTATGGGTTTTTTTCCTCTTAGGTTTTGCATTTTCTCTCGCTCTCATCTTTATTTTTACTCTGCCGCATCAAAGGGCTATAAGAACCTTCACGCAACCAAAACGCTCACACATCTGACACTGTATATAACTGATACATCTTGACTCGCCAGCTATAAGTGTAAAACTCAATAATCGTTGTAAATAAAGTAATTTATGGCAGAACAGGAAGTATGTAGCTTCAGCTGCTCTTGATATCGTTCGTCGTTTTGTGCGGCCTGCCTCTTATGCTATGTTCGTCTGATGTGTCAAAATCACACTCATGGTTGTTACCTCAAAGCTGTCAACAGCTCGACGCGTCAAAGCCGGCACGCATATACGTTGCAACTGACAAACAAAGCCAACGATTATTTGCATATCTTCTTGCGCTTGTAGTTTGCGTGTGAAGCTCAAGTTTCCTGTGGGGAAATCATGGGGGTTAAATATAGCATTCTACAGAAAGCTGCAGTCAGTGTTTATGGACAGTAACTGCCTCCACGGCATACAGCCTTTTCTGTATGGCCATTTGTATCATATCATTTGACCCGAGTTTGCTGAACTCGCACGTAACGTCCTTATTTTCGATTTTACAGTGTCTTTCACTTTAAAACATCTTGACTCTTTAAGTTGGTGCTTTTTGTTGTTTTAGAGTTTTGATATCTGCGTAATTGTAACGAACTCGGGAGGATTTGCTCGTAGCATGCTGCAATTAAGCTTAAGCGTGTCACCTCTCTCCTGCATTTTGTTCTGAACCGTTCAGTGAACGACTGTTTGTTGTCAGATGAAGCGCTCTAGAAAAGCCTCGAAGATCAGCCAGTGTTCACCACTGTTCTTGGTGTCGCTCTGATATGTACCGATGATGTCACGGACACCCACAAGTCGACACATTGAATGTTTTGTTCGGGTGGGCATTTTGGGAGTCGCCCTCTCACGTAACCATATACGCTAAGCTCAGTGACCTTATATCATGATCAAATTCACACGCAACAAATTGATTTTCATCGGTGAGTTACTTGTGGTTCTTTTACACCATGCGTTGGGCAAAACAAAAAAGCCTGCAATATCAAAGAACTCACTGTGATGAGGAATTTAGTGATTTGTGAGTAATACTTTCCCGTTCTTGATCTTTAATGCGGTGTGTTAAGTCTGCAGTGCTGCTTTCAGCCGTCTTGTCGCTTTCCTCTCAAGCTTGTCTGGATCGCTGGGATTGTTTGTGCCTCTGAACGTCTGTGCGGCTATGCTCTGTAATGCGCTGTGAATGCGTTTTAACAGCTGATGTCTTTGAGCTAAACTCCTCCTATTTCCCTTGCTCTGATGCTGCTGTTACTTTTACTGTACATCAGCACTGATCAATACAGTGACAGCATACTGTGCACGGTTCCCCGAAATGAACTATTACATAGTGCTGACTTCATTTATCCCCAGACAAGTTGTTTACAAACTAGCAAGCTTAGAAGACAGAAATAGCGAGCCATATCTATTTAAAACTATTTCTGTTTTACAAAAAAAAAGTCAAATATTGTAATATTAACGAGCCTTTGTCATGTTGATGAAATCGCTGCCCCCTTACAGATAATGAAACTAATGCTGCACGTCTCTGGACCTACGAAGACTGTTTGGGTATCATAATACCACATTAAATAGGCCTTAAAGTTGGATTTCTGGATATGTGCTCATCCACTGATGTACTATTTTGGTATTAATAGCTTCTAAAAAACATTCTTTTTTTTCTAAAGTCATCCCAGAATAAAATCTTCATGTGGAGTAATGTTAATCAGTAATATTTATTGTCCTTTTAACAAGCAAAGCTCCAGCTGAAATTTTTATTTCCATCATATTCCGTTATTGGAACCAAAATTGTGCAGAAATTGTATTTGTGCAAGTTTTAATTGTGCAAAAAAACAAACAAAAAAAAAAAACAATTGTAAATGATTGTTGCTAACCAGCATGTGTAAATGTTCTAGTCACTGAAACCTTTATGCAAATGAAGACACACGTTACATAAAAAAGCCATTTATTGAATAATTGATTGGACCATAGAGATGTTGGCTGAGACGGTTTTTCTCCTTTTGTGGAGGAGTCTCTAAATTATTTCCTAATACCAGCATAGATTTCGTACCATGTACAAGTTTCCCTTGTAGAACAGTAGATCATGTCTATATTTCTCATTGAGAAAACCTGTTTAATGCTTGTTACCTGCTTATGAAGTCACAAATCCAAGCACCAAACTGGAGACGGTGGAGTTGATACTTGTGTGGCTCAAAACTGTTAAGACATTTGCCTCGTTTTGCTTTTCAAGTTACTGAATTTGAACATCTGCAGTTGTCAGATGCTGTAATAAGTCTTTTCACTTGTTTTTTCTCTTTGAAATGTTATGTGGGAACTGTTAACGTATTGTATGATTCTATATTCAATAATGTGTTGGGAAATCTTGCGCTACGCATACATTTGTGTTTTTAAAAAAAAAAAGTCTGCTACTTGTGTGAAGAACGAATAAATGGTCCTGTTGGACTCTTGGACTGTTGGGAAGCAGATCTCTGCGGCCTGAGCTCCCTTTCCCAGATGAGAATCACTCTCTGGGAGTTTATTTCATAAAGGGATGGAAAGGCTTTTATTTTTCTGAACTGTCTAAATACTATATTATATGTACTGGAAAGAGACAAAACTATTTTTCATCTGCACATGCTACTTTGTTTGTGTATGTGATAGATATTAATCTTGTTTTCTAAAGACAAAAGAGACTCTGAACTAATATGAAAGTTATGAATAAAAGGCTATTTTGTTCTTTACGTTGTATAATATATTAATTTTATCTGTCTTTCTGTCTGTCTATCCTTCGATCCATCCATCTGTCATCTATATATCTATTAAGGTTCTATCTCGTGCTATCATTATTCTAGATTTTTTTTCATCACTGGATGATGATCAGATCAGATCTCTGTGTGGAGCACTGGCTGTTGTCAGACTCCTTGTGCAGACAATAATCTCACTGCATTATTACAATTAATGACAAAAATAATGTTTGGAAATGTAAACTTATATTTCGCTACTGCAAAAGATATGAATAACTGACTTAAAACCTTTTTTGTTGTTTTTTATGTTGGTGAAAATACTAGTGGCCTAAGACTTTTGCACAGTACTGTATATATATATATATATATATATATAATATGTGTGTGTGTGTGAAGAGTTTATTTGTTTATTAACTTTTTATTTTTTTATTTTTTTTTTAAATCATACATGTATACACACACACATTTAAAATGAAGTTTTGGTGTAGATATGGTATAGGAAATTAACAAAATATCTTCATGGAAAGATCATGTTCCGTGAAGATATTTTGTAAAAAAAAAATGTTTTTTTTGTTTTGCACCCTCAGACTGCACATTTTCAAATAGTTGTATTTCGGCCAAATATTATCCTAGCCCAACACGCTTATTTATTTAGCTTTCAGATGATGTATAAATCTCAGTTCATAGGGGGCCCCCAAGTACAGAATAGATCACTAAATGTTTATTGCTTGATACAAAAATAATTGCATTCTCAAGACAAGAAACAGCACCTGATCAAGATGCAGATGCCTATAAATAATCCCTCTTTTTTTTCTCAACTTCAAAATTGGATGAAATATTACACGCCTCTTCCTGGTGGGGAACCGTGAAAAAAAAAAAATACGAAAACAAATCCCTGAGGGACTCCGTTTTGTATGTCATGCCTCCTCCGGGACGGCAACCCTCGGGGAGGATAGAATAGATATTAATTAAAGCCAGGCTAAGACTCAGGCGCAGTAGGACCCCCACACAACACGCTGATTAACCAAACCCCACAATGCTCCTCAAACTGACTTTCATTTCTCCCAAAATGCAAACAGAAAGAATGATGAAAGCGTCAGGCTTCTTTTAACGTGTTGACGATGTCTGCGCCGTAAGCTACAGAGAGACAGAAGAGGAAAGAACTGTTGATACTGCGAAGAGATGCAGACGAGGCGAACCTGGAATAACCTTCTGAAGATAAAGCGTGCTTTACAAAGTTTGGCAGATAGAACTTTTAGTTCATGAACTGTGGTTATGTTCAGGATGACAGCATGCTTCCCCTGCTGAAAAAAACAGCAATATGCTGGTATGTTTTGAAACTGGGATGCTGGTTTAAGCTGGTCATGTCCTGTCAAAGGACCAGCATAAACCAGCTTAAACCAGCATCAAAACATACCTAACCAGCATATGCTGTTTTTTTCAACAGGGTCCCCCTCTATTTCTGCAGTATGTATTCAGTATGACCTACTAGAAGCAACCATCCATAATACTTTAGCATTGTGCTGATGAGTTTTGCATACTTTATTTTTTTATTTAATTTTTATTTTTTATTTTTTGCATGTGAAACACATAAATGTCATAAATACGGCAAAGTCCTTTTGCACATCAATACCACAAGTTTTATTTGGCGTACTATTTATACACATTTACCAATAGCACCATAAAAGCACTAGAGTTGCAGTCAAATAAAAGTGCATGACCCAAATCAAATGATTCTTCTTTGTAAATATCAAATAACAAAGCAGAGAGTGTAGAATAAATGATATTTGAGAGCATAAGGCCTTGTTTTATTGTCCTGGTGCCTTGGGCGCAGCTGCAGATGGCACATAAGAGACCTGAGCATCGGGTCGCTGATTTTTATTGCGCTGAATGGACTTTAGTAGCTTCACACTGCAGGTTTGCTTTAATTGCACCTCACCCAAGGTCCCACTGATGAAGATCTTCAGTAAGGCTCATTAACTTCCAATTAACAGTCTGTTTACACCACCACCTGTAAGCACTCGGTTTATGTCTGTTCAACATGGATCCACAGCTCAAGCAACAATAATCCTGTAGATTAAATGAACGTGCTCAAGGGTGGAAGTAAAAAACCAAATGCATTATGGTCTATGCGTATCAGGGGACTGAATACATGACTCCTCTGGTTTGTTAACTGCTGATGCTTAGCTTTTAAGAACTGCTGCAAACACAGCTCACTGTCCTTGTACAGGAAGATCTGATAATAGGGTCGTTCTGTGCCCTTTTTTTTGATTTCATTTAAAATTATTACTGTTGAATTTTAATTTAAACATGTTCTTCCACATAATATTAGAGGTCAAAGGGTATCCAAATTAGATGCAGTGTCTAATATCTCCAACACCTGTAAATATATTGACTGTTATCAAATAGGTTTTCCACTACAGCCCAGCTGACTTTCAATATTCAAGAAAAAAGTAGCTTACTGTATTTTTTATTGCTGTTAGCCCAGTCCTAAACCACCACATTATATTAAAGTAAGTTCACTCGATCCATGTGGTGAAAATTAACTTTAAACATTGTGTCAAAAAAAAAGGACTGTCAAAGTGGGGCAGGGTTGATCAGAAACTAAGAGGAAAAATGCATGAACCCATTACAATAAAATAAAATAAAAATGGCTTTTTTATTACTGGATAGAATAAGTTCAGTATAAATGCAATAAATACTGCTCTGGAAGCACTATTGATTTGTTTTTAAATTTAATTTTGCATTAAACACAAGTTAAGTCCTCAAAAATGGGACAGAGTTGGGATATTTAAACTTCTACCGAGAGACAGAAGTGGAAAGAACTGTTGATATGGCAAAGAGATTAAAAAGAGGTGAACCTGGAATAACCTTCTGAAGATAAAGCGTGTTTTAGAAAGTTTAGTAAGTAGAACTTTTAGTTCATGAACTGTAGTTATGTTCAGCATACTACTTCTTCTGATGCTGCAGTATGTTTTCACTCTGACCCAGTAGAAACCACTCAGAAACTGCATAGCAACTCCCTGGAAACCACATTAGCTCTGCAAAATGTCTGACTTGAACATTACATTATTTCAGTAACCTGTTAATAATATCCATAGTCCGTCATGAGTCACCAATTCTTGAAAACGACCCAATCGCCACATCAATTTAAAATCTGATGAAATTGTTCATTCTCTAATAATTAATCTGTCATTTCGAGCAGGTCTCTGAAAGCCGGAGACAGCATGGTTCATTAGTGTCTGAATAACGGATTCATAAGAGGTAAAATACCAGTGATATTATTTCTGTGCTACTTATACAATGACCTTTTCCTCTGTGTAACAAAATGAGAGTGGAGAGCAAAGGGGAAGAAAAGGAGGCTGCTTTAAGAAAAAAGAAAGAAAATCTTGTTGAAAAATTCATAATCACTCAGAATAGAAGCGTGCATGTATGTCATTGTGCAAAGCCAGACTTCAGATGCCTTTCAAAGCCAATGTGAAGCAGAGTCCTGCAGTGATCCTGGTTTCTCTCTCTCATGGGTTCGGTTCTCCTCGCTCTGGTGCTTCTGTGTCCTTTAGCATATACTGAATTACAATGACCTATTTTGTCAATGTCGAGCCCTAACGAGGTAGGGAGAACAGGCGGTCTGTGGCGCTATGACAGTCATTAGAAGCCATGACTGCAGCGAGGTCTCATAAACGCAGCAAACATCTTTACATAAATAACTGCACTCAGTCTACTGCGAGAAACAGTTGAGATGCTGAAAATATCATATCAATATGCACAGATGTAATATGTGTGTCGGACTCGGCGGAGGTTTTTATTGGGTTGTTAACTTTATTATTGTGGTTATTTGCTTTGTGAGCATAGGATAGATTTCCATTTTACATTTTTACTCACTTATGATGTTAGTTGAGGTTTTTAGTGTGTTGCTATGCAGTTGCTATAGTGTACTGGTTGCTAGGGCACAAAGTACAGAGGTATGAGGTATGCTAGTGTGTTGTGGGTGGTTGCCAGGGCATTGCTATTTAGTTGCTAAGGTGTTTTGACTAGTTGCTAGGGCATAAAGGACAAATGTGAGTGGTGTTTGCCTGTGAAAAACTCACCAGCACAGTGCTAGTGAATTGTGGGTGGTTGCTAGGGTGTTGCTATGCAGTTGTTAAGGTGCTAATGTGTAGTTATGTAAATGCTATAGTGTTCTGAGTGGTTGTTAGGGCTTAAATGACAAATGTGAGTGGTGGTTGCCTGTGAAAAACTCACCAGCACAGTGCTAGTAATTTGTGGGTGGTTGCTAGGGTGTTGCTATACAGTTGCTAAGGTGCTAATGTGTTGCTATGTAAATGCTATAGTGTTCTGAGTGGTTGCTAGGGCATAAATGACAAATGTGAGTGGTGTTTGCCTCTGAAAAACTCACCAACACAGTGCTAGTGAATTGTGGGTGTTTGCTAGGGAAGTTAACTTAGGTCCAGGCGCGTGCGCCCGATGAAACCGTCTATACAGTTGCTAAGGTGCTAATGTGTTGCTATTTAAATGCTATAGTGTTCTGAGTGGTTGCTAGGGCTTAAATGACAATTGTGAGCGGTGGTTGCCTCTGAAATACTCAACAACACAGTGCTAGTGATTTGTGGATGGTTGCTAGGGTGTTGCTATAAAGTTGCTAAGGTGTTCTGAGTGGTTTCTAATGTGTTGCTATGTAAATGCTATAGTATTCTAAATGGTTGCTAGCGCTTAAATGATGGTATTTTGTTGTAGGTGATTGCCTAGTTGTTTCTATGCAATTGCTCAAACGTTTTGGGCAGTTGCACGACGGTAGTGTGTTGTGGGTGGTTTCCAGGTCGTTGCTATGTACTTGCAAAGGTGTTTTGAGCAGTTTCTGGTGTATTGTTGTGCAGGTGCCATAGTGTTTTCATTGGTTGCTAGGGCATAAAAGACAAATATGAATCGCAGGTTGCGTCTCAATCAACTCCCTAGCTCCCGAGCTTGCGAATAGCATTGTGTGTTTATGTTGAAATATTCAAAGAATACGGTCCGTGGTTTATGTTTCACGCTTCAGAAATGTGATGTTATTTCCGGTAAGGGAGCAAGTGAGCGCCGATGCTCCCTAGTTTTTGCGTTGCGTTGTGGGATTTTTCATGGAGCGAACGTTCCAGTGCACTGGAAGGATTTCGCGATTTAGAGAGCCTTTAAAATGGCCGACTCCCTGATCAGTGCCCTTACTACTGAACAAGGGAGCTGATTGAGACACACCCGCAATTGTTCATACAAAACTTTCCAGCCCAGTGCTAGTGTATTGTAGGTGCTGGGAACCAGGATGTTACTATGCATTCTGAATGGTTTCAAGTGTGTTACTATGCAAATGCCATAGTGTTCTGAGATGCTAGGGCATAAAGGACAAACAATGATGGTGTTTATCTCTGGAAAACTCATCAGTACTAAGCTAGTGTGTTGTAGGTGGTTGCCAAGGTGTTGCTAAGGTGATCTAAATGATCTTACGTGAGTGGACCCTGTGTAAACAGCACTCATGCAGGTCTGTTTTTTCATAAATTGGCCTCATTTTCTGAACATCACAGAAAGAGTCTAATAATAGGTGTTTGAACATTCAGATTTGTTCTGTCATGACAGAACAGACACCCTTGATTCACACCAGTCCCCGAAGGCTTTCACTGTGAGTCAGACGCGTGACTGTACTGTGTGTAGGGCTGCCTCATCCTTTCACTCACTTCATGATTCAGCACTCCAGCTCTACATCTGCTCCAACTACATCACTGCAAGATCGCATGACACAACACCGCCTTAAAGTGCTGCACCGTTCAATAAAAAAAAAAAATAGTAATAGCATTGAAAGGTTACTTGGCTGAAAACACAGCACAATCCTCATGAAAGAGCATGTGTAGGACAGACTTTTCTTTGATCGTGGTGTTTACAAAGGAAGCTCACTTGGGTGTGTGTGTATCAGCGGGCCTCTGAAGTCACGGGCCTGTCCCACAGACCGGCCCTGCGGGAATTAATATTTGCCTGCTTAATCCCTCTTAATCCCAGATTTCAAAGGATGTGATTGTTTTTCATTGAGCGTGGCAAAGCTGTAAGATAGCCACAGGTTTTTCTTTGAGAGGACATTAATGACAGTTAAAATAGGATGCACAGTTTTTATTTAATACTTTGGCTGCTCTATATGACACAACCTATAGGGCAATCTGTTATTATTATCAAACTGCAACAATAAAAAAGTTTACAATGCCACAAATTAAATAAATAAATAGAATAAAATAAACCTAAAGCCAAAATGCCTTCTTGTATGTATATATATATATATATCAATCAGTATATGAGAATATTTATATTTTTATATGGTTCAAAACATATTTTAAAATATTTGAAAAATATATCTATCTACACTGTCTGTTTTGTGTTTTGCATCTGTGTAATGTTGCTGATTACCACTGAAAATCACATAGTTGCATGCTAAAGTTTGTAAAGGCGAACAATCAAAAATGTGTGCACAGTCAATTATTTTTTAAAAGCTATAAAAATTGTCCTATCACTCAAAGAATGATTATAGATCAAGTAACAATTACTTTTATCACAAAAAAAGTTTTACTAAAGCTGCAAGTTTTTTCTTTAAAATCTCCAGAATGCCATAGACTTGCTCTGTATTTTTCTCCTGTGACTGTTCAAACTGAGAAATGAGTCCAATGATTTTCTGTGGTAATCGACAGCTTGTCACAGATACTGTCGATAGATCTTACGTGCCGTGTATTGAACCTGGAAGATTCATTTGATGTAGAGGTTTCAAGAGTGTATTTTTATATCTTTTGCATATCAAAGTATGTGATGCTGAAATAAACCTGTAAATAAATAAGTGTTCTGTTGCCAAGCACTTTGAGGTTTTGTCTGAGGGCTCGATTTGTATCCTTGGCTTCCTATTAAGCTGCCAGTACAAACACAAATGTCACTTTGGTAAGAACGCTTCTGCAAAGAACATAAATGTGAATACAGAAGCATCTCGCTGGTGTTGTGAAATTTCTTTTCATAGACTGACAATTTATGACAGTGTGTGCAATGTGTGAAAAACATGCTGATTAAAAATAGAAAGAAAACGATGGCCTTAATGATCATGAGAAGGTCACAGATTTTTTTTCTTTCTTTAATGCATGAGAAGAGATGCAGAAACTGAGCCAATCAGCTCAGCAAGATAAAAGGCCTAAAATCAAATCGTTTCATTATCTTTTCAAAATCTTTTTAATCTGTTCTCAACCCAATTCTGGTCTATTACACGCTGACCCATGGATCCATCCAGAATGCTTTTACATCCAGAAAGAAATATAATGTAACAAAATCAGCATACTTTTATAAAGGTTATTATATGGGCATGTTGTTTTTCAAATAAACTGTGATCTAATTCCCTCTTCAGTGAAGACATGATACAATGTATGACCAAACATATTGACTCAACAATGACATCACATGCTTTAATATGCTTTACAAGCAATCACTTCTTAGACAAAGAAGAAAGATGACTTTTTTGTTATGCAATGAGGCTGTAAACATGATCCTCTCTTGGTAAAAACCTATGGGTGAAGCTATTAGTCACCCTTGGTTTTGTTGTGTATTTTAAAGCAGCCGGAGGAACATCTAGTGTAAAATAAAATGCTCAAAATACGTAGGCTACACATAAATGGCGGCTCCTGCAAAATGTTCATTACAACAACGATTAATGATTTTAATCTTTTATTTTACCATACAATAAAGTCACCGTACGATGTGAGTGACAAAAAGAGAGCATATTTGATCAAACTCTTATCAGCTGCTGAAGAGCTGTCGAGAGGTGAGGCGTCCTGAAACGTTTCATCATACGAAGCCTATACTTTTAATTATGACTAAATAAAACCAAGTACAGAAGCTGTCACAGTCAAAACACATGCAATGACACGTCTGAAATCTGCAAGAATGCTGCTGGCAGACACTGCAAGACTAAAATAGGTTAAAGATTGCATTATTTTCTGAAATGAAAAAAAAAAACCCACTACATTTTATAAAATGATAAAGGTTACTGAACATGGTTGCTTGGTTTTAGACTGTCATAAAAAAAAATAAAAAAAAATAATGATAAGCAAAATAAAAACAACAAGAAAAACGGGCCAAATATATATAATATAGTATATTTATTAATAATTTTAAACAAAATGTTTATAAAGATAATAAAAGGTGAAAAAAGAAAACTCAAACAAATGTAAAATGATAATTATGATTAGAAAAAATACAAATATATACTTAAAACAAAAAATATATAAAATTATTTAATAAAGGTTACCAAACATAAAACTAATGTAAAAAAAAAGTAACAAAAATCTATATTCGAAAACATATTAGCCATGTTGACATATTTATAATAAAATAAATAAATAAGTAAAAAAAAATAAAAAATAAAAAATAAAAAAAAATATATATATATATATATATATATATAAGTTTGCTTGGTTTCAAATTATATTACAATAATATATTATATATAACAGCAAGATATATATTACATGATAAAAATACAACACTAATTATTATAAAGATTACTAAAAATAAAAATGGAATAACAACAGAAACATAACAAATATAAAATACAAATTTTATTTATTTAAACAAATAATAAATAAACAAACACAATGCATATATAAATCTAATAATATAATAAAAATCATCTAAAAGTGTCAGAAATCTTTTGCTTGCTTGGTCTCGAGAGGATAAAGACATTGTGATCATTTCTGACATCATGCTTTTGTCTTAAACAGAAATACGAGCCTGTATGAGCTCAGCGCTGATGGCAGGGTTATTCTTCATACCCTGACGCTGCCGCAGGAGCGCTCAACCTGGAGGGAGAGAAGAGCGAAAACTGGACCATTACATCATTGCTATGGGATAGAACGATGCCCCGCCCCCGCGTTCCATTGGCGGAGGGACCTGGCCTCAGATTCCCATTGGTTAATGACAGCGTAACGGGAAGCAGCGAGGGGGCGTGGCCTCAGCGTGTAAGGGCGCTTCAAATACACTGTAAAAGATGCATAAGGGAGCGATGCTGATGCTGATGCTGGTGATGCGAGAATAATTTCTCACCGGAGGCAAGCTTTCGAACCGAGAGGGATGGTGATGGTGATGATGGACTTCACATTTAGGATAAAATAAGCAAACGCAAAATCGAGTCAGCTGCTTAGAGCAGAAGCGAACGTTTACTCAAATTGCAACATAATAGTAGAGAAAAAGGTGAGAGTGAGACCCTGGATCGGATCCATCCTACAATCGCTGGAGGTAAGGGCGTTTCTGAAAGCATCTCCTTGGCATTCGCGGTTTCAGTTCAGAAGTTACAAACTTACAAACTGATGGTACTTCTTAAAGGCAATAAAACCGCTGGTAAATGTGTCGTATATGAAGAGTTGGAGGGTTGTGCTCTGAAGTTTGAGCTCGTCTCTTTCTTTCATGGAGGTGATGGTCGAGTCCTCTTCACCTGCTCCTGGACTCAGTGACCCTACAAGAAGCATCTGAAGAGACATAACACACAGAAAACGTTTAAAAAAGCCTTGTTGGTTTGTTTTGTCTATATGGTTTATTATTTATTTAGGAATCAGTGTATTTGGGGGGCACACTTTAAATTACAGTGTTGATGTTACAGCTTACACAGCAACTAATGAGAAAACTAGCTACATGGAGCCTATTTGCCTTGTAATTTTGCCGAGCTGCTTGGATATGATTATTGGTATTACTGTAACACAAATCATAACACTGAAATTTAAAGTTTTAAGTTTTTATGTCAGGTGATAACCTTTATGACCTACACTTTTAATATAATTTCAGAGTCATATCTACTTACAGTATAATACTGTTTGCACTCTCCGAGTAAAAAAAGGTGCAAAGAGGGATGTCACATTTTCAAAAAGTACACTTTTGTACCTTATTTACCCCTAAAAAGGTACTAATTTGTACCCAAATGGTACTTTTTGAAAGGGTACCGCCCCGGTGACAGCTTATGTACCTTTTTTTCAGAGAGCGAAGCAGTGTTTGATCAAAATATATAACAAATTGCCATCAGAAATGCAGCTGTATTAGTATAATTTCATATCAGGCACATCTGGAAGATATGATTTAGAAGCAGAAACAGGGCATCTGAACCTGTATCATAGCTGACGACTCAATTTTGGCAGCATATCCTGTGAAATGTTTTTTTGTTTAAGTGCCTTGATAGTTGTGTTTGCATGCACTGAACGAAAACGCGCTGTTTAATTATAGCTGCTCTAAATAAAACAGCGCAGAAGACCTCTGAAGGAGCAAACCAGGAGAAAATGGCCCGTGGGAATATGAGTGAACGTAGCAGAGACAGCACAGGAACCCTTAACACTCATAATGGATGCTTACATCCTCAGTTCATGTGATCTCACACTCCATTTGATTACTAAGTGCGGATTTATTTCCTTGGGCTGCTTTCCCTGTTTCTTATGGCTTAATGATAGAATCCCAGAGTGAGATTTTATTGCAGATCTTTGTTCTGTAAATTAACATCTGTTTTTGGCCTACAGTGGTGGACAATTATTACAATTGATTTTTCATAGTGCATGCACCTGCAACATTTCTGCATGTTTTAGACACTTCTCTAAAGGAACTTTAAGGCATACAATTTTGTACTTTATGTATTCTTGAAAATTGAACTAATGACATTACCATCATTTATATACATTTAACTATTTTTACATATATATTCATAATATGCATAAATATACTTAAAATATATAATTATTGCATGCATGCACACACATGTATGTACATAATCTTTTTAATATAACCTACATGTATATACCTTAAATAATGTATATCCATATTCTTTTTGTAAAATGATAATATATTTGTAAAATAATGTTGGGTGTAATTAATTACTGTAAACGTATTACTTTTCCCTTAAAAAGTAAGAGATTACTTAAATTTTTTCTGCAATTTAATTACTATTTTATTTTTTGCATTAAATGTTGTGTTGAAAAGAACAATTCTATGTAATGGATTTAACATCAAAACTTTTCCCTTTAAATACATTATATATAATATACTTATATATTATATATATATATATATACTGTAATTAAATATTTAAACTTTTTTAGTAAGTGTTTCATTTTGATTGTGTTTATTATGAAATTATTTATTTAAATTTTACATTTTTATAAATTAATTGATTATTAAAAATTCATGTGATAAGCAAGTTAGGTCACACATAATTTAGAATTAATCAAAAAGTACTCAATTATTTTATTTAAAATGTGTAATATAACAGACTACATTACTAACAGCATTTTCGTCATGTAATTTGAAATCAGTAACGGACTACGACTTGTATGTAATCTACTCAGTATATATACAGTATGCTAATGTGTTGTGTGTTATGTGTGTGTTGAAGTGTGCTGGATGTGTGGAGTGGTGAAAGGGTTGCTGCCGGTGCTTTGCATAATGCACTGAAGAGTTTGGGCTGTACCAGGCACCGTTGCATTAGTTTGGAGAGGTTATTGAGAGCCAGCGGTGCTGTGGGTGGAGAAATGCATCAGGTCTTTTGTGGCCCAGAACAAATGAACATGAAATAACTCTTGGACATGTCCTTGAGCGAGTCAGCTCCATCTCTCTCCATCTCTGCGTGTCTCTGTCGACATTTCAGCTTATCTGTCTCGCTCACTTTCACTCTGTCTCTCTTGTCCTGTCCACTTCCTATCTTATCTTCTTAATCAGAAATGATTCTCGCTTTCACAGGGCACTAAATGTTCAGTTGAAGAAAGAAATAAAGTGGCCAGAGAGAAAACAGGGCGTACAGCTTCAGTCACTTACCATTTAAAACCTGGCTTTGTGTTAAAAAAACTGGTTCCTTTCAACTGATGAGTGAGAATAAGCTCCATAGGAAATGGAATTAGAAATGTAAAAATCTACTTAAAATTTTAACTTGAAATTCAAATTCTAATCCCTCCCTTCAGTCTATATTCAGCAAAATGATAGAATCAAGGAAAATGACTATGGACTCTTCTCATGTGCTCTACCCATAATTTCAACTCTGCTTTCGCCCCAAGGTTTAGATAAAACTTCTATAAGCACTTTTAAACAAAATTGTTGACTTCTAGTGTGATTTACATGAGTGAGAGTTATTAATGAGCGAGTTTGTTGTCTTTTCAGACAGCTTCATATGTGCCCAAAATATTCCCTCAGCAGGACAAAAAGTATTATCATTCTCCCATTTTTAGGATAATTCTATTAGATCCAATTCTCTAAACAAAGACAAATTTTTATGTTGATGAACTTTTATTCAAATAATTTTACAGCACAATATAATGTTAAACAGATAATAAACAAATAAACAGTAAATTAAATTTATTTTTCCATAAAATGAAAGATAACAAAAATTACTATATGATATATAAAAAGTCATAAATATATGAAAATTAAAGGAAATGTACATTTCTATTTGGGGGATTTCAAACATTGATTAATAATATTATTGTATGGAAATAATTTAAATGTTCTGTGCATTCATATATTGTATTGGAACTATAAAGAGCTATTGCTTTTTAACGCACTCCTATGAATTTCATCCTATTTTAATTCTTCATACATAAATTCAAACTGGAATTACAATTCTGGAATGGAATTGGACTTTAAGGGTATGCTTATACTTGTAGAAAACCAAAACAAGTTGATTTACTTAGCTCAATGAACCTAAAGATACAAAACAAAATGCATAAGAATATGGTAACAACTTCATCGGACAGCTTTTCTAAATTATATTAAGCAATTTTTCAGAGCATCCCAAACAATGCTGTTAAATGTACTTGTTGCATGTTATTGTGGTATTTTTACCAGCTGTTAACTCACAAAGATCTTATAAAATGTGTAAAGGCAATCAAGACAGAGGCAGAAATTCATCTGTTGCAGAGAAACAGCCTGTAAAGTGCAACAAGAACCAGGTATGCATGAGCATTCTGGCCTTTTTAGGGTTGCATCTTGTGACATCATTTCCTGTTTTGGCTTGTTTAGATGTCTTTGGTCTGTGCTTCATTTAAATATCAGTCAAACCACAGCAGAATCTCAGTCTGCTTCCACAAGGTTCAGATGGCAGCATTCACACTTATTCAAACGAACTGAACTATCTCTTGTCAATCACACCAGAGTTTATTTTAAACAAGCGTAAAAAAAAGTGTAAACATGTCCTTAAAGGCATTCTCAGTTCAGTCCTGAATCTCACTGTTTATTACATACTCTTGCCAGAGCTTGCTTGTGTTAGTTTTCCAGCCTCAAATATTGCCAGAACTTAACTTTACTCTGTAATGTTTCATTAGAGACATTTAAACAGTGAGTCATAAGTCTATTTTTTCACTCAGCCCACTCTCCCAGCAACGGTTCTCTGTCCTTTTTTTTGTTGTTGACACCAATAAGTGTGTATTCATGGATGGTAATGTGCTGTGTGGTGGGTGTATGTGGTGTTGGTCTTTACATTTAATGCTCAGTGTTTTTTCACCCCAGCAGTGAAGTGATAGGGCAAATAACTTAGTGGGCCTTCCAATTGCATTTATTGGCATCAAAAAAGAAAGCTTTGAATTCTAAGTGTTTTTCTCTCACAAAAATGCTTACGCTGGCGTTTCTTTGATTCAGTTTGCATCCCATTTAATTTAAACCCTGCACTAGCTCCAGTACAGCTTTTATTTGACTCTCTTCACAGCTTTGGATGTTACTTTGATGAAATGTGTACTGACACTGGCTCACGTCAACAAACTGAATTTTCTTAATCAAATAGGGTTTCTTAAAGGAATTGTTCACCCAAAAACTGAAATTTGCTGACAATTTACTCATTTCCAGGCCATCCTGGATATAGATGAGTTTGTTTCTTCATGAGAACAGAATTGGAGTACAACAATGTATTATTATATCGCTTTCTCACCAAAGGATCATCTGCAGTGAATGGGTGCCATCAGAATGAGAGTCCAAACAAATGATTCACACCTTAATCAAGGACATGTTTCTTACAAACATGAAGCTTTTCCCTTCACAAGACATTAATCGATGGACTCGAGTTGTGTAGACTACTTTTGGATTATTGTGATGTTTTGACGGCACCCATTCACTACAGAGCAAGTGATGTAATGCTAAATTTCTTCAAATCTGATCTGATGGAGAAATAAACTCATCTATGTCTTGGATGGCCTGAGGGTGAGTACATATTTAACAATTTTTTATTTTAGAGTGAACTTTTCATTAAATATTCCACATCACATCACCTGATGTTAATTAGCCATAAACTGAATTTATATTAGTTAAACAGTTTGTTGGCTATCCACTGTGAAGTGTAAGTTGATATTAGTCTGTGAGAAAGTGATGAAGGCTTGAAACACAATTGAGGTCATGAATTGTTGACAAATTGTGATGGCCCAGATGCATCTTTCCTTCACACCAATTAACAGCTGCTTTATTCCCCCATTTTTACCCAATAGCAACAGCCAAGGATGAAAATTAAAGACCTGCCTGCAGTGCCCTCAATAATTAATAACCCATCCATGAATTTTTCATCGGCTCCAATACGTTTGCAGATGTGAGGGGCTGTGTTCAGGCATGGCAAATAAAAAGGAAAGGAAAATGTACTAAAATAGAGATCAGCCCCAAAGTGTTATCAGTTACGCACCCTCCTAATCTCCAATCACTGCTCTACTACAGCACATCTATGGGGAACAACACCATTGTCTTGCTCTCCATTGTTGTGCTTTGCTCTGATGTATGTGGTCATGTAGACATGTTCATATCATTACATTCTAATTGTTTGCAGTAGCACCGCATTGTTATATTGTGTGTACATTACAGTGTGTTAAATGTAGGGCGTCTTTAAATACAATTCTCAGGATGCTTGTTTGTTTCCAGCAAACATAATCACTTTTAAAAGACGCAGATCTAGTTGTAGAACTTTTGCACCAGACTCATGAACAGCTGGATGGATAATCTCTCTTAAATTACAATCTGAGCCAGTCATTCAGTGCACTTCTCTTGGTCACTGAGCTGAGAGGCACAACTTTTATAATAAAGACAGTGAATCAAACAACATCTGTCCCACTATATAGTGCCTAATTCATTATTTTTCAGTTGTATCATGAGGAATTTAGCACATGATTTGCAGACACGTGCAATTCAGAGTATGTGTTGTTTGAACATGTAACACACACACACAAACAGTTAAAATCTAGTGTTCAAACACTGTAGTGATTTTTATGTTATGTTGTTGTTTTTTCAGAATACATGGCTACTTCATGTAATATTTAATTATTATTTATTCATTTAAAAATAATAAAGGTTTTGTCTGGTTAGTTTTGGCAGTGAGCCTCTGCTGGTAGATGCTGCAACTAAAAAATGTAGTATCCATTTATTCTGACTATTCTATTAAAATTAATATTAATAAAAAATATCTTTAATATATATATATACACACACACACACACATGTATATATTTATATATACGTGTGTGTATGTATATATATATATATATATACTGTATAATAGTAATGAATTTTTTTGTTTGGAAACGATTATATGCTCCTTAACTGGAGAGTTCCCACAGTTTAAAGATAAATATAAATATATAAAAATTTCCTGGCTATTTTTGTCTTTTTCATTTTCTTTTCCTTTAGGGTCTTATTACTGTAATCTCTCAACTGTGTGTTTATATTCCATATTCACTAAGTCAGTCAGGTGATTCCCTCATTCACTCTTTCATTCAACTCTTTTCCCAGCTCTCTCTCTCACTGTGTCTGTATGTCCCATCACACACACATATGCAATAGGAAGCCCCAAGGGTTGGTCCTTTTTGCTTCTTCCTGTCAGGTTGCCATGGCATCAGGCAAGGTGGCCCCATTTCCTGCCGTGCTGAGGGGCCGGGGGGGTTACGTCCAGAACGACCGTCCCAGTGTCTAATGTGATCAGACAGGCGTGTGGAGTAGTGTCACACGCTACAGCCAGACTGAGACTCACACACACATACACACACACAGAGAAACCTCCGCCACCCTCTCACACACTCCAACTTTCCTCATCGCTGAAGGTGATCTGATCTCTGCAGCAGCAGGATGGGCGGCAGCAAGATGGCTGCTGCTCAATATGATCTGTCTCCAGTCTGTTACAGGATCAACGCTTACATGCACTCTTAAACATAAAGGTTCTTTATTGGCTTCTTTGGTTCCATGAAGAACCTTTAATATGCATGGAGGTTTATTCAGGTTAATTAAAATGTTCTTCACATTAAGAAAAAAGGTTTTTTAAGAAGCACTGAAAGCTTCTTTGGGGAACCCAAAATGGTGAAAGCCTCTTTTAGAACCTTTATTTTTAGTCAAGCGGGAATATTCTTTATATTCTTACTATATGTCAACAGTCGTCTTTTTGTCTTTTTCTCCCAATAATTTTTTCCCAGTTGCTCTTAAAATGCACGAGTTGGCAGAATGAGAGAATGAGAGCACACAGGGAACAGAGAAGCCTTAGGCAAGAAATATACACAAATATGCTAACGTGGATTTAAATGCTTGGCTAAAGCATTGCTGGCATAATAATGGTCTCTTCTGAAAGCAGACACTTGTTTTCTCAGCAGTGTTGCTAGTGTTAACTAAAACTGAAACTATTAAAAATGATTTTTAAGCTAAAATGAAATAAAATGGTTTATCAGAATAAATTTTTTATATATTTCAAATCAGAAATACAATTCTGACAATGGTGTCATAAATTGTATATTATTTTTTTTAGAATGGTCCAGTTAATTCTCATAATTAGCATGTATTATAAGAAGCACAGTGTATGACAAGATGACTAACAAGTGAACTGACTCACATTGATATTAGACAGTTTCCTTCTCAGATCAGTGTAATTTAGTGGTTAATGAACATGATGATAATATGACAAGCAAATGTGAGATTATATCAATATTTTACTAAATGTATACACTTTCTGACCACAATCTGGACAAGAGACTAAATCATGATCAAACAGATATATCCTTCCTGATTACATCATAAAATTCTACCTTCACACTGATATAAAGTTGGTAACAATTAATAATGTTTTGACAGTTAAATATGCATAAATGTAAACAAACATTATTGGTCAGAAAGCAGCCATAAACATGTTTATATGATATAACTCGCTGAGCATGATTCTCATGAGAGCAGTTGACCTGAAACAGAGAAAGAACACAATTAATGCTAATGTAAGTTGGGATTGCATACCTGTATACCATTTGCATTCACTTGTGTAGAGCAGGCCTACGTCTCAAGGTATATAGGGATTTCCAACAGCTTTGTTTCCAAAGAAACAGGTTGTACGTGTGTAGAAGTGGCTCTAGTGTTGTTAAAATCTGATCTCTCCTACCTGAACCGCCTAGGAAGCTACAGCAAGCAACAACAAAATGCGAGAGATCGCACGCTCTGTGTGAAATGTTTTGGACTTTTATGCACCAATACGTTGTGACAGCACAAGTCTTTGAGGTACATCAGACGTTTGAGACTCTTTGCAGCAAAGCGGGACACACCCCATCCGTCTGACTGTCCCCTCCCCCGTCTCATCTCGCCCCTCTTCAATACACCTCTCGGGGGAGTTAATTTGTGTTCAACGCATGGAGAGATCAGAGTGTGGGGGGGGGATTGAGGGTGGGTAATTTTTCCCCATCTTGTTTTCATTTCCAGAGCCAGCGCCGTCTGAGCGCCGTGTCCGTGTTTGGTCTTTGTTCTGAGAATTTTGAACAGGCCTATCGCTGCACACAAGAGCGCTTTACACAGGCTGAGCAGATTAAAAGACCCCAAGGCTCAGCGGAATAGGCAGCAGTGTTGGATTGGCTTGTTTTACCCCCGCCACACGTGGGTTTGTCTGTCTCGGCTTGCTATAGAAAGCACACAATCATGAGGTTCAAGATGTTAATTAAAGTGAAGCTTCTTCATAATATGAAAAGTACTATTTTTACAATTTTTTTCTGAACTTCTTGAAATGTAAATAACATGGTATATAAATGTGGATGCCTAAATCTTCATAGTAGTTGATAAAGTGTGGTGTTATCATCATGGTAAATGACACTGTTTTTGGTATTGTGACAGAGCTCTTCCCTTATGAAAGACAAAAGTATATGGGAATGTACTGGAAATATTTTGCTATATAATAAACAATACATTTCAACATATGGGAACTAATCTTAATATGTGACCCTGGACCACAAAACTAGTCATAAGTGTCATTTTTTCGAAACTGAGATTTATCTGAAAGCTGGATAAATAAGCTTTCCATTGATATGGTATGGTTTGCTAGGACATGACTTAAGACTGGTTTTGTTGTCTAGGGTCACATATTATATTTATACTATTATATATGCATGGACCATGTAAGGAAAGGCAAGTTAATTTATATAGCATGTTTCATACACATATAATTCAAATTGCTTTTCCATAAAGAAAGTATCAAAATAAAATTAGAGAATAAAATGTATTCAAATTATTTTTTAAATGATATATAAAGAATTCATTATAAGAATATGCATGAATTATAAAGAATAACAAGTTATAAAGAGCTTACTATAATTATTATAAAAAAAACCTGTATGACTATCATCTAGCATCTGTAAAACTGTGTTTTTTCATCTCAAGAACATATCTAAATTGCTACCTATGCTCTCAACCTCAAATGCAAAAATGTTAATTCATGCGTTCATGACCTCGAGGTTAGACTATTGTAATGCTTTATTGGGTGGTTGTTCTGCACGCTTGATAAATAGACTACAGTTGGT
>JAUMHE010000055.1:2748164-2770725 GCA_032359235.1 Enteromius mattozi
CTCACCAAGGCTCTTCTCCCCCGATAGCTCAGTTTGGCCGGACGGCCAGCTCTAGGAAGGGTTCTGGTCGTCCCAAAGGTCTTCCATTTAAGGATTATGGAGGCCACTGTGCTCTTAAGAACCTTAAGGCAGTTTCTTTGAAAATGTCTATAATTCTGTGTTTTTCTGTCAATATGGGGTGCTGTGTGTACATTAATGAGGAAAAAAATGAAGCAAATGGCTGCAATACAACATAGAATGAAAAAGTTTAAGGGGGTCTGAATACTTTTCATACCGACTCTATATTATGTGAATAAAAACTTTTATTTTGTATGCGATTAATCATTTGACAGCACTAAAAATAAGTAACAGATTCATTTTTTGTAAGACTTTTAGAAACATGGTGTGATCCATTAATGAAGAAGTCTTTTTTAAGTGTCATTTAGGTGAGAATATCTGGTGATTGTTTGCGACTGTGCTGGATTTTCAATGTGAAATATGCTAACTGCTCTTGCACTTTGGTGTTACTATTGTCTATGTGTATTCCTGCACGTACACCTCCATCTGCTTGTGCAAGAACAGCCATTTTTACCATGTTTAATTTTTTGAAATGCAGTAATGACCTGTATTTCCTATTGAGGAATATTTAACGAAGTCATTGTGGGTTTGTGAATTAGGAAGTCTATTGAAAACAGTGTCTCATCAGATTGTTCCTCCCATTCACTCTGGCAGTTCCGTCAGCTGATCCAGAGTCTGAATTTGGCGACAGTCGTCATCAAAGCCACAAAGAGACAACAAAGTGTGACCCGCAGTGTCCCATTTCCCAGACTGCTCTGGGGGGAAGAGAGGGGAAACATTCCACACGTCTGTGGTTTTGGGGGAGCCCTATTATCAGCACACTGTTTTGTTTACGTGCCACATGCCTTGTGATAATTTAAGCCGGGCAGATCAAAGACGGATCATGCCTTCCTATCAAAAACATAGCCGCAGTGTGTGTGTGTGCTGGAGCTCTCCGACTAATTTGTGGTTGAAAGGGACCGCTGATGTGAACATTTCCATTATCACTCTCCTAAAAGATCGATCAATAGCTTTGTAACTTTAACAATGTGAAGGTAACATTGTCCAGATTGCTGGAGGAAATGCATCATACTGTTAAAAAGTGTTATTTCAGCCATTTGACATGCATCGAGATCTTATGTACCTATCTATCTATCTATCTATCTATCTAATCTTTTTCTATTCTATCCGTTTTCTTTTTATTTATTATATTAATTTAAAAATTAACTCAGACTTGTTATAGCACTTGTGTGTCATTTTTGATGTTTATTGCTTCTTTGGTCCACATTTGTAAGTCACTTTTGGTAGAAGTCTCTGCTAAATGTAAAAGTAAGTGTATTGTATGGAGTTATGATCATTATGGTTATAAACCTAGATTTAGGCAGTTGAGAGTTACTGTCAAATGCAGTTTATTCAATAAGACACCCTCTGTTTTATGAGATGCATTCTGTATTTCTGAGATATGATGATAATGTCCATCATCCACTCTTAAGGTGTTTTTACAAAAATTTTATGGCTCAATATTTGTGGGAGCTTTTCCTGCTCCCACAAATCAACTCCTCGTCAGGACTCTTGAGCAGAAAGCATTCTCACCTGTCACCTGAGGGCCGAAGCTGTGGCCTTTACCCCTCTTCTGTATCTGTCTCTCATGAAGGAAATGACAGGCTGACGGCCACAGTCAAAATAAGCGTACATACTATTCTTGTCACAACTGGCTTGACAAGAGTTCAGCACTCGACGTCACATTTTTAAAGACACCATGTTTTTGAAATAGTTACTTTTATGTAGACTGTCTCAAGATGGAACATGTTACGTTTTTTTTAGTCTCTGCCTTGGAATCACTCTAGAGTGAACAAAAAAAATAATCATCATTTGTTGAAAGAAATCAGTTTTAAAATGTGCTTCTGAATTGAACAGTCATTTTATCCAAACATAAAAGATTTTAGAAAGATATTAGGAGCATTTTAATTTAGTCTTGCACAAAAAAAATCTATCATCGTCTGTTCTGTTGTGAGATATAAACTCACAATTCTGAGAACGTTAGTCTGTTTTTTCCACTCAAAATTGGACTTTATAATTTGCAATTGCGAGCTTATATCTAACAATACTGCGATTTTGTATCACGCAATTCTGAGAAACAAAAAGTCAGAATTGTGAAAGAAAAAGTCGCAATAACCCTTTTTTTTTCTTCCATAGCCTGTCTTAACATTTATCCATCTATTATTTGTTTTATTTTTCATCTATCTGACTTTCTATCTATCATTTGTTGTATCTTTCTATCTTCTGTTTGCTATCTTTCTATCTATCTATCTGTTCTGTCTTTCATTTCATCTATCATTTTATTAATCCAGCCAATTTTTAACTTGTAAGAAAGAGAAAGAGACAAAAACATTTGATTCCTCAGTCCTGTGATTGACCAGTAAGAATCAAGTATGTTTGAGATTTGTGTCAGTATGGTCAGTAGTCTAAATGTAGGTTGTTTACAGTTGCTGTCAAATAGAGCTCTTCCAGTCAGGATGCCGAGTGAAAACCCTTTCTGTATTTCTGAAGATGCGTTCTGTATTTCTGATATGAAATGAGTGTCTTTTATCCACTTGTAGAAATGATTTATTGCTCAATTTGCATATAGGAGAAAGTGTTTCTCCATTCCCCACAAATCAACTCATCTTCAAGGTGCTTGAGCAGAAACATTCTCACCAATCACCTGAGGACTAAAATGTGGCCTTTAACCCTTCTTCTGTATCTGTCTCTCTGTTTCTATGCAGTTTGCAGACCAGTCACTCATGAAGAATGCCATTAAAACATCAGAGGAATCCTGGATTGAGCAACAGATGCTGGAGGACAAGAAGAGGGCCACGGATTGGGAAGCCACCAACGAGGCCATAGAAGAGCAAGTGGCCAGAGAATCATACTTACAGTGGCTTCGAGACCAAGAGAAACAGGCACGACAGGTGTGCTAATCATACTAACTACCTAACACTACCTAGCATCATGTCTCATTCTGCATTTTTATTCTAATCAACAGGATTGTCTGTAAGAGTCAGGTAGTTAGTCACAAAAACCTTTGGCGTCATAAAGTCATCACTGGTTCAATGCTGATCGCATAGGAATTTTTTCACAAAGTCACAAGCAAGCTGTGATGAGTGCTTCGTTGGTTAAGATACACATAGCTAAAACTATCGGCTACGCAAATACCTGCAGCCTGTGTGGTTTGCGTTTTCACACTTCAGCCAGCTGAGAAGAAGACCATTCTTCACAGAAACTATA
Source organism: Enteromius mattozi (assembly GCA_032359235.1). Taxonomy (NCBI): domain Eukaryota; kingdom Metazoa; phylum Chordata; class Actinopteri; order Cypriniformes; family Cyprinidae; genus Enteromius; species Enteromius mattozi. The sequence continues at coordinate 2,751,468 of JAUMHE010000055.1, forward strand.
GGCTTTCTTATAAATCACTTCTTAAACTGACTGACACCAGTGCATCAGAAAGAAAAAAAATTGTCTTTTGATCTAACAAACATAAAATATTAGACACAAACCTACTTTCCGTAAGTGTCCTTGTATAAGAACGTTTACTATTTTGAGTGATACGAAGATACAAAGTGTCTGTTCGCTTATCATTTGTGAATGGTCATGTTTACTTTTGTTGCTCCCTCAGCCTCGTAAGGCCAGTGCTACGTGCAGCTCGGCCACGGCTGCGGCCTCCAGTGGTTTGGAAGAATGGAGTGCCCGATCCCCACGGCAGCGCAGCTCCGCCCCTTCTCCAGAGATTCCTGATCCTTCACATTCGGACACACCCGCTAAGCCCCCTTCCCCAGCCGGAGCAGCCCTCGCACTATCCAAACCCCCATCACCCTGTGCACCAGGTCTGTTAGCAGTGTTTACAATAGGAACAGTGTCATTAAAACTATCAGTTTTACTGTGTGATACATTTCCTCCAGCAAGCCCATTTATAGGGTAAATGCCACATGATGTTCATGGATAGTTAAACTGATTATAAGGAAATGAACATGTGAAGAACATGTCCGAGTTGTATTTCACTTCAAAATCTAAAGGAATTAAATGAGAAATTATATTTGGCACAAAGAAAGCCTGTTTGTGCAGTTCAAATTGTGTTATGTACACTACTGTTAGAAGTCTCTTCTGTTCACCAAGGCTACATTTCTTTGATCAAAAATTCAGTAAAAAACAGTAATATTGTGAAATATTATTACAATTTAAAATAACTGTTTTCTATTTGAATGTATTTTAAAATGCAATTTATTTCTGTGATAAAAAGCTGAATTTTCAGCATTTCACATGATCCTAATATGTTGATTTTTTTTTTTCCCAAAAACATTTGGATGGTTTTATATATACAGTATATATATATAAACATAAAAACATTAATGTAAAAAACATTATTACAGCAATTATTATGGTATTGTACAACAGTAATGCATATAATGAATATAATAATGATATAATAAAACATAATTATAACTAAGAATGTTCATTAAGTAATTAAAAATAAACCCTCAAAACTAAATCGTACATATGCAATGCAGTAATGACTATTTGTGCATAAACATGTTTCATTTTAATATCACTGTGCACAAAATAAATAAATAAAAAATAGACAAAAGTTTCTTTAAGCAATTATTTTTATGTGTGGTCTTTTTATGAAATCACCCCCCATAAGTACTGCAGGAGAAGCCACATAGATCTCTGAACTTTAGTCTTTCAAAATAAAGATTTCTTGTGTTCTGTCTCGCCGTTTAGGTCCCAGTAACCAGGCTTGTGTTGGACCAGACAGACCCACCTCGTCTTCTCTGGTGTCTCTGTATCCAGCACTGGGCTATCGGGCCATTATGCAAGAGATGTCCCCTACTGCTTTTGGTGAGGAAGTGAAATCATGCTTGCCAGTTCGTCTAGTTCTCCTGCCTGATTCAGCCTGAAAGAATCCAGGGCTCAGGAATGCCATGTTAATCACGGCGCTCACTTGCCTTCCTCATGCGTCTCACACAGTTTGAATCTGTGATGTGATCCATGTGATTCAGTGTGGAGCTGTGTGAATTGTACCCAGCACTCATGCAAAAAACAGCATGTACAGTCGTTATGTGCAGTTAAATACATTTGATTGCAGCTGAGTATCGGCACACCCCAGCTACTGTTGACATCAGCTTAAAGAACTTAAGAAGGTGTAAATAGGGAGGGAATGTTTTTGTAACTGTTGTAATGGATATACATCAGTCTGAAAAGATGGACACTCCTACTTATTCTTTATTATTGCTGTTATGCACATTTGATAATAGTAGTAAAGGCTTTTTATGAAGTTGCTATTTTGCACCTTTATTATCAGTTTTGCTTTTAAGCCTTAAAAATGTAATAATTTTACATTACTGGTCAAAGGTTTTGAATAATTAAGATGTTTTTGAAAGTCTTTTCTGCTCTACAAGGCTGCATGTATTTATTCAAAAATAAAATAAGAACAGTAATATTGTTAAATAATATTACAAGTTCAGTTTTTTTTAATGGAATAGATGTTCAAATGTAATTTATTCCAGTGATGTAAAGATTAATTTTTTTGTCTACTCCAGTGTCACCCAATCCTTCAGAAATCAAAGAGATTAATACTTTTATTCACTTAAGGTATATTAAACTGATCTAATTTAATGATGAAGATATTTCTCTAATGTTAAAAATCTACTTCAAATGAATCCTGTTCCTTTGAACTTCATTCATCAAAGAATCATTTTAAAAAAATACATCCCGAAAATGTTAAGCAACATAATTGAGCAGCAAATCAGCATGTTAGACTGGTTTCTGAAGGATCATGTGACACTGAAGACTGAAGGAATGATGCTGGAAATTCAGCTTTGCATCCCAGGAATAAATTACATTTTAAAATATTTTTAAATAAAAACAAGTTATTTAAAAATACAATAATATTTCACAATATTACAATTTTTACCATATTTTTAATCAAATAAATGCAGCCTTTGCGGGCATAAGAGACTTCTTTCTCATTAAATACATTAAAAAAATCTTTTCACAGGTAGTGTATAACGCAGTTTTTCACAGGTAGTGTGTGCCGTTATCTATAAAACTAATTTCAAGCATTTAAACAGAAGTATTTAGATGACAATTTCAGTCATGTGTGAAATGTTTTGACCTGTGTATATAAAAGGCTATGTTTTTATCTACATCAGCAAACCATAATGTGTTTTGTTGCTCTTGTTTTGCAACAGGCCTAACAGACTGGGAAGATGACGAGATATTGGCGTCCGTCTTGGCCGTGTCACAACAGGAATACCTCGACAGCATGAAGAAAAACGCCATGCATAGAGAACCTTCTCCAGACAGCAGTTGATAAAGGAGGGTTGAGGCACAATCTGCATCTGAAGCAGGAGGAAGATACATGGGAATCAAACCAGTCACATTCTCTCCATCATCATGCAGTTCACATTGTCCTTCCTTTCCTTCCCCACCCATCCATCCATCAGTCCATCACTGGCCTCAGCCATCCAGCAGTAATGGCCCATTGTTGTGATACTCACCTAACCACTCCTTTTCTTTCTTATACCATTCACACCATCATTGGACTTCTTTAGGTGCATGTGAAAATAAACATGACTGATATCATTATAGAAAACACGGGGAAATGAAAGGTTATTGAAAAAAAGTCATACTTTATCCTCTTAATTAATTGATTAATATAATCTTGTTTTATTTTCTTGTTTGGGATGAAAATGCTCTTTTTTTCTTGGAATAAAAAAAAAGAACTTTCTGAAGAAATATACTTATTTGTTGCCTTCCTTTTTATCCAGCCTTGATTCATATTTTGATGACTTCACAATTATTTTTAAAATGTGGAAAACCATTTTATTGAAGAACAAAATGTTTCTGGATATTTATGCATGTAGAAATGCATGCAATTGTCTCAAAGGACCACAGAACCTATAATCTGGTAAGTGAGGTCCTAAAATCTGCAGATAAAGCAATATCAAATAGCATCGCTATTAAAGTTCCGTTTTTCTTGGTATATCATCATGGAGACAAAACCACATTCGATTTTGTAAATAGCTGATGTGGGACTGTCCCACAAGCACAGAGCATGCATGAGTCATGCCCTTCAAACGGGTCCCTATATATGTGCAGATGTGTGCAATATTTTTACTAAATGACTGTTCTTTCAACAACACTGTTGTATCTACTTTTTGACTTCAGTTTTTATAATTACTAGTGAATAACCTAATAGGTTATTTTTGTGTTGTTGTTTTTTTTCACTAGTGTGACTAACTATTCCTTAATCACTAGTACTTGTTAGTACTTAATTTCTCAATTCAGATCCAGTGTGTTTAAGAAAGACAAAAAAAAAAAAACGTTTTGCCATATAACTCTATATGAGGATCTGGGGATTAGATTCCATTTACCTGTTCCAGTTTTTCTAGTATTTGTTTTTTCCTAGTCGTTTAGTAGTTGTAAAATGATAATTATCAGACACTAATATCTGTTTAATTTGTTACTAGTTGCATTTATCTCTACTAACTGCTTTGCAGTCTATTTAGAATGTTATATCATGGGTTTAATTAAAAATGCTATTAGAAACAGCTTGAATGTCTTGACTTGGTGCATGAATTCAAAATTTACGCGTTAAAAAAAATGTCAAAGGTATTCCCGTCATCGCGCGCGCGCGCCCTTTTTGAGGGACGTTGGGCGTAAGAGCTGGGGAGATTCTTGACATTTTCACCACATCTCATTAATATTAATTTATGTAAATCAACCAGCGCTGTGATTGGTTGTCAGTTCAAAACAGTCCAAGCGTGTTGGCCACGATTGGGCGGTTTCCTCAGAGTGGGCGTGTTTACGCATATAAACTTAAAACATCAACAAACCTCGAGATGATTCAGAAGTGTGCGAGTGTTTGAAGGAGAGGGTAATCGCTGCAAACGGCGGAATTTGAACTGAACTGCAAACAGACGGCGACGAACCGTAACAGATCACCATGGATATGTTCTGCTGAGGTGGCGCACTGAACTAGCTGAAGATATCCCTTGTTTTTAGAGTTTTTATTTGTATAAAAACTGAAAATGTTGGATAAAAGGATCGTTGACCTGCGTTCGGATGAGCTGGAAGGCGTAAGAGCAAAAAATGGTAAGTTCATTAAAATACCGCACGAGAATTTTTTTTTAAAATCTGTTTATAGCTGTGTTAGAATTCGCCTTTAAATTATTTTATACTTTATCAACAGTTAAATAATAAATAGCGCTTGTGATAAATATTATATTAATCCAAAAGCCTAATTTATAATATCCGACGTGCATTCTTGGTTGTTATTTTACATCTTTATTATATCTGACTGTGTTTACTTTCAGTTAAAGAGCACTTTGAGAAGCAATATAAGATGGGATCCCTTCTGGGAAGCGGCGGGTTTGGTTCTGTTTTCTCCGGACAGCGCATTTCAGACGGACTACAGGTAAAAGTAATATACTATAATATAAAATGCAAACATTTGTGCATATATATCATTATACATTCCTCCTCTAAATTACTTGTATTATCATTTTAGGTCGCTATCAAACAAATAGCCTGTGATAGAATTCAGCAGTGGGCCAGTCTGGTGAGTAACTTCATTAATCCTTCATATTAATGTTTTTTGGTTAATTTGTTATTCAAGTAGAGCTACATTAGTTTCAATTTTAACGTACAAACAATGTCATAAAAATATGAATTGTAGCGCCCTCTTGTGATTGTTTTGGTTTTTACCGGAACAGCGTCATACACAGAAATAAAACAGAATACAGAAAGTGACGTAGGCGTGACGATACGGATTTTTCAAAACAGCCTAAAAGGGAAACTTAAGTGGACTTTCCCAAGTGTGTCAGAACCTGTTTCACAGTAATAGATTTGATTGATGAGATATTTATGGTTTCAAAACAAGAATATTTATAGGTCCAAAATATTTAACAGATTGTAGTTCCCCTTTTAATAACCCAGGGAGAAACCCATGTTTACACCTGCAGTACCCTATGTGGAACTTTTCTAGGGAATATTTTTAATAAAACGTCTTTTCCAGTGGAAAATAATCAGAATAATGACCGTTGTTTTTGCTTTTTTTAACCTTTCATAGGCTGGTACAGCAAACAAAGTCCCCATGGAGATCGCTCTCCTCCTGCGTCTGGGTGGAGGGTCTGGGTCTCTACCCGGTCACCGCAGCATCATCCGGATGCTCGACTGGTTTGAGGTGCCAGGTCAGGGATACCTCATTGTGTTTGAGAAACCCCAACACTGCCAGGACCTTTTTGACTTCATCACTGAACGTGGGGCCCTGGAGGAGTCCATTGCACAGAGGTGCGAAAAAGCAACAGTCTTTTGCCATTCGATTCTAACAGTAAGCCACAATACTAATGAGCCTTGTCTTTTTTAGATTCTTCAAACAGGTCATTGAAGCCCTGCAGTACTGCCACTCTAAGGGAATTGTGCACCGGGACATCAAAGATGAGAACATCCTTGTTGACACCCGCACTGGAGACATCAAAATCATTGACTTTGGATCTGGTGCTCTACTGAAGGACTCTATTTACACTGACTTCGAAGGTAAGGCAGAATTTGAGTGGTTATTGAATATGCATGACTATATCATGAATCTGGAGCGGTTTCTAATGACCTCTCTGTCTGTTTAGGGACCAGAGTCTACAGCCCTCCAGAGTGGATCCTCCAGCAGCGTTACAGCGCTCGTCCGCTCACCGTGTGGTCGCTGGGTGTACTTCTCTTTGACATGGTGTGTGGAGACATTCCCTTCGAGCGGGACGCTGACATTGTGCATGGCACTCCAAGTTTCACTAAACGCATCTCCAAAGGTGAGCCCTGGAACAAAATGAAATCTACTTTCTTAAAGAGACAGTCCACCCAAAAATAAAAATTCTATTATCATTTACTCACCCTCGCGTTTTTGAAAAAAGTGAATGTACTTCCAAAAAGACAGTATAATTTTTTTTATTAACTATCCCTTAAACATTTCTTAAGCAAAATGTCCTGTAGGCTTATTAAATTGTTTATAAAACAGATGCAATTAAATGGAAAAAGAAGTCCTGTCCAACATGTTAGTCTTGTTTTGCACTTGTATGACTTGCAAATATCAAATGGCTTGCAAATTTTTTCATTGTAATCAAGCAGATTTGTTATTTTTGAACATTTACATTTGCACATTTACTTACAACATGAGAAGTTTGTCACAGAGCCATCCGTGTATACAATGCCAGGTTTATTCAACATTTCTTTTTTTTTTTTCATTTCAGAATGCCAGTCTCTGATTCACTGGTGCCTTTCGTACAGGCCGGAGGAACGGCCTAGTTTGGAGCAGATTTTGCAGCATCCTTGGATGATGGAGAGCACTGAGGACATTGGAGATTTGCAAGCAGAAAGCAATATTAAGCCAAGCCTTTAAATCCTGAAGGACTTTGGATTCGATTCAGAAACTTCACACACACACTGTTTTGTTTTACACACTGGACTTCCTGAACTCTAGTTGCTTGCTTCTAGATTCTTCCTTATTTATTTTTTGTTTGGCTGTGGCTCAACATTTGTGTTGTTTCATCTGGACTTGGGATCTATGCTTACCCAGAATGGCCCTGGATTGCTGCAGGTTTACTTTATGAATGAATATTTCCCACAACTACAACCATCCCAGCTCAATGCAACTTTTTTATTTATTGCTGATTATTTATTTTTTTTTCAGCCACGTACTAATTTATTTTTGCAAGAGGTTTCAGTAGCAGTAAACTGTGTTCGTCTTGTTTTGTTTTGAAGTTCTAACTGACTTAAACGACAGTAGGTGGACTATTTACCGCAGTTATTTACCAGACTGCGATGATACCTGGTTTTACAGGTTTCTGTTGTACAGTGATATTCTCTCCCTGTTCTAAGGGGTTACAAAAAGACTTTGGATCTGCTTTCCAGTCTTTTGATGGGAGGCCTGGCGGAACAATAATTCAGGCTCACGTGAATCTGTTCCCATTTATCAACACACACTCTCAAAGAAGGTGCGACAGAAGAGAAGAGGAACATTCCTGTGGATCCTGTTTACTCTAAATGAACCAATTCCCTAGATGGATTCCTCAGAGCCATTACAAAGCTGGCTTTTGGTTTCTGTTGGTATTGTTTGTGAAATACCTGCACTGTAACTTAAAGAATGTTGTCAGGATGCTTTGTACTGAACGAACTCAGCTATGTGTCATTTTGTTGGAAGTTCCCAAAGATCAGCATTTTAACTAATGTCAAGAGAGTTTCAACCACTTACCTGCTGTTGATGTTTACTAAAAAGGGCCTATGGGCTTTTCCTAATTGTCTGATTACTCACCGAAGAGATCTGCCTAACTGTCTTATGTGAGGTGAACATGCATAATGCCAGATTCATCTGATTTGGATTTGAAATCTGGAAGTGAAGCAAATTCTCCAAGTGCTTTTCTTGGATCCAAAACAGCATTGACATATTTGAATTGTTTGATTTGAGACTTGAAAAATTTAATGTGTGCAAATCAGACTTTTCCCAACATAACATGTAATGCATCCATGTAAACACTGGGGTATTTTTGATACAGGCAGTTTTCTTTTTTCTTTCATTTTTTGTTATGAAAAAAATCCTGGCATTTTTAGCTTGGATTGGCACAAGAATTTGCTGTAAATACTTGTGTATTGAACAATGTGCTGTGGCTGTTGTCACATGATGTTTAATTTAAAAGATTCTATGAATAAATAATATAGATGTGAAATATCTATATTTAAAGAAACACCTGTCTTGTCTTTTCTATCCATTTTTGCTCATGCAAATGAGAAACTCCAGCCATATCAGTGATCATAGTTTTCTGTTCATCACTTTAAGGGAATTTTTAAACAGGCCTCTCCAGTCCAACCATTCAGGTTAGATATTCCCCACAAGTGAAGCAGGAATGTTTTTTATCTTGTTCATGTGCATGCTTTACTGTAATGACAGAACTGACTTTTCCACATGGTTTAACGTCTGCAGCTTACACCCTGAATCTATATACTGGTAGAAACCAAGGTGTGCCACACTAATCCTCAAAAGTGAAGCTATCGTGTTTTGATCACCTCCAGGTGGCTGGTCTCAGTATAAGTCATGAACCCCACCCCAAATCTGACTTCAAATATTTTGTTTATTTAGTTTTTTGTCATTTGATGTAGATTTTATCACACTGATGTAAGTTCAAGTATTTGCTGCAAATATGCGCACATGTAATGTAAAAAGATTGTAGTGACCAAGTAAGAGAAAATGCCCAAAAATGTCAGGCAATTTAAAAATGTCCCAGTAAATAACCCAGGCAGCAACGTAGTGTTGGTCCAGATCCGGCCCACATCCGTGAGATGTGAGCCAGACCTGGGCCATCACTGCTTGCTGTTTGGGAAGAGTATAGGCCTACAGTCTTAAATGATCTGAGATGACAGAACACCTGAGAAGAGATGATGTCAACCCTCTCAGATGACCTCAGAGGGTGACAATCCTCACATAACATACAGAATTACCAAATTTTGCCATAAGTTACATATACATAAGTAAACATATTGTAGAAATTTAATTTCCTGTAAAGCTTTTTGTATCGTAAAAAGCGCTATATAAATAAACCTGAATTGAATTTAACAGTCATCCTACATTTGGGAGGTAATGTGGGAAGGAACAGACGCCATTTGTTTTATTAGAATGTTTTTAAAACTGATATTTGGTTTAAAAAATACATGCAGTCTATCTGTTTATCTATGATTGCAACTATGTGGAATTTCTTATGTGCTGCTGCCCCCTAGCGGTTCCTGTAATGCAGTGTAATAATTCTTTGGTGCAATCAAAGGTTTGTTTATATGTACTCGCAAAGTTAAATGTAAGTTAAGCAAAGGGTGGCACACTAGTAAAGTATCAGAATTAGATATAGATAAAAATAAAATGGAAAATGAAGGTCGAAGAAGAAAAAAGTTACCATAAAGAAAAAAAAAAACTTCCACGGACAGTTACGGGAAGTGATTTTGTGGGATGTTAACCCTTCTCTTGATGTCATCTGATGTGTTTCATAGAGCAGCTGCAGAGCAATCAGCATTATACTCTGTAATCATTACAGATCGAGCAGATCGTCAAACTTTGTGGACTTATTGGAGTTTATGCTTGATGATGATGATGATGATGCCAGCGATCAGTGAAAGTCCACTCAGAAGCAATGAAGATAAAACATTCACCCGAAGACTGGACCACGGTAAGAAACATAATTTCATCCTCTGTATCTCTCTTATTCAAACATCAGACTGCATAAAGGGTGCATTCAGCTTTGTATTGTTACAATGTCGGTGTTATAAGTAAATAAGACAATGTGTATTATTCTTGCGTGTTACCTGCACCAAGATATCCCGTTTAGTTGTTAGGCAAAGTCCGGGAGCAATCAAAACTACAGATCCTACTTCCTCATTTTTTGTATCCCCGCTAACGGGTAGTCTGCTCGAGCCCTGCGCATTATGGGTATTGAAGTTTTCGTAACTTTTTTTTCCGCCACAGCCCTTTTTATCTGTTTTCTCTTACCCTGTAGAACCATACATGACAGCCATAAAAATAATTAAAAAAAAAACATAATTACCCTTTTTAGGACTCGATGCCATCATGAAAGTAAACATATTTGTCACTCATGTACTTTTTTGGGTAGTGATTACATGATATTCCATGGTAGTTTAAAGAATACCATAGTGGTTTTTTTATTCAAACAAAAAGCACCATGGTAAGAATTAGAAAGTCCCATGTTGTTACCTTGGTACTTGATAGTGTGGGACTGCTGTCAGAGAATCAAGTCATTTTAAAACTGCATAATCAAGTCTGTCCATCCACTGAAACCATACTTCCTTTTTTCTCCTCTAATTGTTTGTAATATTTTATAGGCCAACATGTGCAATCATATATTTTTATAATACAATGTTTAAAGCTTTAATTCTCACATTCTAGTATTTTTTTCGCATTGGCCATGATAAATTAACTTGACTGCCAGGAAATTGTTTGAACATGGAAAAGAGTGAATTTCATCTGCGCTGGCTTAAGCAAACGTTCATCTGTTTAGGTGTGTCTTTAACTGGTGACAGTGACTAGCTACATTCAGTAAAAGGAGAAAAGTGATTCTGCCGTTTGTCTGTGTTTAGATCTAAATATCTTTCCTGTGTCTCTTGCAGTGAACGTAGTGAAGTTCATCAGTGTGGTGATATTGGTGATCCAGAATATATCGCTCATCCTCAGCATCAGCTACGTGTGGACGTTGTCTGATTTTTTAGCCACATCTGCTGTTGTGATGGCAGAGATTCTTAAAGTTCTTACTTGTCTGTTTATCATTTCGATGCAGAGGACTGGAGAAGCAAGTTTTTATGACATTGCTTGGATTGGCAGAACTGTTTCACTGTAAATACTTGTGTATTAAACAGTGTAATCGTAAGATGTTCAGTTTAAGTGATTTTATACATAAAATGTAAGAGTTATTTTGGAATAAACAGCTCTCTTACATCTTAATTTGTGGCAAATATGTATGTACTGTCCTTTTTTTTTTTTTTCAAAAAATAAATAAATAAACACTATGCAATTATAATATTTGCATTTATTTGTGTTGCATGAAGTCGCTTTATTGTTGGCTGCAATTAAAATCAGCTGTTAATGTCAAATATTATTACTTATGAGTACTATGAGATTTAATTAAGAATTAAAACTAAATTTTAAATGTATAGCCTATGGTAGCTAATTCTACAAATGTTTCTACTAAAATAATATGATGAATATTATATTAGGCTCCTTCAATGCAAAACTTCAATCCTTAATCCTCCATTTGATTTGCATAATTCCACTATAAAAATGCTTATATAGGAAAATGGCATGGTATTACCATAATATATCAACAGCGTACCATGGGAGTACCATGTTTTATTTATTTAAAAATAAATATGAATATCCTTTTAAAATACTGAGGTGGTATACCACACTAATACCACATTATTTGGTATGTACGATTACCATAGGCATATATACAATTTTTTTTAGCCATTATTTATTTATTTAGTGCTTTTTAATTTGGGAATGTTATTGGTGTAATCCGAGCCTGTAGGCGGCGCTAAAACGTTTCTACGGCTGAGAACACGAGACAGTGAAGAAGCGTAACAGGAAGTGCTTGTGTGTTTGGGGACGTCAACACTTTTCCTCGAGCAGCTCTGGTCGTTTCCACCTCGTTCGCCGCATTTGTGAGCTGTTTCATGGGGCAGAGGCGGGGAAATTATCATTAAGCTCTGTAGTCATTACAGATCGAGCGTCGATTGCGGACAGATTGGGGTTCATGTTTGATAGTGATGATGATGATGGCAGCGGCAGGCAATGAGAGTCCTAACAGAAGCACTGAAGATAAAACATCCACCCGAAGACAGAATGAAGGTGAGTAACAGCATTTTAATTATTGGTTAAACTTCTGCCAGATTTAAGGAGTCGATGGTTTCAACGAAGAAGTCAACTCAGCCGTTGGAAAATTAACAATGGTAACCATAGTTACCACCCAAATTCCCTAGTCACCTGTAATAAAGTCGCACTTTGATATGACCGTATTTGTTGGACGTGTAAATAGTCTGTATAATGGTACTGAGGTATTACCATATGATATCATAACTTGCATAAAATACAATGGGATTCGTCAAAGTATCTTAGTATAAATACAGTGGCTAGTCTGGCGATCTTTTAAGTATTTAATAAAGTATAATACATTGATTCTTATTTAAAGTTTGTTTCTGAATAATTTATTATGACCTAGCAACAATAAAATTTCCAGTAAATGTGGAATTTGGTTGATAACTATTAAAAAAGTGCTATCAATTTTATGCATATGCAATAGTATAAGTTCTATGTAGGCTAAATATCATTAATATGGCAGTCATCTCATACAACGGTATGCATTAAAGTACTATGGTAGTTATGGATTACTACGAGACATTTTTTTTTGTAAGGTTAGCTTTGATGTAGAGCCCAAATATTGGAAGCTGTTATTAATAGAAGTCAGGAGCTAACATATTTATGATATTGCAAAGGAAAACAATATCTATTTTTTTTGGTTTTTCTTCAAAATATAGCCATTCCAAATGTACTTTGAGAAAGCTGCACATCTGTTCACTACATTGTATAGTTTTCTCAACAAATATTAACACACTATTATGTAAACAAGGAATGGACATTTGTACAGCCTTTATTAATCTAGTTTAGTTTTTGTTAAGCTTAGGTCTGTGTTCATTTTTACATGGTTTTAACCATTTATCGTCCAAATATGAATTAACAAAAACAATATTATATTTATAAATTGACAAACTACATTAATAAATGCTGTAAAAATATAGTTTGTCAGTTCATACCTAACGCATTGCACCAGACTTTATTCACCATTTTCACTGTCTTTGTACTTCTGCATATGTGTAAAGAGTCTCTAGGACTTCTGTTGTAACGGATGTCATGCACTAAAAAGATTCATCGTGGCAGTGATTTTCTCATGTTAAGCGCTTTGAATTTCCTCGGTCTGTAAATAAACTGACTTTTGTTTTGTTCTGCCCATTGTCATCTCTGCCCAGACAGGAGTTAAAGGAGGTTTTGATGCTGTGGCATTTCTCTCAGTCCGTTTGCATCTGTGACATACTTTACAGAAGAAAAGAAAAGACATTAGTGCACTATAAACCAGCAAAACAAGTTTATAAGTTTCACAATTCCTGTTTATCATGTCTATAGTGTCCACAGGCTGTCTCATGAAACTTCAGCTCAAACGACTTTTTCATGTGTAATCTCTCTAATAAGAACACCATGTATTTTTGGTGAGATTAGTCAACTCTTTGGCTTTTTTAATATCTTTGATTTAGTTTTTTCACCTTTTTTAATGCTCAGATAACATTGTAGTTTAAGCTGTTTGGTATCTAGTTTGCCAGTGAACTGCATCAGCTAGCTAATAAATGAACTGGAAAAAAATGTTTGGTGAATGAATGAAGTGTCTGTAAGCAGGGTGTTGCCACCGGACTGAGCAAACATTCACTCTCGGCGCTGTCGACGTGTATAGGTGTGTCCTAACTGAAAATACAAACTAAACATTGACTAGCCTCATTCAGAAATATTGAAATGGTACCATTTTACTGACGTCAGTGTTCAGATCCGTTAATTCAGCCTCCAGTTAGGGCAAGAATAGCACATGAATATATCGCCCAGCCCTGCCTCCAGTTATCCCATGTTCACACTGCCTAGCTTTGACTACAAGTTGACTAAAAGATTATGTCTCTTGCAGTCAATAGGAAGTTGAAGTACATCAGTTTGGCCATTCTGGTGGTCCAGAATGCATCGCTCATCCTCAGCATCCGTTATGTGCGGACGTTGCCGGGAGATCATTTCTTCACCACATCAGCCGTGGTGATGGCAGAAGTTCTTAAAGTCTTCACCTGTCTCCTCATCACCCTGATACAGAAGAGAGGTGCGTTCACACAGATCACTTTGTGGCACGTTAATCTTTTAATAGCCCAGTTTCACAGATTGTATTTATTTATTTATTATGATTTAAAATGCATTTTAATAGAAATGCCATCTTAATATTTGATTGACATTCATATGGCTGTATTTGTTCCCAAACACTAATTTATATAGCTAGATTTTTTTTAAGAAATTAATATTTAAATTAAATTGCATTAAACTGATTAAAAGTGACAGTAAATATATTTATACTGTTTAAAATTATTTCTCTTTCAAATAAAATTACATTTTCTATTTATCGAACTATCCTGGGGGAAAAAAAATCAGTTTCACAAAAATATTAAGCAGCCCAACTGTTTTCAACATTGATAATAATAATAATAAGGAATCTTTCTTGAGCATGAAATCCTTTTATTATAAAGATTTCTGAAGGATCATATGACCCTGAAGATTGAAGTATTGATGCTGAAAATTCAGCTTTGTGTTACAGAAGTAAATTACATTTTAAAATAAATAAAAATAAATGCAAAGTTCTTTTAGTTTTAGTTATTTTGCAGTTCTACTGTTTTACTGTTTACAATCAAATAAATGTAGTTTTGGTGAACAAATTAGTAGTATTAATAATTAATTTATATATTAAATTTTTTACATAGTTTTTAAATTATTGCTTTTATTAGTAGTAGTATTGCAGCAATGTGTCTAATGATAATGTGTCCTTTCTTATTTTTTTGTAAATACAGGTAATGTGAAGTCCTTTGTATCGTTGTTGTATGACTCTATAGTCGTACAGTATTCGGACACACTGAAGTTAGCTGTTCCATCACTCATCTACACTTTACAGAACAACCTGCAGTATGTGGCCATTTCTAATTTACCAGCAGCCACTTTCCAGGTGAGACTGCTCCACATTTTGTTCATGCCCTTTCACTTCTCTCTTTTAAGAGATTCTGTCCTTTTCACTTCATATGTCCCGAACTGTAGACTTGTGTGACACAGTCTGCTGATAATGTTAAAGTTTCTTACGCCAAAAGAGTTGTAATTTAGTATTGCACAACAACTTCCTATCCTTTTTCTGATTAAACAGCCATTGCAGCAAAGTAGTTTTAAAAATTTTAATGTAAGAATTAGTGCTGTTAAATAATTAATTGCATCCAAAATAAAAGCTTTTGTTAACATATCTGTGTGCTGTGTGGATATATATATATATATATATGTTATGTTATGTATATATAAAGACACATGTATGCATATATTTCAGATGAATATGTTGTTTAAATTTTAAATATACTTATTTATAATATAAATTATATGAATATTAATGTAGACATGTATATACATGTAAATATTGTCAAAATATATGCTGTATGTGTGTGTATTATATATACATAATAAATACACACAGAATACACACACACATTACACAAACAAAAACTTTTATTTTGAATCAAGATTAACCTTTTGGCTGCACTAATAAGAATTAAACTGCATTGGGTTTTAGAATTCTTTTTAAAAGGCCAGTTTTTATTTTAGTATATTTTATTTTTCAGATTATAGTTCTTATAGTACTCAGTTTACTTAAATTATTATTCATTTTGTTTTTGAGTTTGTAATTTTTATTAGATTTTTTAAAAGTTCTAAAGCTCTAATTTTTATTTTACTTTAATAATATTTTGTTTCATTTTAAAATCATTTTAGTTAACAATACCAGCACTGTTGCTACTTTTTCCTAAATAAACACAGGGGGGCGAAGTTGTATAATATAATTTATTTAAACATAAACTGTAAAAAAATGTAAACTGATATTTCCAACTGACACGCTACCGCAAAAAATAGAAATAACCCACTTAAAACCATTTTTTGTTGGTGAAAATACTAGTGGCTTAAGACTTTTGCACAGTGTGTGTATATATATATATATGCTTATTGTCGATTCAGAGTTTTAAATCAATTAATGGAAACAGTTTGAACGAGATCATAGAAATGAACCAAATTTTCCATCTAACATGCTTTTTTTCTTGCAGGTCACATATCAGCTGAAGATCTTGACCACAGCGTTATTTTCAGTGCTCATGCTGCGCAAGAGTCTTTCTAAAATCCAGTGGATCTCACTAGTGCTGCTGTTCGCCGGTGTGGCGATCGTCCAGGTGGAGCAGGAGGGTGGGAAACAGAAGGAGGCTATGACCAGCACCAACCAGAACTACTTCAAGGGCCTGGTGTCTGTGATAATCTCTTGCCTATCCTCCGGGTTTGCGGGCGTTTACTTCGAGAAGATCTTGAAGGGCAGCTCGGCCTCGGTGTGGATGAGAAACATCCAGCTTGGGATCTTCGGGACAGTTTTGGGTCTCCTCGGCATGTGGTGGAACGACGGTGCTGCCATCGCCGAGAAAGGCTTTCTGTTCGGCTACACGCCCATGGTGTGGTGCGTCATCTTTAACCAGGCCTTCGGCGGCCTCCTGGTAGCCGTTGTGGTAAAATACGCTGACAACATTCTCAAAGGTTTCGCCACCTCTTTTTCCATCATCGTGTCCACTATCACGTCCGTCTACCTCTTCGGCTTCCATGTGGACCTGGTCTTCACGCTGGGCGCAGGATTGGTCATAGGAGCCGTCTATATGTACAGTCTCCCCAAACCAAACACCAGCACTTCCAGCACCAGCACATCTTCATCTAGTCACAGCAAAGAAGAAAACTCGGAGCTGGAAGCTTTCCTCCCAAAGTCAGTGCTGGTGAAATGAAATCTGTGTCCCCTTCCATTAATCGCTCTTTAACTCTCTTGGTGGAAGTCCTAACTCTCTCCTCTTTCTCGTTTTTTTTCTCTGCTGCTGTGGGTTTGGGTGCTTGTGTGAACACTTATCCTTCCGGTTCAGACTAGATTGTTCATGAACATGGCTGTTAATTCATTTGGAAAGCACAAACCAGAGAGACTTAGATGTAGGTTTTGGGGTTTTCAGTTTTTCTTTTTTTAATACCAAAAACACCCAGTGGCATTTTTCATCTTTGTAGGCGTATCTGTCTCTCAAACATCTTCACCTCCCTTCTCTGTTTGCCTTAAACAGCTTTTTCCTGTTAGACAGCATGGGGAAGAAGATAAGAACACAATTACCAGGCTACTGCTGAGCAGAGAAACATTGGGCTGGATTGACTTGAAAACGAATGGGTGAATCACACAAAACCTAGACTATAACTTCTACTTCAAAATGCAGAGAATTAAATTAATTCCTATTAAGTACTAATACAAATATTTGCATTGTGAAAAAAACCAGCATAAATTAATTTCATGACATCTGCTATCATGGAATAGTGCAAAAAGACACAATGCAAAAATCTTAATGGTCCGCAAAACAGGCTTTAATCTTCTTATTTAAAAAGTAAAATCTATTTATGAAATTTTTGGTTTATTTTAAATAAATAATTTTGACAGGTTTTGTGAGATTCGCTCACAGCTGCTTCTACACGCTACAAGTTCTTTGCCAAAATCATTGATAGCTGTGTAAATAGAGACAAAGAGAAAAGCTGTGTGAATGTCTGTCGTGTTTCTAATTAAACATGGCAATACCTCATGGCAATACCTATAAAGTTTGTACAGAGGCAAAGAGCTTGATTTGTGCGTGTCTGTAGCAGTAATGTGGCACTTGGTTGCCAGCGTGTTGTCTCATTCTGAGTGATTTTGGGCTGATATAGTAATAGTAGAGGTGTCAGATAAAGGGATGCTTTTAAATCAGCTTGCAGGGACTTATGAGTTACATTCATCTCAAACATTTATCTCTGCCGGTCCTCCTTACCCATATTGCAATGTGTTAAGAGATGCCGTCCTCAAAAGTCTGAAAATGGCTACTAATTGACCGCTTCATTCATATACTGAATCCAACTACAGGACTAGTTAATTATTTGACTGGCAATCACTTAACACATTAACACAAGTGGATGCTTGCTTTGCCACCCTCGTCTTTGGCATTTTCCACTCTCTTCTGTGCTGGAAATTGACTAACCTTGTAATTTTCTAACCAAATGGGACCTTAATGAAGGTTGTTTTCATTGTGTGAGGAGGACTAGTTTTGCTTAACCAACAAATGGTTAATGCTGTGCCTTTCTCAATCAACTTGTGACTGAATGATAACTATAAAATGTTAATATAGTTCTTACACTGTACATAATATCAAAATACTATATCTTCTTTTTATGACGCAAAAAATTAATCAATATTTGTGGATTTATCTTATGTTATGTGTTGTACAAAGAATTTTGTGAACATATTTGATACAAATATGCCAAAACTGTTCTCAGTAAATCCCCATACACCTCAAGAGCACGTCCTGATACAAAAGGAATGTTTTATTTTCAGTTTTTGCAGTAGTAAATATGCACATTTGGTAACCAACAACAGGTGACAGATCATAAGTTAGGGTTTGGGGGAAGTATATGGTAGTGGTTTTTTGTATGCGTTAGGATTCATGTAATATCAAAAGGACTGGGTTAAGTGCTGCTTGATTGCTAAATGATTAATTTAATCAGTTTGCTTTGGTTGTTTACATGCGCTATTTTATTTTCTTCTCTTTTTTTTTTCCTTTAAAGTCAACATGAAATGAAGATTCCTCTATTTCCTTTTTATTACATGATGCTGTGCTTGTTATGGGACTTTGTAATGTTTCATCTAAGTGTAACAATTTGCCCATATTCAAAAATATGTTAAAATAGGGAATGTAGAAATTTAATGGGTTTTTATATACTGGAAGTAATAAACATAAAGTTATTCCTATTTACACTTGTGGCTAAAAGTTTGGAATAATTAAGATGTTTTTTTAAAAGGCTGCATTTAGTTGATTTAAATAAGTAAATAATACTTTAATATTGTAAATTATTATTACAGCTTAAAATAAATTTTCTTCCTTCTTATTGATGTTGGAAACAGTTGTGCTGCTTAATATTTATTGTGAAAACCGTGATATACAACCACTCATAATTTTGGGTCTGGTTTGGTTAAAAAATAATAATAATAATTTTTTTATATATAATATTCAATATTATTATTTATTTATTTATTTGGAGGATGCATTAAATTTGTCAAAAGACAATGAAGACATTTATATTTTTACAAATAAAATCTATTTCAAATAAATGCTGTTCATCACATGTCTGAGAGTCTCCACTGTATATGTGTATATATAAATATATATATATATATATATATATATATATATATCTCTCTCAAAGAGA
>JAUMHE010000055.1:2774466-2809234 GCA_032359235.1 Enteromius mattozi
TATATATATATATATATATATATACATAATAAATATACTGTGTGTATATAGAAGATATATATATATATATATTTATATTTATTTATTTATATGGCTATAATGTTTACATTTACTGAGAAGTAAATGTGAAACAGAAGTACTGTTTAGTAAGTTAATGATGAAATGTTGCCTTGTCAGTTAGCTGAGTTTTTATATATATATAGATGTATATATTTTTTCCCCTGTTTTTATTTCATTTGATGTTTATTTTATCTCAAGTAGTGAAAATGCTTGTTTAATAGTTTTCATTTATTTTAGTTTCAGTTAACAGTCACCCTGCAGCACACTAGTATCAAAGTCCAAAATGATCTACTCTCACTGACTCTCCGTAATAAACTAATAAAATGAACACATCTTTTAAAACCATTGTTTACCACTTAGCATGTAGATAAGCAGCTTTTGAATAGCTGAATCATGAAATGATTTTATCAGTTGTAACTTGATTCGATTTTGCTGTTAAAGGGTTTTGTATTCAACTGCATTTGTCGTTTTAGTTGATCACATTTATTCTGTAGTGTTCCTGTATTTGCTGAGTTGACAGACTAAACTCTTATTTTTGGAGAATGTTTAATGTTTGTATGAGAAGTGGGCCCACACAGATGTGACGTTGAGGGTTGATGGTTATTCACTAGCTGGTGACACAGATGGAGATCATTGATAAACCCAATCATTGCCATCCCTGGAAAATAGAACACTTGTTTGTTTGTTTTCTGTAACTTGATATGTTAATGAATGGCCTCTGAAACTGTGAAAAGAGTCCTTACAGGACAGTGGTTTAGGTTTTCTGTGAAATGTTTTCCTGTCTTCAAGTTACATCCCTGTCTCTATTTTTAGCTAAAAACATCCTTCCGAGTAACTGTTTGCCACCCATTCACCTCTGAAACATGATGAACTGGATATGTTTGAAAAAGCTGGATGGAACTTGATTCTAGTTATTGGGAATTGATAAGAGTCAAAAATACGTTGCTCACAATAACATGTATAACAATATTAAATCAGATTTAACATGGGTCATGTTGAATCTTGTGTTTTATGACATATTTTACACCCTCTCAATATTTTCTAGGAATTTAGAGCAACACTTTTTGTGAAATAGCTGATTATCCAATAATATGACTAATAAAGGACTTACTGTTTTTCATCAGAAACTGCGGGAAGCGGGTGTTGAAGTGCCTGAAGTGGGTGGGAAGGCCAAAGGTGGTGTGGAGGAGGATAAGAAAAATCTGACAGAAGAGGTCAGGAAACTGAAGGATGAGCTCGACGCTACAAAGAAAGGTACTGAATAACCCTGAGTCACTGTTGGCAAAAAAACAAAGCTGCTGTGTGCTTGTGTATGGTTGCACAGTCTCTTGGTGAACATTAATGGCCAGACATTTGGCTATTAAACAAAATTGGTTTATGAAGATAATTAGTATTAAAGGGGTATTATTTATTTTTATTAATTACTCACCCTCATGTCGTTCCAAGCCTGAAAGAACAAATTAAGATATTTTTGATGAAAATCAAGAGTTGTCTGTCCCTCCATAAACAGCAACTCAACTACCACATTCCTAGCCCAGAAAGGTAGTAAGGACTTTGTTAAAATAGTTCATGTGACATCAGCAGTTTAATTTTATGAAGCTATGAAAAGGGTCAGAAAGCACTCAGATTTCATAAAAAAAAAAAAATCTTAATTTGTGTTCAGAAGATGAACAAACATCTTACAGGTTTGGAACGACATGAGGGTGAGCAGTTTATGACAGAATTTCCATTTTTGGGTGAACTGTTGCTTCAATGTAATTATTTTATTGGGTCATGCAAAATGGTATGAGATATTATTGACTTCATAGGTGGTGAAAATCACAATTTGATTAGTTTATTAAAACTAAACACTGTTTCTTTAGAATAACGTTAACATAACGTGTTAATTATTGGCCACAAAATAAAACCAGGAACATTTATTGAGACGTTTATTGGAACATTTGCCATTCAAAAGTATGGAGCCAGAATGCTGCATTTATTTGATTAAAAATACAGTAAATGCAGTATTATTGTCAAATATTATTATGATCTAAAATAACTTTTTTTCTATATGGATATATTTAAGTATTTAGTATTTTTGTGGAAACTGGTAAAACATTTTTTAAGATTCTTTGATTAATTGAAAGCTCAAAAGGACAGTGCTTATCTGAAATAGAAGTCTTTTGTAACATTTTTATGAATGTTTTTACTGTAACGTTCGATCAATGCATCTTTGTTTCATTATGTAGTGTTGTCACACATAGGTTCAGAGTACATTTAAAGACCTACAGTGAGCAACACAAGATGACCTCAGCAGAACTAGACAAAAGAATGAGCTTAGTAAGATCGGCTCCCACGCCTCCTTTCACATGTACACTGTATTTAGACGGTGCCAAAGAGTTCATGACCCTTGGATGACCCAAAACCAAGGTCTCCATTGGGTCATCTTACACTAAAGCACATTTTAAGGGTAGTGCACAAAACCGTAAGTAAGCTTGTAGGTATTATTTTATTAATAGTTTTCAGATCAACCTGCCATTTACATGTCATGTAAATAAAATGAATAGTGTTATACACTTCCTTTTTAAAAGTTTGGGACTAGTGTAAGATATATATTTTATTTTATTTTAATTTTTTTATTTTTTTAACAAAGTAATTATTTTATTAATCAAGCATGCACTAAATGAAAAAAAGAAGTGACAGCAAAGTCTTGGAACATTTTGTACTAATTTCTTGCACTTGTTGTACAGATATATATTAAATAAATGCTCTTTTTTACTTTTTTGATTTATCAAAGAATCCTGAAAAAATGTATCAGTTTCCACAAGAATAAGCAGCACAATTAATTTCAACATGGAAAATAAGATGCGTTTCTTGAGCAGCAATCAGCATATTAGAATGATTTTTGAAACTTCATGTGACACTGAGGACTAAGGTAATGATGATGATGATATAAATTCAGCTTTTGTCACAGGAATAAATTACATTATTAAAATACATTGAAACAGAAAGCAGTCGTTTTAGACTCAGACTCATGTATTTCTAGTGCTTATTGTTTGCACTGTTTGGTTGTGTGTGCACAGCTCTTCAGAAGTCAGACAGCGATGTGAAGGCCATGAAGAAGCAGGCTGAGAACCTCACAGTGGAGTACGACCGTCTGTTGGAGGAACACGGCGAACTGCAGGTCAGAACTCATGTCTTTGTCACAGCGCTAACATCTTTCCCATCCTAACTCTGCTCTAGTCCCTAGCTGCCTCACTGACTACAAAGACTCCTGCTTTCTAAGGCAGAATACTAACTGAAGTGAAACCTGAAGTGACCTGAAATAGATGAATGATTTAGGTAGCGTCTGAAGTATGCGAGTGTAGATTAAGCATTTATTCTATTTCTTATGCTAAACTGTATGTATAAATACCACGTCTTATTCATTGCTGCGAATCCTTTCTTTTCAACCTCTTAGCTCTTCACTCAGAAAGTGTACGTAGAAGTTCCAACATGGCATTTTATATTAATTTAAATGTATTTGTATAAGGATTTTTTTTTTTATTAATGTTTGCTTATTTATATACTGGTAAATTTGATTTATGTATTATTCTTCAATGAACTTTGATCAAATAAATTCATGGAAATAAGAAAGAAAGTGTTTAAAATAAAATGTTTAATTGTTTCTTTTTACATTTTTATTTAATTTACTTGGCAAAAGTTCATGTTGGGTTCAAATTATTTTGGTTCACTCTTGTGTTTTAAACCAGCTCACAACATTGAAAATCATAGAAATGTAAAAAAAATATATCAGTATAATATTTTTTTTTGTTTTGCCTGACCATATTGATTTGATAATATTGTCTTGCTATTATGAGTTATTAATATACATGATTAATTTATCAAAAGGAATTATTATTATTAATAATATAATTTTTAAAATCCATATTAATGTTCTTGAACTGAATTTTTGATTAATTGCCTTAATATTTAAACCTAATGGCTATAATGCCTTGAAATAGTACCCAGATTGGTAGTTCGTTATGTTTTAAAACTGAGGTAGTTTTCTCAGAAGTGCCATCTTTTAATAATCTTAACAGATCAAAGAAAATTTTCCTGTAGCTCATGTATCATTCCTGACGCTCCGAGGCAAGGGCATGGGCTCACTTCCCAGGACACACATATACAGACTGATCAAATCAGAACCTCAAAAGCACTTTAAATGGATCTGAGAAATTAATAAATGTTTCATCTCAACATCTCCAACCACATTTGAATGCTCTGCATTTCAGTTTCCAATCTGCCCTGACGCCAGCTGTCCAACTCAGAGCAATGTCAATCTGCCAGCATCTGCTGGAGTTTATTTTTTTTTTTTTTTGCTGCTGAAAGCAAATGTTATAATTAGGGCTGGGTACCGACCGAATTGCCTCGATAGAACAGAGTATAGAAAAACATCTCATCGTTCGGTACCCAATTTCGATACCTAAAGGGGTTAATCTCATCAACGTCAGTGAGCCAATAAGACTGCAGCACTAGCCAGTGTGTTTGACCAGAAGTGTGTAAAATATCCTTATGTTATTTATATCATTTACACGACTGCGCGTCATTTCTGTCTCTACATTAAGTTGTGCTTTCTGTATCGTGCAGTGGCTCAGGAGGTTTTGAGTCTGTATAAATGTCAACAAGCTGAAAAAAATGTTTTTTGAGATCATGTAATTTTGTTAAAACTGATTTCATTAAATTGGTATTGAAAAAAGTATTATTCAGGAACCGGTATCGAACTCAAGGTATCGGTATTGAAATTTTTTAAACGATACCCAGCCCTAGTTATAGTGTGGCTAGTGTGCACTAAGGATACTGTGGCATCTGTTTTAACAGGTTTAAAGGTATAACAGTGTTTAAAGAACTGCAGAAAAATATCACAGTCTGAATCCCAGTTCACATACAGTCTGTCCTATTATACAATATGCATTCACAATTACAGTTAGGTGGAAATATAATTAAATATAATTCCATTCTTGAGCTACAGTAAAGTTTTAATCTCACACATACTGTATAGTAACGGTTGAGATGCAACCGTTGGCAAAAGCAAAAAAAAAAAAAAAAAATCTGCGAAAATCTTTTTCGTCACTTTCACAGAACTGAGAGACAGGGTACATTGGCACCATTGACACGTGGACAGTTGGGATCATATGGTTGAGTGAATGTTATGAGAAAACGTGTTAAAAAGAAACAGACACTTTCCTGGAGGGTCTGATATTATTATACTTAGTAAAGTTAGAAATTAAATATGCTGTCATCAGTCTTTTGCTCAAATTACATGGTGAGTGTCAGTTTTCCAATATCATAAGCAATGTATCATAAAGTTTAATTTCAAGATGTCGAGACCCAACTCAAAGTGCTTTATTAAATGCACACAAAGTTTAAGCTTTGTCATTTGCATCTATATGGACTAGTGTATTAATACCATAATAAAGCATATTTACTTTCAAATATATTTTACCATAAAGCAAGTAAAATGGCCCATGGTCTTCTCTCTGCGGCTGATGATACTAGAACAGGTTCCCTCACTCTCTATTTATTTACTTGACTTGGAGAGATATTTTTTTAAACAGTTTTATTTATGTTTATTACTCTGAAGGCAGTGCACCTGTCAGTCATTTTCCTCTGGAAACATTACCGTTATGACCGGTAGTCTTCTCAAGTGTGTGTAAGTGAGACCGAGGGTGGGAGTCAGATATACAGGCTTCTCTCGTTTACATAAAAATAAGCAGCACATAAGTGACCGTGACTCATAGACACGTGCTGCAGTTATAGCATGTTGCACACTTAGCACACAGCAACAAGGTCAACAAGGTGCTTTTTGCTTTCATGCACATCACAGCGAAGCCATATGTTCATATTCATATTTAAATATATATATATATATATATATATAGATAGATAGATGTGTGTGTGTGTGTATGTATATATATATATATATATATTTTTTTTTTGTGTATGCATGTATCTCTTCATATTATATGTAATCAGCTACAGCACTGTATATATAAAATGGTTAATTATATATCAATATATACATATATAAAATATATATAAATTCACAATTTTTAACAACATTTTTGCCTTTTTTATTCTTCTTCATACACGTAGTCCCTACATTGATATAAACTCCTTCTACCTGGATGCATAAAGATTATACAATATGATGATAATGTTGTTGAGAGTAGTCCTAAAATAAAGCATGCAGGACGCTGCTAAGACTTGCTGACGTCATGTCAGCCACCCCAAATTATTCTCCAAATCTAACAGGATTTTGCAAATCTCTGTCAGTTGGTGATGTTTAAAAATTTTTTTTTTCTGCTCTGTCTCTGAACGCAGGCCAAATGCGACTCTCAGCAGGACAAGAAGTCAGACTGAACGAACATCATCATCATGCACCTGCTCTCTTTCCTGCATCCTCATTGGCTGATAGCAGCTCAGCTGGCTGCACATCACTTCCCTGGCTGTGTAAGAACAGGGTTCCGTTCTTCATTCATGCGCTTTCATGTGATTCATTAAAGCCTCTGAAGGGTTTTCACACACTGTAATATGTTTTCTGTTTTTGCTGTAAACGTCTGGTGTTTCATTTTTATTTCATATTTTGTAAAAAAAAATATCAGTTTAGAATTGAATATTTGCAATATATTGGACAAGTATTACATTTCTTGATGTGTCAGTTTGTACATTAGGTACATTGAGCCTCATCAATGAAACACAAGCAGAGTGAATTTGTTTACCAAAAATACAAATTTGCTTTAAATTTACTCACCCTCAGTCAATCCAAGATGAGTAGATGAGTTTTTCTTGATTAGAACAGATTTAACAGAAAGTTTAAAAAAAAGCCTAAATTTGTTTTTACAAACAGCTTTTCGCCTCACAAGATGTTCACTGATTGCTTGTGGATTATTAACGTGTTTTTATCAGCTGTTTGAACTCTAATTCTGACGGCACCCATTGACTGCAAAGTATCCTTTGGAATTAGCTTGAAAAGCCACACTGAATTGAATACAATAATTTACATAAGCATGATTTGACAGACAATTTACACAAATTTATTCAGCTTGATATTCATAAATGAGTCACATTGTTTATATGGAAGGACCAAAAAAAATTTACAGGATATTCTAAACAAGATGTTTTTGATATTGTAATTGTTGGGTTTCATTTTTTTTTTTTTATTAACTGCTTTCATTTTCTTACCTTATGGGACAAACCTTCAGTCTTTCATTATGAATATGGAGATTTGGTTGCAATACAGATGCATGCATTGGTTAATTTTAGATCTTTGATTTACAGGGTACACGACACTTTACACCCGATAAGAAAATCCCTCCAGTTTACGATTAACGAGCCTCATTTGTCATTTTGACTGTCGCGCATCATGGTATAGGAAGATATTTTTGTTTTTTATTTTGTCTTGAGTGTTGGATAGCTCATATTTTTTTGGGACTATTGTAGAGCAGAGTGAATAAACTGCTTCTTTCCAGTCCTGTCTGGTTTGAGGCCACTGAGTCGGTATAATCTGATATGAGCCCGGCAGGGCTGTTACAGTGGGTAAGAACGCCGTTTTGGCAGGAACAGTAAAGCATCCACAGCTGATATTGTGTTTCAAAACACAGCGCACTGTATCTCTCCTCCTCTAGGTATTGAAATGATATTAATGTCACATTTGAGGGCCATGCGTTAGTTTTGCATTTTACATGCAGATAATGTTTATTATCACTAAAGGTCAACGGGTTGAACTCTTCACTTGCTGTTTTACAGTTTAAGTGCCCCGGGTTTCTTTTCTTCTTTTCTGGCATGTGTAAATAAATATCTTAGCAATCTTAGAGCAGTGCGACCTGAAAAAGAATCAGCCGGAATGACATCATAGCCGTGTTAAAATAGGGCTCTGTGGGAACAACGTTAGCGCTGTTTTGGACTCCCAGGGGAAAGGGCATCGGGATCGCTGGCGGAGTGTTGGATAATTCATAGTCAAGACCTCCTGGACGCTTACCAGTCATGAGAATGTGAGGAATGACATCTGCTACCATGACTCTAGTTTACTATTTCATGCGCCCAACGATTGGTTAGATTAGTGAAACGTTAACCAGAGCACCAGTTCAAATGAAAATGTCACTGTATACCTGAAGATTAAAATGGCAGGAGTTCATTTGAATACTTTGGAGGTCATGCCTTATGTCAATTTCAAACCCGTAAATAAACAAGTGAACTGTGTAGTACTGTTAAAGGAGCTCTTTCTTTATATGCATTCCCAAATGTAGCTGCTTCTTTCTTATATCAGGTTTTTACTTTGTGCTCTTGCAAAAAATTTATAAATAAAAAAATACATGCACTGATATGTTGTCAGTGATGGAATAAACAATAGTTGGGCGTCATGAACATGTTGTGATTGGGTAGTTGTGTGTTATGCACGGTTTTGATAGTGCTGTTATCTGCCTCGAATGTCTTCAGGAAAGTTTTGTCTTCAATAACGTCAATCTGCGTTATTTCACTACGAAATTTGAGTATTATGTGTTTTGGTGATGTCCTTTAGTTGGGTTGTTATAAAACCAAACCAATAAATTCTACTTCATTTATCTTGACCGAGTCTGCAGTGTATTTTTTGTCATATAATTGTTTTTTTTTTTTTTTTTTTAAATTATTTTTAAACCTAAGGGGCCAATTTACTTAGAATTGTCATGTTTTCAGATGTTCCATAAAATTATCATAAAAGTGATTCATGCCATGCACTATATTTTCATTGTTAGGAAGTCATTTGGAAGAATTTCTTTTTCCTTTTTGTAAATCGTACGTATTTTACGAATTGCCAATTCGTATGAATTTGTACGAATGACCTACACCTAGCCCCGCCCCTAAACCTATCCGTGACTGGGGTTTTAGACAAATCGTACAAATTTTTACAAATTAGCCACCTCGTAAAATACGTACGAATTGGTCGCAAGACTGTGTTAAATAAACAGATAACACAATAAGCGTTTAAATAGTAAGCCAAATGGTATTGATATGCAAAAATTGACTTTGGCGTGCATGACACGCACGTGTTTCGCGTGCATATATTTTTCTTTCATGAATTGGAAACGCTCGAGGTTTTTCAGTGAATAGCGATTTTTTTTCGTTGCATTAATCACAGAAATCTACCATATTATTTGAGAAGACTTAGAAGCAGTTTGTGGTGTTTTATTCGTTTTAATCGCGCTGAAGAAAAAAAAAATCTCTAAGAAAAGAGTTTTATGAGCTATGTCTTTAAATCTCAACCAAACCTCATTTTAAAGCACGCGCGGAGTACTTTGATTCCTCGCGTAAAAAGGAAGCTTGCTCTGTTGATGATTTAAGCTGCTGTCAGTCATCTTAGTGTTACAGCACGACTTTAACCCTCAACACAGCTAACTAACCCACAGGTTCAGTTGAGTTCAAACACATGAAACTTTCCTGGCGGTACTGTGCTCAAAGGGTACACGCAACGTGGGCATGCCAAAATGATTTTGCTCCGTTAACATATTTATTAAGGAGAAGTATCTCATTAACATGCATTCAAGTTATTTATGAACTCTACTGTAAAACAAGAACTTTTTCATACACTTTCTGGAGTTGTTAAATGATTCATTCGCCATTTGCTGAATGATTCACAACATAGAAGTGAGGTCGGGCTGACTGTTTGCAGGCACCTCATGCATGCGTGCTGGATTTTCATCTGTACTGTCCTGCATAATTATGAACAGTATTTTGTGGTTAATTATTTAGCCGTTGATATTAAGCAGATGACTGCTTGGTCTTTTTCTGTCTACATACTGTGAGTCAGGGCCAATGTCTCATCAGAGTCGTGAACTACGTGATACTAAATATCTGTTATCACAAAATTACACGAATACTGTGTTATCAGCCTGTTTTGGGTGTGTTTACTAAATGAGCTTGGTATACAGCGGATGAAAAATGAATTTGATTTGGGATTTTGTCAATCGTGTTTCAAAGCATTCTGTACAGAGTCATCCATGCAATTTTTACACTTTTATTACTTTTATATTATGTAATATCCACGCTATACACATCGTGTTTCTCTCAGATAGTAGGCCTATATTATATCGATATAGAGGGCAAAATGCAAGTTGTTAAAAATAAATCAGCCTACCTCGAAATAGCCTATGTCATAATTGTGAGGTAAAGAGTCACCTCTAATGTTTTATGACAGAAACAGGCATCCACAGTTACTTAAAGATATTTTGTTTTTTGTTTTTTCTATACCATTGTTCTTTCCAGTGTCGAGCATTATAGGCCTACAGAGGTAATATTAAACATAGCTTTCAACCCAGTTCTACTGTGCTTCAAGCTGTAATCCATCATTGTTTTATTTTTAAGTGTCACCAGTGTTTACTTGCTCATGTAAATGTGAGTGGGAGCTGATTTCAGCTTTTGTGCTTCAGGACTGAACGCCCATCTGTTTCAGGCTCTGGGCAGAAATAGAGCAAAGTAGCTCAGCTAAACATAGTCAACAAACTTCTGCCAGCCACAGCCCAGCTTAATATGGCAGCTGCGCTCTCCTGACAAACTGGCATTTGTCTTTAAAAACCAGTCTGAACCGCATGGGCATCATGACCAGCCCTCCTGCCCAACAGGTCTGCAGCAGACAACAACTGCGCCGCCAGGAAAAAATGATGTGGTTTGACTAAGATCTTCCCTTCAGCAGTCTTTATAAATATGCACTACAATGCAACGCTTATTATAGTGTCCATTAAATACCTACCAATGCAGTGTAGCCAATATAAATTAATATCTACTCTAGACTCTTTAACCCTGTGACTGGTGGAAAATGGATAAAAAAACTTGCACATTTGATAAATCAGGCTCTTTTTTTGGGTTTTATAGTGTTTCTTCTTGGTCAGTGTTTGAGACAACAACAACAAAAAATTGCAACAAGACATTTTTTTCATGGAGTTAGTTTATTGCCATTTGTTGCTTTGACTTGGGCAGGTGGATCAGCACAAGATCACAGTGGTGGAGCATGAAGCCCTTCTTACATGAGAGGGATCCTGTTAGATGGGACACTAACACACACGGTACAGTTACCTTAGCTTTACTACTGTTAGAGTTCTAAATGGACAACCATGGTTACATCACAGTGTGTTACAAACCACAAGAATGAAAGACGTCAATGAGCTTATAACCAGGTCAACTGTGGAGTTTCAAGACAGTATCGTCACCCAAAGCTTTGGACTCTCTCTCATTAGATGGTCCTCTCGAGGTCTGCTTTATCGTTTGGTTCTACTGAAACTCTAACTAAGTCTTTGGAATCATTAAACAAGAGGCTAATAGAGTTAATAAATGAACACACTGCATTCAGAGATTGATTGGGCTGTGATTCTGCTGTGCTGTTCACCGTTCCCTTTAAGGACGATGTGTAATTTTTGCTCTCTATAGCTCGACAAACATTCAGCAAACCTTCAGTGCAAAGATACTGTCGAGAACATTTGGCAGAGCACAAGAAATGACAAAACATTTTTTTCTTATTTTGTTAACATGTATTTTTTTTTTTTTCTAGATAAACATTTCTACATGTAATCACTATTTAATTATTGATCTACTGACCAACCCAGGCTCTTATTTGGATAAAAAAAAAAAAGAAATTGTCTCATGGTGTTTGATTTGACTGATTCTTTCTTCGCAGTTTGGCTTGTTTAAAGGAATAGTTCACTCAAAAATAAACATTAGCTGAAAATTTACTCCAAGACCATCCGACATGTTGATGCTGTCAAATGGGTGCCATCAGAATAAGAGCTCGTCAAAGCATCACTATTGCAAAACTGAACTCAAAAACATTTTTTCACTTCACAAGATGATAGTTGATGGACTGGAGTGGTGTGGGATTATTGTGATTTTTATCAGCTGTTTGGACTCTCATTCTGACGGCACCCATTCACTGCAGAGGATCCATTGGTGAGAAAATGATGTAATGCTAAATTTCTCCAAATCTGTTCTGATGAAGAAACAAACTCGTCTTTATCTTAAACGGCCAAATGGAGAGTGCATTTCCAGCAAATTTTAATTTTTGCATGACCTATTCCTTTAACTGAAATTGGACTAAATGGTTAACAATTAAGGCCTTTGGAAAACCAGTATCTCTAAATTTGAAGCGGTGAGGTGGTTAACAGTCCTCAGATGTCTGAGGGGCACTTAGATCATTTCATTCTCACTACAGTCAGTCATAAAGGCATGTTCAACTCTATGGAAATTTATGGATGTGCCACTAAAATGGAAACTGCCAAATATGTTTTCTTTTAATGGAAATGTTCTATTGTTCCTTAAAACCATAGACCGTATTTTACCGTGAGAGATTAAATTATAACAATGAAAACCAAATTGAGCTGGATTCTGGGTGGTCAGCAGAAAATACTGGAGTTTTACACACACAATCTAAAACATTTAATAACTGCAGCACTTGATATTTCAGATAAAAACAAAGTTTGTGTGCTATCTGTCTCGTATGCCTTCCGGCAACTGCTTTGCAGCGTTTCACTAAGAATTGCCACTCCATGTTATCAACTTTATCAAAAGTACATACAGCATCAAACGTTAAAATATAACACACAAATATCAATATGTATTTATATTTATATGCATATAAGCAAAATAACAGCCTTCACAAAA
The DNA here is from genome assembly GCA_032359235.1 of Enteromius mattozi. Lineage (NCBI taxonomy): Eukaryota > Metazoa > Chordata > Actinopteri > Cypriniformes > Cyprinidae > Enteromius > Enteromius mattozi. The sequence goes on from JAUMHE010000055.1 coordinate 2,787,172, forward strand.
TAAATCTCTGATTTATTTTACAGTATGTAAATCACAAGAAAAAAAAACTAAAACTTTCTAACACGATTAAAAAGTGCTAGCAGATTATTTTACAACAATGTGCAAATGTATTCTGAAGCCTTACATAATAGTCTAATTTGTACATTCTGATTTCAATCTAAGATGTTACAATGATTTAGTGTTTGAGTTGATTATCTACAGGGCAGAATTCCCACAGGTCGGAATGAGGCCGGGTTGTCTTGGTTTAATCTTGGCTATTTGTCTATGGGTTCTCAACTTAAGACAAATAAAGGCAAAGTTTGGCAACTAAGTGTCAAAAACTGCAATGTGTTTACAGCAGAACAACAGAAGTTAAGATGATCTCTCAAGATATTAATAAAAAGAAAAAACCATGTGGAAATCATTTCAAATTGTAGTTTCATTTATCTCTTATAATCCTACTACTATCTGTAGATGTTAAAGCTAGAGGAATCTGCATTTCTGTGAAACTTTGCAATGTTTTATTAGCTTTTTGCATTTTTTAAAAAAACAACTTCCATTATGATTTATAATCATGAACTAAAAATATTAGAGATCATTTTAATACCGGCACTCAACATATACTGAAACAAAAATTGTAAACATTGCTTGCAGTCCATTTCAATTCAGTGAAGTGATGCTATTTAGAGTAAAACCGGATAAATGATTAATTGCATTGTGAAAAATGTGTTTCATGTTGACTCCTTAACAAAATGCAACTTTTGGTTCGCAAGCACCTTAGAAAAGTGCCACTTCTTCAGTTGAAATCCTGCCTGCGTCTGCTAAAAATTCTCTAGATGTTTCCAGACACGCATCTCTTGATGTGCAGGATAGATTTCAGATGAACTAGGAAGATATAGATTTTATTTATGGCAACCAAAACCATCTCCTGACAAGCCTGAGCAGAGAGATGGGAAGTCACGCTCTGTTTGGCACTTACAGTAAACGCTGTGATATCACGCACCAGGAATTGAGGTCACCTGTCTCAGATGAAGACACACCAGACCAAAGCTACAGAAATGATTTTTTTCATCATTTGGCAACTAACATGTGGCCTTATTGACATGAAATCTGCAAAGACACATTTAGACTGTTGAATCTTTATCTAATTTTGCTGATCAGTTAAATGCAGCACTGTTTATTGAAGCGTACGTTATTTTAATTTAAATATGCATGTGTGTTTTGGGCCGTTTGTAAATCATTTTTCTCTTTTGCTTCGTTTTTAGCCATGCGTTTCTTGCTCAGATTTGATTCTCGTGTCAGTGCAAAGAGACCCATATCACGTTCAGGAAAGTGGCCTGTGGGAATTCTGCCGCTCTGTGAAATAATGTTATAGGCTTCACTATACTGTCCCCTCCAAAGACATGCTGATTTTGCCCTGCAAGTCTATCTGCAATAAACTTTGCACATCATTTTGTATATAATTTGCAGTTTCAACAGGTGGAAGAGGAAGAACGTCTGCTAGAGGATCTGTAGTATGAAACAAAATGTAACCGTCAATTTCCATCAGCTGTTTTAAGACTGTAAGATGATGCAGAATTCCATCAAATGTCAAAAAAAAAAAAATACTGATGATTTCTTCAACCAGCTTGCCTTAGGAGGGTTGTCGTAGGATTTCCCTTTGATCTACATAACACTCTCAAAAATGATCACCTTGTTTTCCTCCGTTCCAGGAGACAGAGAGGCCAGGCTTTTAATATCAGTGTCAGGGGCCATGTATTCGAGGTGATGGGCTCCCCACACTGGTTTGGTCAGATGTTCCCAACGCTGTAGGGAAAAACAAAACATAATGAATTGAAGCAATTCCTGCAGTCCTAATGGATGCATTCTGAATCAAGCTAGTTAAGAGAAGACAACTATAAGTCATTTACTGTAGCTGTGAGAATTACAATTAATGACTCAACAAATATGTGCTGACATTTCCATTTAGTGTGTCAGCAGGTTTTTCTATGTTATCCCACATTATTTTCAAAGATTTAACATGTTACCACATGCAAATGACGGTTTACAGTCATCTGACCTGGATTATTTTTTGCACAGTTGTTCTTTTGAATGGTTTTCATCAGCAGAAGCAGAAATAAAATAATTAAAAAGAAACCTTGCTTTGTTAACTCACTGAAATATTAAAATACTGAGACTGCAAATGACATAAGACACAATAAAACACAAATAAAAATTACTTTGAAAAATTGTAAACTAAGATTTATTCAATTGTTCCTTAATTTTAGGTAAATTAAAATAATACGAGGTTTATGCTATTTAATTACAATGAGGTAACAAATTAATATTTTTCCCCCAAATCAGCTAAAATGAATAGTAAAATAATAATAAAGATAAAAATAAATATATGAAAAACTTACTAAAATCTAAACTAAAATTTTACTTAAATTTAATTTAAGCTTTTTTTAATATATTTTACGATTTCATTTTAGTTTAGATTTTAGCAATTTTTTCATATATTTATTTTTATCTTTATTATTATTTTACTATTCATTTTAGCTGACGTGGGAAAAAAAGTATTAAAGCATTAAAAGTATTAATAACATACAATGTTAATACTAAAATACCAAAAATAAAGCTCAACAAATGAAATATCAGCAGTTACATTGACCTCCATATTTGCTGCAATGCATTTGAGAAATAATAATCTGATTGTTTTTAGTCTTGAGTGAATAAATTTCCCTCTAGCCTGTATCCTTATATAGATATCAGCATATTTTCCTAATGTCATCCTCACAAATTGCTAAAACCCCAGAATAAAATGTAGTTTTCTTTCCTTAAAAAGTAACGGAATGCCTCAGCGCACCGAGATTAATCACAATATTTAATTTGACTGACAGCCCTATTATTTTCCCTTTCCTCCAGCATCCTGTGCTAGTTTTCCTACACATACATGCCACAGACCTCAGTAATCAGTGTGTGTTTGGAAGCAGACACTGAGGGGGTGAAGCATTGTGGTCTATCTGCAGAGGAATGACAACCATTAGCCTAGTTTCTATAAATACACACATCGCTTTCTCATGAGTAATTCTGATGCTTTTCAGTGAGGTAACTGACCCATAGTCCAACCCCAATGCATCGAAGGCGACAATAAACTGCTGTTGTTGAACTTTAGTTTGTGGGGTCGATACTCAGAATTTGGATGATGCACATAAACAAAGCTCTCCACACCTCTTATCTATTGGCTAATAGAGCAGTGGTTTAAATAGGCTGAAATGGTGCAAACCTCTCTGAATGTTCCCTTGGCTCCAGAAAGCTTGTACACAAGGCTAACAGGGATACAGAGCATGGAGGAGAGAGCCAGACACCATCCGATCACCTCTCCCCACCACGGGTACACATACACATTGTTGTAGGTCAGAGGCTTGTAGTTCAGCAGGTGAAACAGAAAGATACCCTGAAAACATAAAGAACAATATCAGAGTCAATCATCTATTTGATTAATACAGGAGCAGCAGTCTAATGGGTCTTTTATTAGAATTGACCTTGATCAGGTCAGTTTGACCCACATTTGATTTTCAAACTGCTTTTATTTCTGAACATTTTCTAAATAGGTCTCATTTTGGGTCATGACTTAGCATGCAAAGTTTTGATACATGTACGTGTTTTTGTTATGACTTGTGTATTGTGGGTCAAAATGGTTTCCATGCAATTTGACAAAAATCAACACTTAAACAGGTAAAAAAAACAAAAAACATTTTTGTATTTATCGATTGGTTGTATTGCTTGTTAACACTTGAAATACATTATACTTTATGAAATTTTTAGATATTATTTATTGGAACTGAAATTTCACTTTTTTCATGTTTTTGGTTGTTAATTTTTTGGGTCTCAATTAAAAGAAAATGAAAAATTATGAAAAGGCAGAAGTAAATATTACTTGCATTAAGACATAAAACATTTTTAATTACTTGAAATAAATGTCATCTTTTATGTCCTCCCCTTATTTTATTTTGTACTGAAATAAAGTAAAATCTGAAATTAACATAAAAAAGATATACATATTTAAAAAAAACAATGAAAAAACACGACATTACTAAAACTTTAATGAGCCTTAAAATGAAAAAATATTTTAAAACACAGAAAATCGTTTTGAAAAAACATTTTAACAACTATAATAATATCTCAATGATACTAAAATAATCCAATATATAATCAGATGGTCATGACACAGACACAAAAAAAATAAAAATTTGTCTCTGGAGCTTAATTTGAATATGAAAACAAGCTGCAAGAGAGGTTTTCAGTTTTTATATTTATCGTTTTCATAGTGTTGATTTTGCGCAGATTGCACGGAAACCAATGTGGCTCAATTTGACTCACATCACAAAAGTTATATCAAGTTTTTTAACACAACAAGATGGTTAAATGGTGTAAATATTGACAGGCCTAACCATTTTTAAAATGCACAAACAGATGGGAGTATTTCCCAGCACTTACCATGCAAACACATGGAGTTATAATGGACCAGCACCACTTGATCCACGGGAATGGCCGGTAACCGATCATACGGGCAATATCGTCCATGAACCTGTCAGCACCTGAACACAGCGACATGAAGTCAGAGCTCTTTTGGGTGTGTGTGTGTTACTGTCAGCACAGGGTCCTACAGGATATTCTTACAAGACATATGCCTACAGTACTCATGATAAACTGATAAGGATGGAAAAACAGCTGCATGAAGAGACTCTCACCATAAACCCACGCGACAACCACGCATTCCCAGAATGCTTGCCACAGTAGGGTCATTCCACTGGCTGAGTAGTAGTCAAAAAGCTGGAAGACGTACATCCCTCCCTGTAAACGCAAATTGAAATGAAATTAAAATAGACCCTTTTTACTTCATAACTGCCTCACTGTTTTACAGAGAAAAAATAAATTCAAATGTATCTATATATTTTTTTGAAAAAATTATTATATTATGCCAGTCAAAGCTGCAGTAAAAATATAGGAAAATATTATTAGAATTTAAAAAACCTGTTGTTGATTTGAATATATTTTAAAATCTAATTTATTCCTGTGAGGCAAAGCTGAATTTTCAGCATCATAAGTCCTGTCTTCAGTGTCACATGATCCTTCAGAAATTATTCTAATATACATAAATAGAAAGTTTAACTGAACAGTATTTATTTAGAAAATATTAAACTAAATATATTTATATTAGATTAGATTTGACATTTTTAAATTAGAGGACATAAACACAAACTCTGACTTGTTATTTTATTTTTTAGCAATAAATCTTAAATAAATTCTATTTTATAAAACAAAAATATGCCACAACGAAGGTCACAACTACAAAATGTTGATTTGTAGTTATTGAGAATTATTTTCCCATAATCAAAAACTAATACTAACGGATAATATCATAACTCACTGATCAAACTCCTAGTTCCACCCTGCATTATTAATATTTGGTTGCACCCTGAAGCGAGTGAATTATATGCTTCATTGACTTCACAACTATTTGTTACCTTCATCTGTGTTTGAAAAACAGAAATAAATCAAATGCTACATGTCAGGTTGTTATTTTCACTTTGATTCTTTGAAGTCACTGAGCTTTATGAGTCACTCACTCCCACATACAACAATCCTGACTGAAGAAACATCAGCCTCTGAATGAGAGCGTGGTGGTCTAATACCCAGAGAAAGGACAAACCATTATATTCTTATCTGAGTAATGAAGAGCCACACAACTGATGCTGATATTCTCACAGCTGATGAAGCAATGTTTCATTAAGAGGACTCACCTGTGTAACCATGGAGAGATCTATAATGAAGCATAATAAACAGCAGATCGCCACAGCGATTTCACGCTGATAGCGCATGTAATACTTTCCAGGGAAAAGATCAAGAATGCCAGTTACGAAACCCTCCACACCAACAAACTGCAGACAAAAAAAAACAAAAAACAGAGGTCAGACGTGTTATTAATGGGCTCATTTCAAAATCAAACTCTAAATATTTACAGTTGTGTGGTGATATTTTAATCAGAAACACACAAGGGTAATTGTCCAGCAAATGAAAGGAGAATGAAGTAATCAACTGAAATAAAAAAAAACTCTAGAAAAATCAAGTTAGATTTAATAATTTCCACATTTGGAATTTCAGCTTCTTCATGACAGTGTGATTCTACTATTATAGTTTTATTAATATGTTTTGTAATTTTCATTTTAGATGAAGTTGCTTTTTTTTCTTAGTTTTTTCTTAAAATATTTTTTAGTAATGTCATTGTTTTAGAATTTATTTTCTTTCGTTAATGTTTCTTACTAATGAAAATTACATTTAAACTTAAAAATGTTTTCTTTTAGTTTTAATAGTATACTATAATATACAATAGAGTATAAAATATACTAATAAACTATAATTTGTATTATTATTATTATAGTATTATCTTATATATATATCATATATCTAGTTACATTTTTCTTAATCTGATAGCATTATTATTTTTTTTACAGTGTTTTAAAAGCAGTAATCAAATGAACCTCTATCCCTTTTCTGAAAATATTTTTAGATTGTTTTTCATTTATATTTATATTGAATAGATATTATAAATATCACTGTAAATAAAAAAGTCTTGATTTTATTAAAATATAAATTGTTATTAAAAATTGTTAATATATGGTAATATCATAGTGTTGAATATTTAATAAATAAATTAAAAAATACATTGTCAAAATATACAGTTTCAAATATACAAATATCAGTGTCAGTGAATAATTTTTTCTTGATTTAATGCCATTAAAACATTATTAATAATTCATGGTAATATTACAATATTAGTTTATAGATAACGTTTTAATAAATAAATAAAATATTAAACAAAAATATTTAAAAGCATTTTCTTGATCTGATGCCATTTAAATATTTTACTTTTTAAAGTTTTTTGTAAGCAGTAAACAAATACTTCTCCAACAATGTTCTAATAATATTTTTTAATTGTTTAAAATGTAAAAAATAATTTTAAAAAGTTATTAAAAATTATTTTTCTTTTTTTATATTTAATTTTAAAATAATATTATTTAAAATAAAATAATATTATTATTTTATTATTTATTATTTTATATTTAATTTATTATTTGTAATTTATTATGTATACTTAATTTATTTATTTTAATTACATTTGTATAAATTTATATATACAATTTTTAAATTTATATTAAACATTTTATATTTATTTATATTTATTAATTTTTTACCCAGATTTGTCAACATAATTACAAATAACAGATTTCTGTGGGTGGCATTTTAAACTTTCGCCATTCATATCATATAAAAACCGTGATCCTTAAAATGTCTGCATGTGAACTGACCTGACTGTCCAGTCCCAGCAGTAGCAGCATGACAAAGAATAGGGCAGCCCACACCGGAGCCACGGGCATCAGAGAAACGGCTTTAGGATACGCTATGAACGCCAGACCCGGGCCTGCGGGGAGAAGACGAACATGAGAAACGTGTCACCAGGGGCTACAGGCCGCCCGCTTCTCAGACACACAAACACACGTACATCACCAACGGGACAGAGAGAGAGATAGAACTCAATCAGGGAGAAAGAGAAAGAGAGAGAGAGAGAGAGAGAGAGAGAGAGAATGAGAGAGAGAAGCACCTGGATGAAGTGAAACGAAGTGAGAGCTCGTGGAAAAAAGGGGCACGGAGGGTTTGAGTTTTCCTACTGTTTATTGTTTTTTATGGCTCCTCTATATCGTTGATTTCAGTCTAATGTGTTTTAGCGGAGATGAGCAGTAATGTGGTGTAGGCAGCGTGTGGTTAGAGGCGAGTAAGTGCATGCTAACATCGACTAAATCCTTAGTCAGCCGCCATAATACTAGTAAGTATCACAGCACACAAGTTCACAAATACTGTTAGCTTATGGCAGACAAATAGAACACAAAATTAAGTCTTGAGTTATATATATTCTGTAACTTGATTTGTGTCATTAAAAATATATATGTACACAAAAAGCTTCTGCAAACTGAACTGAGTCGGCTGATAACTGTGCATTGTGTGATTTTATTCATAACAGAAGCAAAGCTAAACACTTAAAGGGGTCATATCACTTGTTTATTATTATTTGATTTATTCCACTGAAGCCGTTTGTATTGTTTTTCATTGTAAAAGGATCATTGTTTGGTTTATTATCATGATAAATGGGTTGTTTTGCCTTTATGACTTCTATGTAGGCCCTCTCTTTGCATCTGAAATGAGAAGTGAAGTTTAGCTGTTTTTTGCACTTTTTTTTAGTTGCTCCATCCATCAAAAACAGCCTGAATTGCACTGTGATAGACTGAGCCAGGATCTGGTTAAAAAAACAAACTTAAACAGCCTAAAGTTGACACTCTTCTGCTACACACAACAGGATCAAAACAGAGTTTAGTGTATTGGCTCTATATTTTACTCTAGTTAGCTCTTTAAGCATTTAAAAATAATAATAATATATTTCATACTTTGTCAATATTATATTACTGTGACCAGAGGGCCATGTTAAAGAGTGTCAACTGATGGTTCTAGCATGTCATGAAATATTATTATTAATATAATAATACCATTATGGTAATATTATGTCATTTATTAATTTTTTAAAATAAATAATACAATTTGAATAAAGTATACAGTATAGTGGTTTTGTTATGTTTCCTTGACCTGCATTAAAAAATATATCTTAAAATCAATCAATGTTCTGATCATATATATTTATTATTTTAGATTTATTGAATAAATTAGCAAATTTCTATGTGTGGAATATCAAACAATATCATATAAAACCCTCACGTTTTTGTTTTCATGTGAAGGCTATTAAAAATATGCTTCAGTCACTGATTTCTTATGTTGAGATTCTTCTGCTACAGAAGATTCTGCTGTAGAGATTCTACAGGAACAGTTTTTGAACATATTTTACTCTAGCTCTTTAGCAATAATAGTATATATTCCCCGACTTAGTGAACTCCCATGTATGCGTATAAAAATATGTAACCCTTACTTTTTGGGTGTGAGCTGATTTTGTGGTGTGTTTTTTTATTGTTTGTTTTTTTGTTTACCTGTCATTGTCATTATATTATCATTATTTTGTAAGTATGTTATTTCTTTAAAAAGTGTTAATTAATAAAAAAATAAAAAATAAAATAATTGTATATATCATACTTCATCAGTATTGCTTTACTGTGACTGAACAAGTCATGTTATAGGTGTCAATTAATGATACAGACATATACTGAAATAGTATTGTTATTAATTTATGGTCATTTTACAGTATTAGTTTATAGATAAACCTTTTATAAATAATAATAATTGACTACAAAAATAGCAAGAAGTCAGGTAAATTTTTTTAATAATCCGACAGCAACTGCATAAATGGTAAAACATATATAAACATTCTTTTTGGAATAATCTTAAGTTTCTGTTGGTGGGTGATATACCCTTATAATGTTGAACCACTCATGTGACGTTGCTGTAATATGTGGTCACAAACTTTTTTTGCCACATTGTGGTTTTTAAGCCGTTGAAACTCATTTCGCTGTAAGTGTGCGCTGTCTGCAAGAGTTATTTGCTGATTTATAGAGCTTTAATGGTTAAACACACGCTTGACTGTGTCAAAATGTCTGTCTTTGCAAGCATCATGAACACAGCTAGTCTTAAGTGAAAGCAAACAGCTGAGAAAGAAAATGCGTGTAACAAGTGTATTGGGTCCAGGCAGCTCTTAAAGTGACAGCAGTTTAATATCCCTGCTGTCTTTCATGTTAATCAGTCAACAAAAGAGAGAAAATCTCTCACTACTCTTGACTACATCACTTTGATAAATTTAATAAGAATAAATACATAATAAATGTACACAGTGAAGAATATGTAGTACATGTAATTACTTTATGCAATGTATGAAGCATTTTTAATTTCGTTGTTCTACTGTAATTATTTTCCTATTGCTTGTAATTACTTTTTTTTTTTTATTTGATCACTGACTGTTGACTTGTCTTTAGTGAGCTATATCAACAAATAACTATATTATGATATATATATATATATTGTAATCTTGGAATATGAATACTCAGATCATATCACCAACCTCTAATGGGTAAAATCTTAACCTTGCAATTATTATAGAAAAGTCAAACACACAACTACACACAACAGGATCAGCACATTTCAACATATTATCTACAAATTTTACACTAGCTAGCTGTTGTAGTTTAAGATTTCCAAACTTGGTGTTTAGGAATAATCATATATACACCATAGTTTGTCATTATTACATAACTGTGGGACAGGCCTATTCAAATATCTTATATTCAAAAAGAGCCATTTTTGCAGCTTAGTTTCAGTAAATAGCTGTGTTTTCAGAGTGTTTTTATAGAAAACGTGAAAACATCAAATAAAATGAAATTTGTCATTATATGACCCCTTTAAGGAATAGTAGAGGTGGGATATTTGTGTATTACCAGTGGAGATTACAACACTGGCTTTTAATTTAAAACTAGGCCTGATTTATGACAAATGTAGCAAGATCCAGGCAAATGTAATGGAAATACACGGTGAAGAGCCAGAAGAGAGACGTGTCTTATATTAACATCAAGCGACTGTTTGGAGAGGTTAGTGCTAGACGTTATGTTTTTTGGGGGGGGTATTCGTGTTGGGGTTAAAGCAGGCATTGAGTGCCGGCGGTGTACAGTTTTTTTTTCCCACACGTTGGCTTTGTCTCTTAAGATGGATGAGCCTAATTGTGGAATGAGGCTAGGCTAGACTGTGCATGTCGGGCCTGCCCTGCCTGAGCGGCAGACGGTCATAGGTGCTGACTTTAGGGCTGGGCTGTAGTAGAGGTGTAAATGCTAACATTAGATATCAGAGGTTTACCTGCATTGGCAGACTGCTCCAGGACCCCTCTTGAAATCGAGATGTGCACATCTCAAGAGGCAAAGTTCCTGGTTAAATAATCCTTAAATTAATACTTAAATAAAGCCAAAATATAGATATAGAGATATAAATAAATATATATGAATCACAAGATATATATAGATATAGATATATATAGAACGGGACTGAAGACAATCAAGGAAAACTAGTCAAAGCATCAAATTTAAGATGGGGAATCTGGTTCGCTTTCTAACTGTAACTGTCATCCGATTGTGTGCTGCAGGAAAATGAAAAATAAGAAAAAGCCACAAACAATATGTCAATGGTTTCCTTCTCAAAATCGTCTGGAGGTACAGCACATCACAACCCACTCGGACATCACGACACAAGCGCACTGACACAGAAAGGCTTATTTAGATCTTGAGATCTATTTATAAACATCACACTGACACAGACAACACACTTGAAAACAAGAACTAACACACACACACACTCCTACATTCAAAACATATCTGTGTTTGTGTGTACATATGTGCATTCTTAAGGTTTTCTTAAAGGGGCCATATCCCTGAGTTCTGTTTATAATGCTTTTGTGCCAAGAACATCATATTTAAATTTTTTATACTTTATTTTCTGAAATCCAAGCATCAATATAAAAATAAAAGCTGCCTCTTCCATGTAACGCAGTATTTAAACCAGTGTTATTTTTGCATCGAGATGCTATTTTTTTTTTTATAGTATTTTAATATTTATAAACTATGATTTTAATGTATGACTATTATTTAGGTATATTTTTATATATATATATTCATTTTCTTTTTATATTTCAATAGGTTATATCAATTTTGTTATTTTTAATATTTTGAATAATCCTATTGTTTTTTAAGAATAATTTTAGTAGTTTAATATTTAATATTTCATTAATTTTATTTCAGGTTCAGTTTTTTAAGCACATCAAGTTAAATGCATATATATTCATTTACTACATTAAAAAGAAATGTTACAGGGTTTTTTTTTTTTTTTTTTTTTTCAGATAACATTTTATTAAATTTGAAACAGCAAAAATGTATTGACGTTTTAGTTTTAGTTAACTTCAATAACGTTGGTTTATTAGCTACATCTGTGACAGCAGGGGTACCACATACAAAAGTACTTAAATTAGTGCAGATTACAGATTGTCAACAAATTTTGGTAACCAAGTGACTAAATCTGTCAAATATAAATCTGCTTCCGTGCAATAAACTTAATGTGGCATCACGGAAAGCTGACTGAAAAGAGCAAGGACATGTGGTTCCTCATGATTTGGCCCCTTTAAAGCATGCGGTACGCTGGTATGTTAATCTCAACATGTACAAGCAGCGATCTGATTAAAATTCATTCATTTCAAGGACGTGAGGGTCACTTTGTATGAAGTCCGTGGCATCTTGCCAGGTCATTTAAAAATATTCTCACTTCATACTTATTTAGTCTTGCCGCACAGTCTCTCCTTCAGGCCAAGTACATGCTGTCCTTTACTGAGCTTCACAAACCAGTGCACTGCCTCTGCGCCGCAAGCTCAGATGAGTCTGAAATGACAGTACTAATTCACCAAGAGTAAAATACCACTAGCACTAAATAGAGCTCAGCTACAAGCTCTACCATTTTAAACCAGGAGTTATTTACCAAAGCTTTCTTCATACCTAATTCATAAACTTATGAAGTTAAACTACATTTAGTTTCCATTTCTGTAGCTAACTTTAGCTTGAATTGAAATTTACGCAAAAGGTGAATTATGATATTGTCTTAGAATTTTACTGATTCTGTAGATTTAAATTCTGTTCAATGCACATGCTACAGATGACGGGTCGATGAGTCAGTAAATATGAAAGCATCAACAAAAGATCAGAATATGATGTGATCTTCACACATCTTTTAACCACCAAACTGTATAATGATGCTAATTAAAATAAGCAGTATATTAATTAAACAATAATTTGAGAAAAAAAATATATTAGTAAGCCTGGACGCCACAAAATGATTTATTTATTAAGATAATATCTATAGAAAAGTTACGTAACGTGTATATATATATATATGTGTGTGTGTGTGTGTTTGTAATTAAATATACATTTCTAAGTGAACATTTTCATTGAATTAAGCATGAAATTAAAAGATTTTTAAAGAAATTAAAATATATTTTCTTTTAAAGTATATCTTTGTTTAATTTACAACAAATTTTATACATGAAGAAGTTGGCTAAAAAACATTTATAAAACATTTTACTAACCATTAAGATTTATGGGGCTTCATTTATAAAATGTTGCACAGAAACCATCCTAAATTTTGATCTTATTCATAGAATCAACATACGAACAGAAATCCCACGTACGCCTCTTTCAAGATGTGAAATCTATGAATCGCAAATGACCATGAACTTGTATGCAAATGAATGGTTTCAGCTTGATGCCTCGTAGTTTCATTAAAATATAAAATATCACCAATCCTCATAATTTAGAAAGGCAAGCTTACAGCTTACGGTTTCAAAAACCTGCAATACTCAATCAAAAGTGCGTAGGTCTGCTTAGACCCTGACGTCACACTAAACATTTTTCCACGTCAAAGACAGTTTTTTTTAAGTATGAGCACTGGCATGGATTTAAGCGCATGCACACTCTGATCAAATCTGTGTGTATAAATGAGGCCCATGGTCACTATTCTTCATGAAGCCAGTACAGAAAACATAGGGATATATTTGCTTTCCCTACATTTATATTGTGTGTTCATATGCACTTTTTCTTCATGCAACAGCCTTTAGCAAGACTTATGATTAAGATTTATGTAAAAAGGCATGAATTTAGTGTCAATCATGTAGGATGGTCATGTTATGTACAGATTAGTGATATCTTGACAAAGTGACAGAAAGGCTTCGTCTGGTCTTCACACTTTAAATGTGAAGCATGTAGGCCTACGTGTTATGAACTAACACGTCTACATGCGTGAGCGTCACACAAGGACATGTGGGCCGTTAAATTTCATACCGCATACTATTAGTCTATTAGTGTAGTCTGTGATGCCTGTTCATTTCTATCAGGATTTCACGTTCAAGTATTATTAACCTAAACATAAAATTGTAATCAATGTCTATGTAAATGTGTTTGTAAAATTAAGGCATCGGATTTTGGGAATTATATATTCCTCAGTGTTTCAGGACACAGCAAACAGGAAGAAGACTGAACTAATTGTGATGTCGAAAACTCACACACACACACACCCCTGCATTCAGAACAGACAAAGACACACTGTCTCTCGCACACACACACACACACACAATACCAAACATAACGAATGACATACAGTTGGTAATTTATGAACCATTATCTGTTATTTACTATTAGAAACTCACGCACACACACACACATAAAACAAACTGCTAATTGTCTGGTCCCTTTCACAGTAATATGACTAATAGCATTATATAAATACACGATCTTCATTTATATTCTGTTTTCAATTACATTGTCAAACCAACAATAAACACAAGTAACACAAGCCACATATCAAACTGCATTGAAATTCATTTACTGTGTCATCATCATCATTTCACATATGTTCATGAGTCACACAATGCATGTTTCATTCATTTTCAGCGGATAATTTTTGCATTAAATATTTATAATTTCATAAATGATTTACAAGAACCAGCCCCAGGTCAGAAATGCATTCACTTATGTGCACTAAAAACAAGTGAAAGTGAATTATTAAACACCTGCATTCAGATGCACGTTGTTTCAGGGCTGGCAGACACGTAAATATTCTTTATAAATATACATTTGCTTGTCTTACCATCCAAAATAGTACATAATCTGTAAATGACTGTAGACTCTTACCTGATTCAGCCACTTTAGAGATGTCCACACCTTGCTCAGACGCCATGAAACCTAAGATGGAGAAGACGACGAAACCAGCAAAGAAACTGGTGCCACTATTAATAAGAGCCAGAACAAAAGCGTCCCTAAAAACAGAAGAAAACACAGACATTAACTGTTGTGACATCTTTATTTAAATCCAGTATGATGGTTAAGATATAATACATTATAATGTCATACTTTTATTTCCGTTAAGAGACATATAACAATGCCACCTTATTACCAGTTAAATATTCTTGTGCATAATTAAAACTTATGCTACAATACATTCAATCCCTTATCTACTCATCTTTTACTAATGCACTGCACTCTTAAAATGTAGAACCTCAAATTTGTACATACTAAAATGTATTGTAACTATGGTTACATTAATGTAATATTTTTTACGTATTATTAATAAATAATAATAACAATAAAATAAAATTAAATGTTTATTAACAATTATTAAATGAATAAAATGAATTAATACAACTAAATAGAAATAATCAAATAATCAAATATTGATTTAAACAATAATTATATTCATTAAATGAATCATTAATTTAGTCAATTGTCAATTGAAGTAAAAGCTGAATTTTAAAAATGTGCATGCATTTCAGAATTTCATAGTCGCCTATTCAGTTATGTCTAAATTTTTTCAAAATCTTAAGCATTTTATTATTTACAATTTTAAATTCACTCATTCTTGATTGTCAGTTTGTATATATATAACCAGCCAGAATGCTTTATACATTAAAGTCAAAGCAAAGAACTGCTGATTCAGTGCATCTGGTTTCTAATGGATCCAGGACATTTGAGATCTACTTTTAAAGTGAGAGGGCGTTTGCTCTTTGCTAGCCACATCAGTCAAATTTAGTTTAATAAAAAACAAGGACTCTCTGATGGCCTAAACTTACTAGACACAACAACTTTCAAAAATAAAACACACTGTTTCAGAAAATACACAAGACGTCATAACAATAATGTGTCCTTGTGTCTCCAAGGCTGTGACGGATGCTTACTTATAGCAGTCATTGTTGAATCGGTTATAGCTGCCGAGGGCCGTGAGGGCTCCGAGGCCGATAGCGTAAGAGAAAAAGATTTGAGTACCAGCATCGATCCAGACCTGAGAGAGACAGAAAGAGTAATGACAGTCAGACAAACAGATCCACCTCTGAAATGATTATCAAGCTCAAAGTGGCTCCAGGTACTCTGGAGAGAGACATAAAAGTCAGGTCTAAAAGTTTGAACGTCCTTAGAAACACTAAACTGAAACAGTTTTAAAGTATTGTGTGTCAGACCTATAAGCATAGAGAGAAAAATTGTGGAAAAAAAATTAAGCGTATTGAATTACTCTCACATTTATTCAATTGGATAAAAGCATATGATTTTATCCAAAGTGAGAGGGATGACTGATGCTCTACACAAAGCTGGAAGAGAACTAAAGGTCTCACCTGTGCCTCTCCGAGCTTAGACCAATCAGGTTTGACATAGTACAGGATTCCATCATAAGCACCAGGAAGAGTGACGCCCCTCACCAGGAGAATAATCAGGACCACATACGGGAACGTGGCAGTGAAATATACAATCTGTCAAAGACAAAAATATAGACAGTCAAGTCAACCGTTTTCATTCCTACAACTCACCACCTAAATATCACTAGCTCTTCAAAGGATCCTCTGCAGTGAATGGGTGCCGTCAGAAGGAGAGTCCAAACAGCTGATAAATACATCAGAATGAATCATACCACTTGATGTCTTGTAAACGAAAAGCTGCATTTTTGGAAGACTCAAATCCATTATTAAGCTTGTTTTAACTTTAAACTGTTAGTTCTTGCCAAAATATCAGTCTATAATCCCTAATGACACGTTCTCCATTAAAAACGTCCAACCCCTGTTGTCCTCTCACATCAAATACTACTAATATATTTGCTTAGAAGTGTTTTGGACTGTTTTCACTTGTAAACTGTGCTTGTTCTGTGTATATTTCTCTCCCAATTCAGACAAGATTATTTTTTTTACTGGACAATGTAACATTATGGCAGAGGAAGCATATTTTAGCTGAAAGCAATGGTGATCAATTTGGATTCTGACGGCACCCATTCACTGCAGAGGATCCATTGGTGAGCAAGTCATGTAATGCTAGATTTCTCCAAATCGGTTCTGATGAAGAAACAAACTTATCTACATCTTGGATGACTGTTTAGCCGATTTTAATTCTTGGGTGAACGATTCCTTTATTATTACTGTTAATATTGCTGATACATTCATTTGGTATTTGAAGTACAAACATTAAACTCTGGCACATAACTCACCCTCCACCGCATGTGCAGAAGCCAAGACTGATATCTCAAATCACGTTTGTTAAGCGGAGATGTTATATTATTTCTCAAAGAGATCAGATTTAGTAAAATACCCTAGCAACGACCTTGCAATGTCCTGGTGACCATTCACAACATACTTTCTTCAGAATATTTGACAATATGATATTTACCATGATAATAATAATAAATGTCCTTGTTTGCTAAATAACTTTGGCAGTCATTCATGTGCATTTAAGAGCATTTGCTAGACTGATCATACAAAGCCAGATATAATCCAGATAACATAATCTAGTTCAAACTAATATTATCAGTAGATTTATATCAGAGAATCTGCTGCACTGCATTTCTGGAATACATTTTATCTCTCTTGGGTCTCAGCAAGGATAGTGTTAGTCACATGCTGAGCATTGTATCATGTAAGTGAAGTTGAGACGCATACACTGCACATCTCACTGCCTTCTGTTTTTAGACCATCACTGATTTTTTCAGCAAGGAGAGGTTTATTGATTCAGTCCAAACTCTCTGAACTTTGAACTCTGATGATACGAGACGGATTGTTATCAGAGAGCATTTACATGAGACTTGCTCACTCTAAGCTTTGCTGGTTTATGGTCTTGGCTCACATGCCAGGTATGGTCTTACAAGCCTGGCAGCCTTCTGTAATTGCTCTATATAGACACATAAAAGTAGGACAGCCATTCTAGATCAAGCCCATCGCACTAAAAGCACGCCGTTCGGCCACAGATCTTCAATTGTTCCTGCAAACCCCCTCTTCTGAATTCCCTCGGGAAGACGAGCTCAGCTCAAAAAGTACAAAGCTGCCTCAAAAAGACAGTCAGGGTTTAGGACGTGCAGTGCGTGGTGAGAGCTTTCTGAATTCTCCACGTCATTCTGTGATATCTTTGTCTGTACACAGTCCAGAGCTGTATCACCTGAACAATAATGAATCCTGACACATCAATAAAAAAATGCTCTCTACCACAATAGACACTAGTCAATGATGGGTTAAAAAAATACTGGTAATATATAAATAATAATTGGCCACATATAAAATACTAGTCATATATAAATAATAAAATATAATACCTGTCATATGTAATAATAATAATAATGATGTAAGTAATATGATAAGTATAGTAAAATAATTATATAAATTGAATTATTTTAATAAATATTACATTAATATATTAGTGTTATACTATTCTATATTATTACTTATATATATATATATATATATATATATATATAAATTATTTTATTAAACAAAGATGCATCAAATTGATCAAAAGTGGAGTAAAGACATTTATGATGTTACAAAAGAGTTATTTCAAGCAAATTATTTTTTAAACTTTCTATTCAGCAAATAATCATGAAAAAAAAGTATCACAGTTTCCACAAAAACAAAGCAGCACAGCTGTTTTTAACGTTGAGTTTGAAGAAATATTTCTTGAGTACCAAATCGGCATATTAGAATGATTTTTGAAGGATCATGTGACACTGAAGACTGAAGTTATGATTTATGAGTAGACTTCATAGCATTAGCTGTCTGATGCATGTCAATTTAATCAATTATTTCTACTGCAGGTCAGATCAGACTTCTATCCATCCCCACTTTCAAGTGACTACAAAGACGCAGAAATAAACCTGAACTAAAAATACAGTCAGTAAACAAACTCTGTTCTAATTCCCATGAGGCCTGTGAATCTGGGGTAATCTGCCGCTTAGTATTTCTGCCCCGTAATAATTAATCAGATTCTGAAATAGCCAATTAGCTCACTGTAACACTGGTTTATTGTGTGTGTGTGTGTGCGTCAGTCATCTGAATGAGCTTGACTCAACGCTTACTCACAGTGTCCTTTCCATCAATGAAAAACTATGAAGGAAAAACACGAGCAAGTTCAAATAACCTACTTTCCACTATTGGCCTTCTTCAGCTGCTTCTTAGAAACATTAAGCCCTGCCTTGAGTAACTTGAGTGCAGAAGAAACGTGTTCATAATACAAGGATGACCTTCTATACAGTAATAAGCAGCAGAAATAAAATGGAGTTATTATATTACTAAGGGTTCATATGATCCCGCCTCCCGGAGAGAGAATGTGGCAGTTGGCCATTTGTACGAGCACCTTATCACGTCCCACTGCAGACACCCGCTCGTGACCGACCGATCTCACAGTGCCGTCCTGACAGGGCACTTTGTAATATTTCCCACCACACCCCCTTTGCAAATAATGTTGCTATGGTTACCCTTCTGCCTCACTCCTGCTCGACTGTGACAAAGCAGCAGTGGGCAGAGCTATGAGAATCAAGGTTACACAAGAAAGTCACATTGCACTTGAGAGCACAAGGGAAACGCAATATGATGCAGTCTTTGGCAAACACATTTTTATGAATTTATGTGCAGCATAATTGCAAGATTACATAAGTACATGTGAAACAACCTGCAGACTGACTGTTAAATTCTCATTAAATTTCAAAATGAGATAAAAAAGCTGGATTCAGCTGCCTATTTCTGTTACAAATCGCTGAAATTACTGGGAATATATACTGTATGTATAGTGAGCATGTTGCTCGCATGAAAGCTGTATCGATTCTCATCATCTCTGTCCTCTCTCATATGTACTGTTTGAAAGTCATTTAGTGCACTGATTAAATGAAATATAGGAATTTTAATAAATTTATCGCATTTTATTTATTAAAAATACTACTAAAAGTTACTGTTTCAAACATTTACATAAACCAGCATTCTAATTTTTAGTTGCATTTAGACTAAATCTGTCTTAAAACTACAAAGTTTAAGCTGTCACCATTATTTGTTTATTTCTTTCAGAAACTCTCACTGTGTCTGTGCCTGAATAATAAGGCTTAAATTAAATTCAATATTACACAATCTTACAGTTTTACACTCCTGTTCAAAAGTTTGGGGTTGGTAAGATTTAAAAAAAAAAATGTTTTTGAAGTCTCTTATGTCCACCAAAGCTACATTTATTTGATTTTTAAAAATACAGTATTTTTTGTTATAATTCAAAGTAAAAAATATTAGATTATAAATATAAATATAAATATTATTTATTCCTGTGAAGCAGATTACTCCATTCCAGTGTCACTTTATGTTTCAGAAATAATTTCAATATGCTGATTTTCTGCTACAATAGAAAGAACAGTTCAAAAGAACATCATTTATTTGAAATCTTCTGTAATATTTGAACATTTTTACAGCATTTGATCAATTTAATGCATCCTTTCTGAATACAAATATTAATTTATTTTATATATATATATATATATTACTGACCCCAAATGTTTGAAAGGCAAACATTACCTCCTTTTAGCTTTTGTAAGAGTATAGGTTTACTGTAGTTTAACTAGTGTCTAGTAGCTTCCCCAATCAACACAGCTCTTACGCAACCAAGCTTAAGTTGTAGCGCAGGTATTTGATTCTCTGCTGTCCATGTGACTGTGTGCTGCTTTTACCTGTCTTCACCCTACACAGGGTTCACACATGTAATGTGAAGTGCTAAAGAAAGAAAGAAAATGGGTTCTCACCTTTCCTGTTGACTTCACCCCCTTCCACACGCAGAAGTAAACCATCACCCACACGGCCATAAGACACAGCATCAGTTCCCAGTTTATGGCGCCTGGCTCATCCAGTCCATCAGAGATGTTCAGAACCTTGTTCCTGGGATGGACAGTGACATTCAGGAATGAAAGCACTGTATAACGCTCACAAAGCAGTTTTTATTTTAATCTATAAGCTATAGATTTAGTAGACTAAAGTTGTATAGTCTCAAATGCTAACAGCAGATGAAAAAACATCATACAGATTCAAGCTTGTACAGGCAGCACCACCTGCAAATTAAATGTTATACATTTATAACCGACAGATTGATGTGGGATTAATAACAGTTAACTGTACCACATCATTTAGTTGTTAATAACAAAGACTGTTTTTTTTAAAATGCATTCATCTTGTGAAGAGTGGTTACTGTATATACCACCCACTTCTCTTACGTAAATGTGGGTGGTGAAAGGCATTTCAAATATTGTTTGTTTGTGCAAGAAATGAACTGCGTAAAAAAATGATCACTCACTCCCAGAATTCAATGATAGGGGAACGCCTGTTTGCAAGCTCTTCGCACGTCAGGTTTCCGAATGTGGAGTTGCCAATAGTGCCGTTCTGGCAGTCGTCGTGGCGGAAGATCTCGATGCAGTTTTCGGTGTTCCACGGGTTGTCGCAGGTGGACCAGGGAAGCGTGGAATTGAAGGACTTTATCAAGTAGTAGAAACCCCAGGCAAGTACCATGATATAGTACGTGTTACAGAAGAACACAATCACCATGGAGGCGAAGCCAAGTCCTAAAACAAAGCAGTAACACATAACTGAAAATAAAGCCTTCAGGTGTACAGTATCTCTTATATAACGTGCTGATGAATCATGCATTAATTGAGGCAGTAAACAGAGTCAAATTTGATTTCATGTTGTCTTGGAGCTACAGAATGAAGCAAGGAAATACTGAAGGGCATTCACTGAAGTTATATACTGTCCTAAGTATATATGTACCCTTTTTTTTAGATAAAACATGCATTTAATTTTGAAATACATATGCATATCTATGTTTTATTTTTTTTTTTTGATGATAGAATTTTATAAAATATAATTTATATAATATTACATTTGTGGTAGGTAATAGTTTTATAAGACATGTAGTGGCTTAATTCTGATATAAGCCATTTCATTAAAAAAAGAAACATATTTAGATATAAAGTATACAAAAAATATAAAAATTACAATATTATTAATAACAATATTTTAATGTATTCATTTATAATACAGTATAACTAGGGCTGGACGATATGGCAAAAATTTATATCACGATATATTTCTTAATTTTGGTCGATACGATATAATTCCGATATCGATATGGACAATATTAAAAAGCCTCAGGAAAAAAACTGCAGAGGACACACACAATGGATGTCTGCAAACTAAATTTGCAAA
>JAUMHE010000055.1:2812721-2824571 GCA_032359235.1 Enteromius mattozi
GATGATAGATAGATAGATAGATAGATAGATAGATAGATAGATAGATAGATAGATAGATAGATAGATAGATAGATTGACAGACAGACAGACAGACAGATAGACAGACAGATAGATTGACAGACAGACACAGATAGACAGACAGACAGACAGACAGACACAGATATACAGACAGACAGACAGACAGACAGATGATAGATGATAGATAGATAGATAGATAGATAGATAGATAGATAGATAGATAGATAGACAGACAGACAGATACTGTAGATAGACTGATAGATAGACAGACAGATAGACAGACAGACACAGACAGACAGACAGACACAGACAGACAGACAGACAGACAGACAGACAGACAGACAGACAGACAGACAGACACAGACAGACAAAGACAGACACAGACAGACAGACAGATAGACGACAGACAGACAGACAGACAGGCAGACAGACACTGTAGATAGACTGATAGATAGATAGATAGATAGATAGATAGACAGACAGACAGACAGACAGACAGACGACAGACAGACATACAGATACTGTAGATAGACAGATAGACAGATACAGACAGACAGACAGACAGATAGATAGAGATACAAAGATAGATAGATGCTGATGACAGTGTGTTGTTCAGGCTGACAGGAGGGGAGCTGCTGGACAGGATTCTGGAGAAAGGCAGTTACACAGAACAAGATGCCAGTCGTGTGATATATCAGGTGCTGCGGGCGGTGAAGTATCTGCACCAGCTGGGTATTGTGCATCGAGATCTAAAGGTAGCTGAGAACTAAATCTAACACTTTCACTTTCAGAGCTCTCAAACTGAGGGGCTTTCATGTGATGCTCTGAGAGTGCTTTGATACAGTACGTTTGATTAAAAAGTTTTAATTCCAGTTTTCACTGTGGGTGCTTTGCATGCAGCTAAATGGATATTACAATCATAATAAGTTCTCTCTCTATTAGCCAGAGAATTTACTGTATGAGACTCCATTAGAAGAATCCAAAATTGTCATCAGTGACTTCGGTCTGTCTAAAATGGAAGAGCAGGGCACTCTTTCCACAGCCTGTGGGACACCTGCCTATGTTGGTAAGAGAGTTTATTATTATGATTATTACCTCATATCACGTGCAGTAACATACAGATTCAAACTCGGAAAATCATGGTTCTAGTACTCGCAGATCTGAAGATCTAATGTGACACTGAGAGCATCTTTCATCTTAAAAAAAAAAAAGCATTTATAAAGTCATTTTTTCTCACTGTCAAGCTGTTTCATCTTTGATGACAAACATGTGTGAGTTTCTTTCTTCTGTTGATCATGAAAGAAGATATTTTGAAAAATGTGGGTAACCAAAAACTACTATAACAGAATTTTATAATTGAATGAACTGTGTCTTTAAGAGCCCTACATAATCTAAAACAGGTGTGTTTTAAGTGCTGCAAAGAACCACTGAAGAACCGATACTTTTAAGAGCCTAGTCTTTACCATTGACTGTATGTGTTTGTAGCTCCTGAACTTCTACAGCAGAAAACGTACGGTAAAGAGGTGGATCTCTGGGCTATTGGGGTCATTACATTTATTCTGTGAGTGCTGGATTAATATTATTCATCCTACATGAATAAAACTCCAGGATGAAGAGTTTGTATCAGCAGTTTTTGATTTTCTGGCAGACTCTGTGGCTATCCTCCATTCTACGATGACAATGACACACAACTCTACAAGCTGATCATAAAGGCTGAATATGAATTTGATTCACCATACTGGGATGACATCTCTGACTCCGGTATGACCACAGAAATATTTAATCTCTTTTATTGTATTTTATGAATGACCAAATCACATTCATAGCATCCTCATGAATGCCCATATAATAATGCTCCATGCCTCCTAGACCGGGTCAGAAGCACTGTATGTATTGATTTTTAATATAGCAAAATTACATATTTATATCTGATATTTCGATTTAGCATTATTTAATACTACTCTTATGAAATGTGTAAAAATGAAAAACGTGAAATTTTGAACTGAGGAGGATGATTTATGAATGTACAAAACACTTAAATGTCAGACACCAAAATACTGTACAAAATCAAGAGTCTAACAATTTTCTTAGTTTTAAAAATATTTAATTTTTACATAAAAATTTTAAAATGTATTTTAAATTTACATTTTAGAAAGTTATATATAATTATATATAATATATAAATATATTTAATTTAATACCTAGGAAACTACTTTTTGTTAAATTTTTTTGCTTGAAAAGCATGCTTGCGCATAATGCATTGTGCTCATTATGCAATGCACTCTTAAAGGGACAGTCCACCCAAAAATACAAATTCTGTCACTGTTGTTTTGCACCTTTATGACTTTGTTTCATTCCATGGAACAAAAGGAGATATTTTAAAGAATGTTTCAATAATTTTTGTTAATGCAATGAAAGTCCAATGAGGTCTAAAACAACACTGGACCCACCCAATTGTACTGTACTTACTTTTTTATATATTTGTATTGATGCACTCTGATCCATTTAAATTATAACCAATGTTTTTGCTTTCTGCAATAGCTTAGGAAATAATTGCATGAGATATGGAATCAAAGCATTAATGCTTTCATGAGCGGTTTTAAAAACTTCTCTCATTATATTAATGCAGAATGTTTTATAACGCAGCCCTAAACAGGCCAAATGCTGGCAACATTAAGTGGTATTGATCTTCTTGTGTTCTCTGCCTCTTCCTGCCCACTAATGCTTCAGCAAAAGACTTCATAGTTCACATACTGCAGAAGGATCCAGCGAAGAGGTTCAATTGTGACCAGGCCTTGCAGCATCCTTGGTGAGTCCATAAATAGCAGGAAAGAGGCGGAAGGGGAGCTGAAGGGTTGATCAGCGGTAAAAAGAGAGGCTGACCTTGAAGAACATATGAAGAGTTGAGACACATCTGTGCAGCGGTGTGGGAGGGCGTGCGTAGACAGGAAGAGGATTATGAAATATGGAATAAACAGATGTCTCTTCACCTGCAGCACTCTGAGGTCTTTAAGACAATTATGATTTTCAGAAAAGAAATGGAACAGAGCGCTCAAAGAAGCAATGGATTTAGAAAAATACGGATAATTGAGGCATAGGATTTTTTTGGTACTTGAATAACCCATTATAGCTTCCCAGAAGAAACTTTTAATTGATGTTTCTCAAAAGAGCCTTTTGAATTTCTAATTATGCTTCATTCTCTTACCGTCATCTTTGTCTGAAATGTTTCTCTTAAAGTTCCTTAAGAGAAATTGTTGACATAAAGTAAAACTAAAGAGATATTAAATGTATGTGGATAGCGGCTCAGATCAAATTGGTATGGATTGGTATTGGTATAATTGCACAGAATTGTGAGAGGTATAAAAGGAATTTTAGCTTTCTACTTAGATCATTGCAAGATACTGTATGAGTTGACTGAATTTATGACTGGTGTTGTAGTGTGAAGATATACAGTAACATTCAAAAGGCTGATCTCAGTAAGATTTTTTAAATGTTTTTGAAACAAGCCTCTAATGCAGACCATTTAAATATTTTTAAAAAATGTAATTAAAGGGTTAGTTCACCCCAAAATTAAAACCCTCATGTTGTTCCAAATCCATAAGGTCTTCGTTAATCTTCAGAACACAAATCAAGATATTATTGATGAAATCAGAGAGCCATCCGACCCTTCATAGACAGCAATACCACTCCTAGAAGTTGAGCCACTGATGTCACATGGACTCTTTTACCGAAGTATTTACTACGTTTCTGGATCTGGGATCATTTAAGTTGTATTGCTGTATATGGAGAGTCAGATGGCTCTCTGATTTCATCAAAAACTTCTTAATTTGTGTTCAGAAGACGAACAAAGTTCTTACGGGTTTGGAACGACATAAGGATGAGTAATTAAGGACATTTTGGGGTGAACTAACACTCTAATATTTAAATATTTTTTAAAAATGCATTTTATTTCTATGATGCAAGGCTGGATTTTTAGCATCATTACATGATCACATGATCCTTCAGAAATCATTCTATGCTGATTTGCTGCTCAAGAAACAATTCTTATTATCATCAATGCTGAAAACAGTTGTGTATTTCCAAGATTCTTGAAAAATAACTTTTATTTAAAATAGATATCTTTTTCTAACATTATAAATGTTGAGTATAATATTACTCTTACTGACCTCTTGTTAACATTTGAACAGTTGTGTACATATTAACTTCTGAATGAATATAATTGCTTCTTAATGGCAGGATATCAGGAGGTGCGGCTCTAGACAAGAACATCCACCGCTCAGTGTCAGCACAGATTCAGAAAAAGAGTCACTGGAAGGTAAGAGTGAAGAAAACAAACCTGAGGCAACTTTAATCTGCCAACATCACAGTCTCAGTATCATACAGTCATGGCCCACCTGATGCAATTGTACTTTTTTCATCTGGTTGGTTGACTGGGTTGAGTTCAAATCAGGGTTCTGAAACAAACTAGTTGGGGAAGCACTGCATTAGTTGTGTCTAAGTGGGCTGTTTTTGAGTAAGTAAGAGCACTACTAAAGCACAAGCCTCCCATCCTCCATGTGTAATGTGTAAAATAGCTCTATATGACCCGTGTCTGTGACCTCTGAGGCTGATACAGCACTTTGCATTTGTAAATGTATGGTTACTTTAGCGGCATATGGAGGCTTTGTTATTATTTGCCGCCAGTCGTTTGTTGCTCTTCTCTTGATTGTCTGCCCTGCCATGCAATTACGGCTTGTACCTTTAAAAGGGCAAATGCTGTAATTGCTGTAACTATCAGGCTTTTAGTTCCAGTGCAATAAATGCCTCCAAACATTAAACTGACTTTTCTGCTCTTATATGCAGCGTAGGTTTGCTGTTTGCCATTTAAAGATATTTGCTGAAGTTCACTAGATGGTGCAGCATTATCTCTGGTGTCTTGTCTTCCAGAGAGCCTTTAATGCCACCATCATCGTGCGTCATTTAACAAAGAAAACCCACTCCGGGGAAGACGATGAAGGGAATCACTCCACAGGTATAGGTGAGGAGACATCACATGACTATGATTACCTGTAGATGAAATTCAAGACAACAGCACCAAAATGATTTTGCATTTATACAAGAAATTAATATGGAGTAACCAGTATTTTAGACTAAATATGAACATATGTTTTTTTTTCTTCACTGTTTGTTGCATAATCATTAGACCCAAAGAACCTAAATGGATTATGAGTCAGTAATTTCTTTGCATTCCATCTTGATAAATGAAATTGCTACAATTTTGATGATGTTGACATGAATTTCACATAGATTTCTGTTAGAATTTATTTGAATTTCATTCCACACTTCCACACAAAATCTAATTTTAGATTTAATAAATCAAAGTTTTTTGTTGTTGATGAAAACAAATTATTTGACTTTTTCTGCAGGAACCATCTGACAATCTTCTGGCAGTAAACCGAGGCTCTGTTAAAAGAATAGTTCACCAAACATGAAAACTGTGTCATTTACCTACGCTCATGTTGCTCCAAACCCTTGAAAAAATGAATTTCTTTCTTGACCCTCATTGTGTGAACAGTGAAAGAAGCAGTGAACAAATTCTGTGAAGATCCAAAAACATGAAAACAATTTGCGTATTCAAATTTGCCACGTGCCAATTGGTTATGAGACATGTAAGAAACAATAGCGTTCAGCATCACCCACAGTAAACTCTGTGAGATGCATCTTCATGCACATATTGAACTATATTCAAATGAGAATGAATGTCTGAGAACTGCAGTGGAGTTAAAATTGGCAAGTAATGGATATTAATCTACTTTATAAATGCATCTTACAAAACATATGGTTAACGGTTCATCCATGTTTAACTTTTTTGACCTCAGATTTTTAAATTAAATTTTCTTGATCTTCTGGTGAAAATACGAATGTTTTTCCTAGTGACACGTGCCAGACTTTTTCAATCATTTAATATACTTAAACCATTTCTTTGCTTTTTTTCTTTCTTTGCTATAAACTCTTTTTGTTTTCTGAGATTGACAGCAGGGTTATTATTGTTAACTAAAAGGGAAAATGAAACCATAAGAAAACACTGGATTTAGAATATGTTAGTGCTGGGCAACAATTAATCGCTGTTTTAAATAAAACTGTTAATTGCTTTTAAATAAAAGTTTGCGTACATAATATGTGTGTGAACTGTGTATATTTATTATGTACTGTATATATAAAGTTACACACATACAGTATATAATTAGAAAATATTTACATGTATATATTTATTTTCATGTAATGTATATTATATACAAACATATTTAACATATAAACATAACTTATTTTTCTTAAATATATATTGCATGTGTGTGCATTTATATATATATATATATGCAATAAAAATACACAGTACACACACATATATTATGTACACAAAAACTTTTTACTAAACTAATTTTGCATGCTCATTGCTCTAAAATACCGAGGTGTGCTCTGATTGGCTAGCTATCTAGTGCACTGTGATTGGCTGAATACTGCAAGCATGCAGCAGAAATGTTACACCCCTTACCATAAAATGATGCTGCATCCCAGCACTATGACACCAAAACAATAAAACACATCACAAACGAGGCATTTGTTGCATCCAGTGGAGACATAATTACTGATTATTATGACTTAGTGCTCTCTTTTTACGTGTCGCATTGCATTGCGCCTTGTAAACATAACACCATGTCTGCATTTGCAATCAGAGAAACGACAAACAAGCACTGCCCTCCAATTTGAATAGTAAATAGCAGATTCTTTTAATAAGAAAACGTAACTTACTTAAAGGTTGTGAGTCAGAAGCGCCAGACTGTCCTTGCAGAGGTAGAATTGCTCCACTTTATAGTCTCTGTGGACAGCCAGCACAGACTACTCTCCAAGTTTTATGAGCCTGTCCTCCGTAAATATGCTAAAGACACTCTAATATTAGGTTTGAACTGTTCTGGAACAGTGTTGTGAATACAACTTGACCACTGATTTCTATTTGTGTCCTCTTTGGATCCACAAACAGAACGACACACAGCACGTCCAGCACATGGCACCGCAGCAACACTACAGTGAGAATAATAGTTTTGCCTTCTTTCTTTGTGTAAACATTTGGGCAGGGTTTGAAAACAAACCTGCTCTGTGATGTAGAAAAGTGGGGGTGTATTTAAACTAGCTGCTTTAGGGGGGCGTGGACAAGTCATAACCTTTATAAAGAATATCTCTTTGGTTTTGAAACATTAATCTTTGCAACTTTGGGGATCTTATCTATGCACTAAGAGCTTGTAACACTCCAAAGAGAAAGGAAAATTTGAAAATGTATCATATGACCAATTTTAAATCTTTTCAACACAGTAGTAAAAACATATAAATGATACTAAAACATCACTGATTGACAGGCCCCTATCATTGCATGCTTGAGAAAAGAGCATTTCACTTAACTTTTCTCAAAAAGAAAAATCGTTCAGATTTGGAACAACACAACCATGACACAATTTTCATTTTAGGGTCTGTGGTCAGTGTGTTGGGCAGATTGACACAGACTCTGAAACACACCTGTGCTTTAAACATACTGCTGTCAGTGAGCCTTCTGCCAGAGCTACTGTTGCTACACTTCAGTGGGCTGCCACTGTAAAACTACCCTCCGTGGAGAGCAGCTCCTTCACAACTCGTGTTTTCATAAGTGTTCTACTCCCCGTCTACTTGTATTTGATGCATAACAGCATGCTGCTATTTGACAGAACACAATATTTAGTCATGTAGTACTGTCTGTCAGTTGTGAGTATACTGTCACTTGAAGCATATCAGTGGCATTTCAAAAATATGGCATAGAATAGGATATTACATTAGATAAATGAAGTAAATAGTAACTGTTGCTTTGTATCTGTGCTCTGATTACATTGTGGAATAAATAAACCGAACTGCATGTCGTGTTGTGAATCTGTCACAGGGATGATATACGAAGAAAAGGACAGAGCCAAAAGAAAAGATTTAGATTTTGAATGCTCGCCATCCATTGTCTTCCCCTTTATAAGCAATCTCACAAAAGCACACAGCCCATAAATTAAGAACAACAACAGAGATTCTCCAGCACTGACTGTAATGATAGGCTGATAAGACAGATACGCTGCCCCCTCTAATTCATGGAAAGAGCTCTATGTGCACGGACCAGCCGTCAACTTCATGAAATCTGGCCCAAACTGATAATTCAATCAATTCTGTTAAAAAAAAGACATGAATGGGCACGATACATGAGCTCATGATCTGAATATCAGTGAGGATGACTGTGGTTTTGGAGAACAACTTATGAGACTTGTAAAAGGGGATATTTATAGAAAAAGGCAGTATGAACCAAGGCAGTCTGATAGCCTTCTGTGAGAAACAGATTGAAGTGAAGTGACTTGTGGCCAGGTATGGTGACCCATACTTGGAATTTGTGGTGCCTTGCTCAAGGGTCTCACCTCGGTCGTGGTATTGAAGGTACCTACAATCCCCGCTGGACTGGGACTTGAACCCGCAGCCTTCGAGCCTTCGAGTCCAACTCCCTATCCATTAGGCCACAACTGCCCCTGGCAGTTTGAAGTTTGGGTTATAAAATAAAATAAAAAAATAAAAAAATAAATAAAAAATAAATAAAATAAAATAAAATAAAATAAATAAAATAAAATAAAATAAAATAAAATGTCACTTTAAGTAAAAGATGCTTTATTTAATACATTTTTAAATTATAATTTATTTAAATTTTACATACATGAACCATTAAATGTATATTATTTAATGTAACTGTGTATATATTTAAATGTTTTATTATTTTAATGTATTTAGAAAGCATAAAAAAATCTATCTATCTATCTATCACCTACTGTGTGTGTTTTGTAATATATGAACAAGTAGTTAAAATTGAATCCAGTAGGGGGCACTTTAGGTCTCTTTTTAGCAGTTATGCAAGACATATTTCCAAACATCAATAATTGCATCTTTTTTAATGATCATAATTTATAAAAAAAACTATTATTTGAATAAGTAACCTAATTCTACAAACTTGGCTTCTTTATTTCTTGATAACCCCTTTTTTTTGCCAAATATTTTAAAAGAAAAATAGTCATGGACATTTCTTTTTCTTTAAAAATAACTTAATGTGTGCAACATTTAGTTCAAATCTATATTCATTTGTACATATTTACGCACAACAGATAAATGTACAGTAAGCGCAGTCACAACATTATTGGCTGGTGTCTATGTGATGATATTTCCATTTGGCAAAGAAGCTTAAGCCCGGCCTAATTATCAGATGAATGGAGAGTGATTAATGGTTAATGTTTTATTGACGTTAAATAAGATCATCCACTCAGCATGATTTACTACACGCTTCAAACAGACATCGAAACAAGCAGATCACACAGTAAGAATATGAAACGATCAACCTCGGCACTCCAAAAGCGGTGTAGGGGAGAAAACAGAAGGCCATTACGGCTGAGAGTTATCCATCCTTATCCTAAACTAATGAGACAGATTCCTGAAAGCTTTTCACTGTACATAAAAACCCAGGAAAAAAATGTCCCAGTGACCCGGAGACTCTTAGCAGCTGTAGTCGGAGTCCAAGGGGAGTACAAAAATATGTTTGATCTC
Organism: Enteromius mattozi; assembly: GCA_032359235.1. NCBI lineage: Eukaryota > Metazoa > Chordata > Actinopteri > Cypriniformes > Cyprinidae > Enteromius > Enteromius mattozi. The sequence continues at coordinate 2,822,361 of JAUMHE010000055.1, forward strand.
ACTTTTTAATGTAGTGCAAATGACTTTTATGAAATGAAAGTGTTTAGCACAACAACAACAACATTATTCTGCTCTTATCAAAAGACGGTAGCTTTAATAAAACAGCTCTTGATAGAACATTAAATATCCTGAAGTATTGCGGTTTTGAAGGAACCATGAGGAAGCAATTTACAGCACCGCAGGCAATTACATATTAAACAATCTCAAAATGGTCTGCCAGTTAAGACGTGTTGTCAGGTTGTTCCAAGGCAGAGAATGCGAGCGAGCTCTCTGATTGGTCGAGGGAAATGCTCCACTGGCCAATTAGAATGCAGCGCCCCCAGAAGCGTGATTTGAAAGTGCATGCATACCACTAGAACAGCCACAGCTAATGCAGTGAATAAATATCTAATGGAGAGGTTATTAATCAGATATGCCTCAAGTAATGCACAGCGTGACCTGGATTACCACTAACATCTCCAGACACCTGAACTGTCTCGTCCACTTAACTGCGGCTGAAAGGTCATCGTCTGCTTTGCCAGCAAGCATGCACGCTTGGGGTGTTTTTCCAAATCTGAAAGAACTTGAAAAATGAAAAGTGACTAATTAAATTGTAGCCTCATTCTTGGAAAAGTCCTGTCTCGGAAAAAAAAATCAAAGCAGGCATTGTTAAACTCTGGACACTTGAATGGATTTATTTTCTTTAGCTTTTTTGAAGGTTGAAGGCCTATGTATCTGCATGTCTGTTTTATTTAGGGATGAGCTATATGGGAAGCCAAAGTTATATGGGAAGCCAAAGTCAAAAACATCACATGACCAGCTGAGTATTCAATAATACCACGTGTTTGAATTAAGTAATCATTTTTTCTATTTAATTAAGTAATCTACTGAATTAAGTAATCATTACTAATCACTATTCTACTGAATGAAGTAATCATTTTTTCTATTTTTTTTTAAATAAAGTGTTACCATAACATTTATTATTATTATTATTAACATCATTATTATTGTTTAATATATTTATTAATATATAAGTACAAAAGTCTCATAAATTAAAATACTACTGTTGATGAAAACCTTCCTGCATTTGTCATGCTGCCTGTCATAACAGAGAATATACTATATTAGTGACATGTGGAGATGATCATATTATATATTATACATCCACGTTTTAATACAAAGCTCATATTGTCTAAAAACACATTTTTATGTTCTTCACAAGTCCAAACCACATGGTGCCAGACACTTAACCCAAAGCTGAGGTCTTAAAACATGACCGTCACAACCTATTTGGGGTTGAAGCGCACGAGTGCATGTTAGTTGAAGAATATTCCGTCTTGTTAACAGAGCTGTGTTTACTGCCTACTTGGCTTTTTTCCATACCACAATCTGCTACCCATCTGGCATAACTCATTTTAATTAAGACGGTGATTTTCTTAAAAAAAAAAAAAGAGCAAAAAGAAAAGGAAAGTTTGTATGGGGGGTTCTTAGTCTCATGAATTTCCTGTTTCTGGTCGTGCGATGACAATGGAAACTGCAATTATGCTGAGGTGTGTTTGAGAACACCTGCCACTGTCCATCTCCATGAGTGTTTCCAGCAGGCCATGGTGCGCCGCTAGTCGACTCTGACAGCCTGCCGTAGCTACTATAATGCTTCACTGCCCAGCAATAGAGCCAGATGTTTCTAACATGACAGAGCCGATAGAAAAATCCATTAATGCTCAAAACAATAGCTTGGTCTGTCCTCCGCTGTCGCTGGAATCGCAGATCAGAGGGTCTCCGAGATGGTGCTCAGGTAATATTGCTGGAGTGGCCATTTTTGCTCACTTTTGTGGATAACAATCCTCAATCCACTTATTCTAGAGCAGGGGAGAGTGTGAAAACACACTTTGACTTGACCGAATGCACCTGCGTCTTGCTCAAACACAGACTTGTCTGACGCAATGGCAAATTGCGAGATCTTTTCCAAGATGTCCTTAATCACAGAAGAAGGGTGAGGATGAAAGCCTCATATACAGTGGGTACGGAAAGTATTCAGACCCCCTTAAATTTTTCACTCTTATATATATCTTATATTGCAGCCATTTGCTAAAATCATTTAAGTAATTTTTTCCCTCGATTGCAACCAGTCGTCCTGTCCCTGCAGCTGAAAAAGACCCCCACAGCATGATGCTGCCACCACCATGCTTCACTGTTGGGACTGTATTGGACAGGTGATGAGCAGTGCCTGGT
>JAUMHE010000055.1:2870713-2894428 GCA_032359235.1 Enteromius mattozi
TGTGATTTTGTTGTCAGCACATTCAACTATGTAAAGAACAAAGTATTTAATAAGAATATTTCATTCATTCAGATCTTTTTTTTTTTTTTTTTTTAATAAAAATATATATATTTACTAGCCTTTTTATGGCATAAACAGAACTATAATAAGAGATTACTACAAATTAAGCAACTATTCAAAAATGCTGTGCTGCTAACTATGGCGGCCAAACAGAAAGAGATTTAGAGCATCTCATACCCATAAATCCACAGCCAAACAATCTCCTGCATCACCTGTTTCAATGCTACACATCTATATATACTGCCAGAACTTTATACTCCAAAACTCGCATCCAGCATCCTCTGAGAAACATCATATTTACACAAACTCTTTCTCCCTTAAAAAAGCTCTTGCTTGACCCCCAAAACTTAAAAACACTTCCATCTTAGAGACCACACAATAAGAGGGAGAGGTAAAAATGCATTTCTCAGGCGCCGGGGTGGTAGTGCGGGCTGTAATTAGGGGTCCGTGGATCACCCGTTCCCAGAGGTCATCTACCGTGAGTTTAACAAACACGCTGTAGCCGGCAAACAGACACGAGGCGTTGTGTAGGAGGACATTCACGTGTGATGTACAGATATAATGAAACGCATTTTAATACAACAGATCAAGAGAATAAGACCCTTATTAGAGCAGCCGCTGCATTCAGAACCAGTCCAATCCAGAAAGAACAAACTTAAAGTCACTATAATTGGCAATGTGAAGGTCAAACAATGTGTGTAAATGAAAAGACAATGAATTTAAAGATGTCTGCAGTAAGAATGCCAGTCACTGACTGCAACTGAATTTTTCTTTTAGCTTTTTTATACAATTTTCAACTTTACTTAAGGTTAATATTAGCTAGTTTGCTGGTTTTGTTACTGTTTAGTTGTTTCTTATGAAAAAATATTATTGAACATTTTTATTTTAAGCGATTTTCCTTTATGAAAATATTTAAACATGAGTAATTTGAACCAATTTAATAATCAAAAATACCTAAAATAAAATGAAACTTGTGAAACTGTAAAACTAGAGCCACCAGAGTCAGGAATGGTGGGTTTTTTTTGTTTTTTTTACCAGACTAATTTATTATTTTTCACTACAGCACAACCGCATCCGCTTGAATGTTTACGCATCTCTGTGTTTATATTTGTCACACTATAATCTCTGCACTGATTCAGTCTTTGTTGTGAACTATGTGGTAATTATCTGTGTCCTGACCCGTTCCACAGCGCTACAAAATTCAAAGCTGCTAAAATTTGCACCCTGCTATGGAAATTCTTCATTCCTACCCACTCGTCTTACTCTTTTACCAATTTTTCGTTAAATATTTTAACTGATTTACACATACACAACTCATTTGTTCCTCAATGACTTTCACAAGAATCTAGTTATCATCAATAATCACTGACTGGACTGCAGGTGCATTCAAATGACAATTTTTCCCCACTTAATATTAAGATTTTCCATCCTTCCAACTTTAAGGGTCTCTTTAGTTACTGAAATGTTGGAAAAGAGGTAAAACAAAAAAAAAAATACATACATTAATGTTTAAAAATGTACGGTTGGTAAAATGTTTAAATGTCTCTTTAAGAGTCTCTTATGCTCAGTAAATCTGTACTTATTTGATAATGAAGCACAGTAAAATATGTAATCTTGTGAAATATTATTGCAATTGAAAATATCAGTTTTCTGTTTGAATATTTTAAAATATAATTTATTCCTGTGATGCAAAGTATCATTACTCCAGTCTTCAGTGTCACATGACCCTTCAGAAATCATTCTAATATGCTGATTTGAGGCTCAAGATACATTTTGTATTATATTATCAGTGTTGAAACAGTTGTGCTGCTTAATATTTTTGTGAAAACTCATTTTTTTGATAAACCGAAAGAACAGCAGTTCTTATTAATGTAAGACTTTCCTGTCCCTTTTAAATCATTTGAATGCATCCCTGCTGAATAAAAATATACAGTACATTTCTTTAAACGAAGATAATCATTTTAATATACTCTAGAGTTTTTATTCTATTTTTAGTGCTCCACAAAAATCCCATCACCATCAGAACAGAGTTTTTAAGATAATTTGGGGCTGAGCTCACAGTGAAAGACTCCTAATCAATATGACTTTGGAGGACCCTCAAACAGATGTAGCAATACTCCTCTTGGAAAACATTGAGAGACAGAGAGAAGCCGGCTGCTGTTCAGTGGATTAGGCCCAGGGCTCTGGAGTGCTGCTGGGAGCTGGAGAGACCCCGTCACACTCGCCCTGTTTACAGTGTGAAGAGTGTTTTTATGTCGGTGTTTTTGAAGCACCTCTCAAAGCCTGGGCCAAGGCACCGGGGCAGAGCTTACATTGGGAGAAGATGCACTCCACTGAGCTGCTGTCTCTTACACACACACACACACATTCCCGTCGGCTTAAGGGCATGGATCACTGACTCACACACACACACACACACACACACTGATCAGAGAAAAAGAACGCCTGTGTATTGTAAATGTAAAAATAAGCCAGTGTGGTAATCACTGAAAGAGCCCACATATGCTCTCGGCCCACGCCAACAGGGATTTCGCCCCCCCCGGCTAACTCTTATTACGATAAATGACAGTGAGCTTGTTTCTCGTTTCAATCCGGCCTGAAAATCCTGAAATGACAAAGGGAATTCAATGTGTGATTCAAAAGTTGATCTGTTCCAAAACCTAGTGAGCTGCTTACTATAATTATGCTGCCTGCTATTACACCTTGAAGCCAAAAATCTAAGACGGCTTCACATACTGAATACATTAATCACAGTATTTCTACTACAAACTGATACAGAAGAGAGAAAATGTATGCAAAATGAGAGAAGCGCATCAAGAGGTCAAGGTTTAGCTTAGTTTGTTGGAAAGGTCCAGTGAAGCCATGGATGGCAGATGCTTTTAGGATGCAAAAAGTAAACATTTGCGGAGCGTTAAAAATAAATGGGATTAATATTTTGTATGGCCTTGTATTTTATGCTATTTGTGTGATGCAACAAATACTAAACAGACTAATAAAGCGTAGATAAATAGAAAACATAAATATAGAAATAAATTATTGAATAACAAAGATAAACAGATAGACAGACGGAACAAAAGAATGATGGATGGAGGATTGTATGGATAGGATAATAGATGATAGAACGATGGATATATGAAAGAATAGAATGACAGATGATAGAACAATAGACGGATGGATGAAATTAATAGATGGATGGATAGAATATGGATGACAGAAGGATAGACTGATGAATCAATGGATGCATAATAGAAGGATGGATCCATGGATAGATGATAGAAAGATAGATGGATGGATGGAATCATGAAGAATAGAAGGAGAGATGGATGGATAGCATTACAGTTGAGAGATGAATCATTGATGAATGGATGGAATAATATATGATAGAATGATGGTGCATAAAATGACATTAGAAGGATAGATGAACGGATAGATGGAATAACAGATGATAGAAAGACGGATGGATAGAATGAGATATTAGAGGGATGGATGGAATGATAGATGACAGAACAATGGATGATCGATAGAAGGATGGATGGATAGAATATAAGTTGATAGAAGGAAGGATGGAGGGATTGAATGAGAGATGTTAAAAGGATGGATGGATGGATGGAATGATGGATGACAAAAAAATGGATGGATGACAGAAGGAAGGATGGATGTATAGAATGACAGATGTTAGAAGGATGAATGGATGGACAGAGTGACAGAAAAACAGACAGAATGATAGAAAGAACAACAGGAAGAATAGGAAGAGAGACAGACAGACAAGTAGATAGATGACAGATAGAATCTAAAACATTTCTTTAAAGTCTGCGTGAACTGGAAGTTAGCGACCGATTTTACGATTTTACGATGTTTCTACTGCGATTTGATTGGATGTAGTAATGTAAGCACTTCATTCAGAAATTAACTCTGGCAGTTGAAGGGGCGTGGTTAATGATGTCATGCTCATGCTAATGCCCAAGCCGTCAAACTGATGTCATCAGAGAAGGCCCGTCATTTCAGAGGGGAGGAGCATTTTCAGATTTGGATTAAAGATTACAAAGGAATTTACTTAGTCAATTTTTGACTTTAAAAACATCTAATATGTATGTAACATGATAATGTCGATGTCGACAGATAAAAGAAAACTATTATTAATAGCATTTCATGACTAGGCTTTGGGACGGCACTATTGTGTTTGTGATGAACATGGCTCTCCTCACAGACACTGAACTGCTGTCACCATTACAACAGCACTCTCCCTCCAGTATCAACACCGGATGACTCATCACTTTTCGCTGACTAACTCTTTTCTTGAACGAGAGCGAGGGGGGGCAGGAGTGATAAGAAGATTGTCAGGCCTGGTGCTAGAGGGGAAGAGAGACAAACCCAGAGAGATGGGCATATCTCAGCGCTGCTGGCTGCCTCTGATAAGCACTGATAAGGCATCTCTTTGATGTTCAGTTAAGTGTAAAATTAAAATGCGCCAAAAGCCGAGGGGCGAGCGGCACCCCCTTCTGCAACTGAAGGCAGGAGGATTTTCCTCTCTTCTCTTTGGCTCCTCCCTCGCTTGCCTCTCTCTCAAATCAGGCAGGTGCTAATTGTATGGGTGTCTGTCCCGTAGTGCTTATATAACGTCCAAATCATATATCAAATCATTTTCAATCTTTCATCTGGCTATCATTAAGTCTCATTATCCACATGGCCTGATTACAGATCCAATTAACCTTGTTTCTCTGAGCCGTGGCTCTGCTGGCGTGCTTATAGTTAATAATTTCTCTAATTGAAAAACTGTAATGTCAGAATCACAGATATGAAAACACTTAGTTGCCTGGCAGCTGCAATGACGCCATAAAAAACTGGCACTGGCCAAATGAAATATTAATACGTCTGGAGACGCTTCTAGAAGCTTCTAACCTGATTCGTCACATCTGACCAAACAGATTAAGCCATTTATTGTAGAGTCATATTCTGCACTCAGCTTGAGTCTAGGAAGCACCACATTTCAGATAAGCCAATAAATATTTTCATGGTGTGGCCAATAAACAATAAATGGCTGATTTTAAAATCTAGGACTTTGACTAAAAATAGAAAAAACTGCTGCAACTATTACTACTACAAATAAAAAATGAAAAATAAAAACATACACAAAAAAGTAAGAATTAGGGAAAAAAGTGTAAAACATTGAAAAAAGTTAATTTAGGCTTTATACGAATGTAAAGTATGAAAACGTATGATAAATAGAAATATTTTAAAATTACATGTATTAAAAAAAATAAAGGAATTAATAATAATAATAATAATAATAATAATAAAATGTAAATTAATCTAAAATATAAATTCTGGTTGATAAATATATTAATTAATTAATTAAAAAATAAATAAATAGTAAGAGCTGACAAAAAATATAATTTAAGCATTGCAGGACGTACAATACGAAAAAAATAGATAAATGTAGATAAAAAAAGAGAAAAAAAATGAGAAAATTAAATATTTTGAATAAATAAATACATAAATCAACAATTAATCAGTCAATAAGCAATAAAGTGCCAATATTCTCTACACCTTTCAGTTGTTTTCCAACAAAAGTGTGTGTATGAATTTATCACTTAAATAGAGTTTCATTATAAATGCATAATTTCCAGTTATAAATCCTAATAAATGATTTGTAATGTTATATCTTTTTGGGGAAAAAAATTAAAAAATTTAAGCATATAAAGAGTGAAGATTTGCGGTGGGGTCTGTAAAAATGTTGACAGGGAAAATTATATCTAAATAACTATGGAAATACATGCAGTTCTAGTCGACCATGTGTACACTGGTCTAGATCATCCTAATATTGAACCCTGTAAGTGTAAAATAAAATAAGATGCTATGAAAGTGTAGAATACGTCTCCTATAAACTCCAAATACATTAGCAACACATAACAATGATGGCTTTATCACACAGCATCATTTCCATAAAAGTTCTGGGTCTACAGGCAGACTGAAAGCAGTCTAAACGCAGCCTAGACACTTGAATTCAGATCTGCATCTCTCCTCATCTAAAGCTACAGTGTTAGTTAGCGGGGCCACTTTGTTCCTGTTGCTGTGGTATTACTCTGTAATCATGATGCAAAGAAATGCAAGAGAGATCTAAATAAAGCGACTGCACTCAGTGTCTGGTATCCAAGCAGCTGGAGAGTCACGTCTGCTGTTTTCCCTTCCCTCCTCGGCCATCGAGTGCACTGAAACTCTGACAACACAAAGAGGCAGCCGTAACTTCTCCACCCAGTGGACAGTGGTCTACAGCTCAGTCAAGTGTGCAGTAATGCGCTCCGACGAGAAATGAAAAGCAAAAAGAGAGAAAGAAATGGAGAAAAGAAGAGAAGAAAAAGGAGGAGGCGGGAATACAAGATGTAAATCTATTCACAGATTGGGCCAAATCTGTGCTTAGACTATTATTTTCCCTCACCGCAACAGAATCTTGGCTGGAAACATGACACCGAGCCAGACATTAAACACTTGGGCCTATTTCAAACATCAGTAACCACAAACAAAAGGCACCAACAATAAAGTTGGCCAAGTTATTTGGCCTGATACTCATTAGCACCTGAAATTCTGGAAGGAATTACACTGAAAACACTCGTACATCCATCACAGAGCAGCGGAGCCAAACGGAGAATTACAAAATCAACAGGATGAAGCTGTGATTGACTCAAATCCGCTTTGCAGAATGGAAATAAAAATGACTGCACTAGATACTAACAATTGTGCAGAAAATTAGCTTCGTGAAGCTTTCCTACAAGAAATTTACTTTACTTTCCTACAGAATTTATTTATACATACAAAATTTTTGAATTTTACAAAAAAAATGAATGTGGTTTTAACGAATGTGCTACACTTATTAATTAATTATAAACATTATAAAATTATTAAAATTAAATTTGAGATGTGAAAAAAAAAAAAAAAAAAAAGTTAATCCAAGAGTATGTTTTTTTGCAGATTAAATAAATATAGGAAAAAAGTTGGTTTCACCAAAATAAAAAAAAGAAGTAAAAATAATATGATACAATAAACTATTAAAATTACATTATAATTTAGGAAAACATATTTTAAAAAAACAGTGCAAAAAAGTTTGACCAGTAAATAAATTGATAAACACAAGTAACATTAAAAAACTAAATAAATTATTTAAATATATTCTTACCAAATAAATATACCATAAAATCTATTCACTGGTAAATGTGGATCACTAATACATACATTTATTACAATAAAAACATTATAAATAAATATAATTTACATAACAGATTAATCTAAAACTGTCAATAAAATTCAATAATATATAAACATAGAAAAATTGTGATTTGGAAAAATATATTCTCATACTTTGACACCTCAAAATCTGTAAAATAAATATGTGGATGTTAAATAAATATTGCAAAAATAAATAAATAAATAATAAATTAATAGTTCAAATGAATAAAATATATTAATAAGAAGAAATTACATTGAATATGTTTGATCAAATGAATAAATTAATAAAATAAACACACATAACAAAAAAATAAATAAATACTGCAAAACCTATAACCAATAAATGTATTTATTGCAATAAAAATCCCAAAAATATTTCTACATAAACATAGAAAAAATATTTTCATTTTGGAAAACGTTTTCTAAAAAGTTATTTGCATTTTGGAAAAATTTATTCTGATATTCTGACACCTCAAAAACTGTACAAAAAAAATTGTGAATGGAAACTCAGTTAATGTGAACAGGATTCACAGCTCCAGCTCCATCATTTTTTCTATTTCATCCAAAATAAACAATTCAAAATGCTTCAAATACGAGTAGCATACCATTAATGGATGCTCTGAGAAATGCCCTCCCTTAATAACAGCTTGTGAAAATTCAATTTTCAGTCAGAATGACATTTGCAACAATTCTTCCTCTTATGGTCCGGTGTAAACACAAGTCTAGGGAAAATGCCTTGGCTCCAAATTTCCAGCAAGTGTCAAACGAGACGAACAATGAAGCAAGTGAGAAATCTCCCAGTGTTTCACAGACAATGAGTGAAAGAAGCCATTGTGTGATTGACACATACAGAGCCGGTCCAGAGGCCGCTGACCAGGTTAGGTCTGCCACGGCCCGAGGGGCTTGTTGGATGTCAAAGGAATAGCTGATCCAAAAAACTAAATCTGTTGTTATTTACTCACCCTTATGGTTGTTTCAAGCCCGTATGTTTCTATTTATTCTTATGACACATAAAAACTACCAGCATATGGGTTTGGAACAACATCATGAGGGTGAGTAAAGAACACAGTTTTCATTTTTGGAAGAACTATTTGTATGCGAATTTGCGGCGGACACATAAGTGGTTCTGTTGTACTCACTTCCTGTTCCTCCAGGGAGCAGGGCACAAAAGCTTGCATGCTCTGCTTAAAACAATGCCAACCCTCTAGGGCAAATCACAGCGCAGGAAACTGAGAACAGACGAGCCGTTCTGAACATCTGAATCTATCTTTCATTTGAGAAAGTGAAACAGTGAGTCATCTAAGCCACACTGAATCACAAATGAACTCATAATACATCTGAATCTGATTATGCCGCGTGGCACCGCTGCGGATCAAACCCTGGAGACTGGAGCGCTTTATCCTGTCAAGCGTTCCTTTAGAAACAACTAGTTGACTAGCAAAAAAACAGTTCAGATTAATTACAAATTGATTTTCAAATTTATAGTTGGAAGAGAATGTTTAACGGGTTTTTTTGTTTGTTTTGCATTGCATTTTTTAATTATTATTTTTGATTTAATAATTAAAACAACCAAAAAAAATTAAAAACAATATTTTTCAAAATTAACCATTTAAAAAGAGCTTTTTTTTTTTTTTATTTAATTCTATCCAATACAAAACAAAGGCTGTTATACTGTATTTACAGTATGAATGAAGTACACTGTTTTCTGAGAACTGAGATATATATTATTAATATTTAAAAAGACACAGTATATATTTGAAAATATTTACATGTATATAATGTATTTATATTGTTATATTATATAAATAAATGTAATATATAAACATAACATTTTTCTTAAATATTTACATGCATGTCTTTGTTTGTATTTATATATACACATAATAAATATACACAGTATACACAAATATATTATATAAACAGAAATATATTTTAAATGTGATTAATCATTTGACAACACTAGCTTTTACACATGGAAATGCACATAAAATTATAGATTTTTTTTAGTTGTATTTATTTTTTCTTTTCGGCTTGTCGTTTTCAGCACATTCTGACTTTTTGTTTTTAAACATTATCCTCATATTTAATTAATCAAATGACTTGATTTTTATAAGTTTGAACTTGACTACAAAATAGCTCAAATTGGCCATCTCTAGTTGATGCGTGTCATTTACCAGAGGATTGTTTGGTTAGCTGGTCTGGTCTCTTACCTCTGCGCTGCTCACTCGACCTTCCTGGAAAGAGCACTCGGCTACATTATTAGTGCAGATGTGGCGATATTTACACCAGTTGCAGGGGAAAGGGCTGCTAACACACGACGAACACCTGCAGGGGAGAAAAACAAAAGAGAGTTACATGAGAGGTCTGTTCTGAGCACATAAAACAAGTCATCTGTGAACTCAGCTTTTACTGAATTTAGAGTTGAACCACATTACAACTAACTACAACAAAATTCACTCCAAAATGGGTTTTGTTTAATAATCCTTTTCCAAGTTTTGAAAGCATATTTTACATAGTACAAAGTAATTAATTCAGTTTCAATTTTATACTATGCAATCACAAACTTCCTTTGGTGTAAAATAAAATTTTATGTATATTTATAAATTCTATACATTATAAATAAATAAATAAAACATCAAAAATAAAATTATATATTTTATTATATATATTATAACATATATATATATATAAAATGTTATAATACTCACATGGTCCTATATACACACACACACACACACACACACATAAAATAAATAAACAAAATATCCAAAACAAAATAATTATACATTTTATTATAATAAAAATAAATAAATAAATAAATAATATATATATATGTATGTATGTATGTGTGTGTATATGTATATATACATACATATATACACACACACAGACACACACAATTAATCATGTACAAAATAAAAGTTTTTGTATGTAGTTCTTGTACACATGCATGTAATGTTTATATATTAAATATATTTACATTAATATATAAATGTATATACATGTACATATTTTTAGAATAATATTTATAGAAACATAATATATATACAGTACACATTCATATATTATGTAAACAAAAACTTTTATTTTGCATTTGATTAATTGTAATAAACTGTTTAAACTTTCTGGTTTAAGACCACCATCTTTTCAATGCGGAACCAGATTTTCCTCATGAAAACAGGACACAAAAAATAAATAAATACAAATCCTGCAACCAAACCAGGTCTACACCCAGAAACACAAAAAGTTGGAACTACAACTTGTCTGGTATTTTCAGCAGCACCCTAAACTCTCTGTCCTCGACTGAACCTCTGGCTCAAGTCATTAATTCCCTCAATTCTTCAAATACTTTGCCTATAAATCACTTCATTGTCCTTGGGAACATCTTGAATGAGCCCCGGGTCAGACTTAAACTCTCGTAGAGACTCTCTGGGCATGAATGAAGACGCCGCTGTGGAAATCTGAGCGGTCAATATGTCACAAATCCGCTCTTTTACTTCAACACACACAATTAATCCTCGAGGGCCATTGAACACCGACTCGTTCACGCCGCTTCTCAATTAGTCATTAACCCGACCCTGAAAAACTCTTTTAGACGGCCGCCCTAATGACATTCCCAATTAAACAGTCAAGTCCTGCCGAGAAACATAAGCAGGCGACACCTGTGGACTCAAAACGCGAAATCCCAACGAAAATCCAATCGCGCCACGAGAAACGAAGCGCATGCTGAGAGAAGGTTTGTGGACACTTCCGGCGGGGTGGTTTTTTCCATCTCCCGCTGTCTCTCATCTGCCACCAGTCCCGTACGGAAAACCCACGCAATGCACCATCCTAATCACGTCCTTCCCTCCGGAGGCACGGTTTCAGATCGCCCTCAGAGAGCACTCGACAGTCCGAGCACAGCACACCTGGAGCTGCATTGCTCAGTATAATCTTGTTTCACTCTCAGGAGAAAAAAAAAAAGAGATCCTGTTAAAAACATCCCAGACATTGGGAAAGGCAAAATTAAGCCGGCCGCTTTCTTGCACAAGCATCTCTGGCGGAACAATTGAAAGCGTATGGATTATCATGGGTCATTTAAAGCAAGTTAATGCATTTTCTTTGCAGTATGGGTGCGTTTGAACACGCTGAATCTAATATTACTGCCGATGGGGGTTCGGCGTGGGTGTGTTTTTTAGCGCGCTGGAAGGTAAAGATGCAAACTGGAGCTGATGGAGGAGGGCGCAGCGCTCCACTGCAGCTGAAATGCGTTGTAAATACTGCAAACCGATCTGCAAGTCTCGCCTGAAATATGCAATATGCTGTGTCAGGGGTTTAAGGCCCATCAATTCACTCAGCTTTAATTTGAGCGTGGGCTGAAAAACACAGCACGGCCAAATGGTGACACTCTGATGAAGTGAGTGTTTTACCATCACTGGGAGTCTGGGCTGGACTTTCAGCGCAGGCAAATCTGGAGTTTGTGCACTATGGACCGTATTTAAGTTCTTAATACAAGTTTCTGGCCTTGATTCATCTGTGCATATAATTACAAAAAACACAACAAATGGTTCCTTTTTGGGTAACATTTTATTTTACAGTTACACCTATTAGTTGCTTATTAGCATGCATATTACTAGAAGATTAGCCATTAGTGCACTAACTATTAATAAGCAGTAAATTGAGAATTTATTGAGGGAAAAGTCATAGTTAATAGTTAACAAATATTACCTGATCTAAAGTTTTACCTTTTTTTTTTTCTACCTCTAAAACAGCTTTGATTTTCAGACATCAACTTCCCCCAAGCCCTCTCATCCAATCATCTGGCTCCATTTTGGTATGGGACGCCCTCTTTTCACAATCCAATCAACTCATAATGTATTCACTTAAATAAATAATTAATAATCTCACAACATCAACACAATGTTTTTATATATTTATTATTATTATTATTATTATTTTATTTTTTTTTTTAATTCCATTTTGCTTTCCATTTAATTCTGAGATGGGATGATGTGTGAATATATATATATATATATATATATATATATATATGCCAAATAATTATTTATTACATACGTTACTCCGTTTGTCTCAAACAACATATTATGATTCTATATTTGCTTTATAATAGTTTTTTAACGAGAAATAACCTATATTTATAAATAGAATTTTTCTTCATGCAAGAATGTATTCGTTTTAACACTGAAGCTTCCAAGACTAACTATCTATCTATGTATCTATCTATAGGTCTATTACATATATACATTTTATAATTATAATTTATCAATAAATAATATCTGATTAACATGGGTATTAAATACATGTTTTGCTAACGACAGAATATTAAAATAATATATTTATTTTATAATAACATTGGTTTGTCCTCAATGATGCCTCCTAGACTATCACAAATCATTTTGCAAATTCAACAAAACATCACCAGATAACATTATATTAATAATCAAACCGCAATAACACTGCAGAATACATAACAGAAAACCAAACAAAATTTGCAAGGCATTTAAAAATAAAAATCAACAGATGTTCTTTATTGTTAAGCTCTACAACTACTCCTTGAAAACCTACCCAACTATTCATAAAAACGGTGAGAGAGGACACAGTCATCCTTTGATATGCACTTCCTGGTAACTTGAGGCCACGCATATCTAGGTTGAG
Source organism: Enteromius mattozi (assembly GCA_032359235.1). Taxonomy (NCBI): domain Eukaryota; kingdom Metazoa; phylum Chordata; class Actinopteri; order Cypriniformes; family Cyprinidae; genus Enteromius; species Enteromius mattozi. The sequence continues at coordinate 2,883,650 of JAUMHE010000055.1, forward strand.
CAGTAAAACACAAAAGAGTTTCACATGTTTAATGAATGCCCACATTCACATCCAAAACTAACTAGCACCAGAAAGACACCCTCGCTAACAGCTGCATGGGAAGATGAAACAGAATAAAGAGCTTTGGCTTTATATAAGCCATTTCATAACTAAATATCCTGAAATGCACTCCGGCTTCCTCCCCTGCCTCCCTCTCTCACATCACAGGTGGTCATTACCCTGCAGGGAAAGAGAGGAGGTTAAAAGGGGGCTGGGGAAGGACCTCTGGGTCTGGGTGGCCCAAGAGTTGTGGGAAATAAAGATGGAGGCAGGAGGACGAAGACGAGTGGGTGCCATCCACCGGCGTCACCAGAGGCCAAGACAATCGAGCGGGCTAAACGTTCCCACAGGGCTTTTGTGAAAACAGGAAATCTGGCACAGGCTATAGGCCGTGCTGGCAAGGTAGCGGGCCTCGCTCGGACGTGGGTTGCCATGGCAACTGCCGAGCCCGGCTCGATGGATCAGCACGGGCGCTTGTACTTGTACACACACACAGAGCGTAGCTTCACACATCTAATTTTCTACCTGTATATGCAGAACCAAGGTGCAAATCGTCGTCGCCACGTGGCGGCTCCGTCCAATTGTCATATTTTATCCTCCTTTTGTTTTTCCGCTTTCCTTCTTTTGATAAACTAATTCACATTTCCCTCCTGTTTCCATGCAAATCACAACTGGAACGGCCGCAATGGGCCCGGAAAAACAAAGGAGGTGCTAACAATGCGTGATTGTGCTGGCTGACTGGGTTAAGTGATGTAAAGAGCTCGAATGAAAGGAGAAGCTGGAAATAAACGAGGGGGTTCCTGTCCTCTGGGATGCACCAACACGTCTCCACCCTCTGCATCGACTTCACCATGACTGAAGTGTAAATGAACAAATATATAGGGCGCGGTTCGGGCCAGACTGCCAATCAAAGCTGAACTGACCTGAGCTGAGCTTCTTTAGAGTCGAACTAAGTTCCATTCATAACACTGTCAATGTTGATTCAGTTAAGCTTAGTCAATGTTGTTTTTTTAGAGCTGGATTGTGTTGGTTTCATATTTGAAAAACACCCGGACCTCAAACGGAAATTGTCCCAGCACCCAACAGCTGGACCGCACTGCAATTACATACCAGCGCTAACACCTCTGGAGCAATTATACTCATTTACTGACCACAGACGGAGCAGCAGCACGCTCTTTTTTTTACTGCCAGTGGGAACTTATTGTGCGTTTCAATGCAAAATCATGATTGCAGCAGAACGTTTGCTGGTTTCTGAGAAATTTACAGATGTTTTTGTTTTTCAAATGAGGTTCTCACAACGACTTGGACATCCAATTAAAAATAATTTTCTGTGAGCAAAAAACCTCTTGAATTAAAAAAAAAATAAAAAATGTTGCAAAAGGTAAAATAAAAAAAAACTAACACTGCATATTTGTTCTACAGTAGATTCAAGAAAAAAGAAAAAACTCCTTTTGACTATATTAAAATTATTCAGCCCGAAAATAAAATCATTATTTACTGACCCTCAGGTTGCTCTAAACCTGTATGAATTTCAACCAAATAATTGGGGGAAAAAAATTACTTAAGTCTACCATCAACTGTTTGTTTACTAGCATTCTTCAAAAAATAACTTTTTTGTGTTAAGCAGAAGACAGAAACTCTTACAGGTTTGTAACAAGTGGAGGATGAGTAAATCATGAAATAAATTAGATTTTTAGGTGAACTAGGTGAGTGTTTACTATCATCCTCTTGCATTATCAACACACTATTCATGTTTAATACTGTAAAGCTTGACTCAATCTGTATCACAATCCCTCTAAGCATTGGTTAATGTCCCGAATTTTCCACTAAGGCAATAATACTCATGCTATCTGAGTAGAGAAAAATACTGTATGTTTGTCAAGGTTACACTTCAATAATACATCTCACATCAGCAACCAAACTACCAAGAAAAACAGCTGGTCCAATTCACATTTTATAATAAGCAAACAGGTGATGTCTTGACGGAAGAAGCCAACTTTTTTGCTACAGATGCTACGGGCAGAAGTTGTCAACTTAAATACAACAAAATCAAATGAAAATATCTAAAATAGCATTTCTATAAATTCTCAAAAGATGAAACAAATATCTGTTTTATTAGAAACAATCATGCGGCAGCTATGACTAAGAATAACACAAAGAATAGTTTTATAAAGGAAGACATAATTTATTTATTTATTTAGCTAGATGTATAATATTCATAACTGTAAATGTGTCACAGCAAAAAAAAAAAAAAAAGGATCCACTGAATATTATAATTACGATTCCTTTTCTTCAACAAGCGTCTCATCTCTTCCCTTAAAGGCTGCGCACATAAGAAATGTTCATGTATCCAAAAACAGCTACTTTTAAAACAGTGTTTTTTTTATAAATTCCTTTTAACATGAAGGCATCTTAAAAAATGGAGCTCTGAAAAATAGACACTAAAAAGGCAGCGAACACAAGACAATAGTGAAAGGCATCCAACTAGAGCATGTTTACATACAAGAACAACTGCAGACAGATGCTAGAGTCACTCTTTATACCTTATACACTAATATGATGAAACTCCTCTTTATATATAAAACAGTAGCAGAAGATTTATAAACAGATATTAACAGACAAAGCTCTGACAAAGGGAGAAAAAACTATAATTTTAATAAGTACTCTAGATTAAATTATGCATGTGGTTTTGATCAAGCAAACCCATACACAAACACTTCTATATCGACAAACATCTGTCTAATCCAGCTCTTCTGCTTTCAGTGAGTATCACGACACATCTGTGCTGTGTTTGTCTGTATCAGCAAAGACAACTGAATTTCAGCCATCATGATCTGACCACAAATTGACAGATTTATTATAATGTAGCTTATAGCAACATAATGAACAGTAAGACTTCAAAATAAGGATTTATTTAAGATTAATTGAAGCATTTAGTATTATGAATTACGAACAATAACAGCATTTATTAATTCTTTAATATTAATATTAGTGCTGGGCAACGATTATTTGTACCCAAAATAAACTGTTTTGTTTATATTATATATGTGTGTGTATATTTTAAAAATATTTATATATATATATATATATATATTTAAATAATTTATATTATATATAAATATATTTAATATATAAACATATTTCTTATATACACAGACGCATACGTATTTATACATACAAAATAAATACCCACAGCACACTCACACATATTATGCACACAAAAACTTTTATTTTGGATGCAGTTAATCATAATTAATCATTGCCCGGCACTAATTTATATGTACTGTTTGATCATTTTGAATTTTATCACGTGTAATATTTGATCATTTTATTATTTTAGTTCAAAAAGCATTCATTGATATTAAATATTATGTCGAAATAACATTTTCCAAAAACTATTAAAATTTTATTCATATTAAGAATACATACTTTCCTGTTTGTCACTGAAGCTGCTTCGACACAATCTGTATTGTATACAGTGCTACAGAAATGAAGGTGGACTTCACCCCTGGACATCAGTTTCCTTTCATTGTCTAGTGCTTTTTTAAAAACATCAATATAATTTCTTTAATGTAAAAAAATTTAGAAGCTGCGCTGGCTGCTTTAGGAGCAAAGATATGAGGCTAGAGGAAAAGTGCTGAATCAATTGTGTGTGGGGGGGAGCAAAATTGCTGACAATGTGGATAAAGGTGGCTGTGAAGGAAACTAGTTCAATGACTGCGAATCCATTCCAATCAAACCAAAGTCGAGGTTTCACACGTCACAAAAACATCTCTGACGATTGCACTTACGATTGCAAGACGCTGCAGTTGTAGAAGATAAAATCGGTGGTGATGAATTTGAGACCCGTCTCTTTGGACTTCAGAGAGAGCTTCACGACCCGTTTATCGCCTGGAAAAGAATGTAAAGAGACAGTAATGAAGAGAAAGGCGAAGAAAATGCAGGAGAAATGAAGTTAGCATGAGAAAGGCCGTCTGAACCGGCGCTGATGGTCTAATGTAGACAGCGCAGGATCTGTGCCCTGCTCTGCACATATCCTCACTAATGTTCACATTTCTAATATATTTGATTGCGAGACCATTTATCCACTTCTTCCATCTGTGAGCGAAATGCACTTATGTTTCAAACTCAGCAACCCTTTTGCGTTCCATAATGACTATATCTCTGCCCATCAAATTATACTTGTGGGCCTCACTTCACTATAATTGACATAATATTTCCATTTGGACATGCAATAATTGTTATTAATGGGAATACCAGGCTTCCGGAGTCTAAAAGTTACCATCAGGAGATTTTGAATTCTTAGAGTACCTTAAAACCCAGAAAAAAAAAATTAAAAGGGGGGAAATGAAGTAGGTCTCAAAGCTTCAGGAAGCTCAGAAGAGATTCACGTAATTATCAGTCATCACAAAAGGTAAAAGAAGAAAAGACGCAAAATGGGAAAGACACGAAAGAAAAAATTAAATCAAATTAAATTTTATTTCTAAAGCGCAATTTGTTGGAAGTAGCTCTGCAGAGCAGCTTAATAGACTTGCTCAGAGTAGATGTATTTCATTTGACGCAAATGAAAACGAGGTCCTGAGTGATGGATGTACAGTCTAAATCTTGAAAGAAAATATGTTTCCATAAACTTCTAATGGACAAACAAGGCTTGTGGTAAACCGTTTGACCTGAAGACAGCATTAAATATTAAATTGTATTTTTGTTAACACCAAATTAAATAAATTTGAGATGACTAAATGTAAAAGCAAATGTCCAAAACAACTTATAGTAAAGTCTATTATGCTCAGTATTTGATCAAAAATACAGTAAAACAGCAACATTGTAAAATATTATTACAGTTAAAAATAGCTGTTTTCTATTTGGATGTTTAAGCTGTGATCAAAGCTGAATTTTCACCATCATTACTTCATTTATCAATGTTGAAAACAGTTCTTTTTTTCCTAAACAGGTGATGTTGAAAAGGAAATCCCTCAGGATGAAAAGGGTGAACGGGGAGGAACCAAGACTCAGCAGGAGGAGGCTATGCTAAATAATTTACAATATTAGACATATGATATTATGATGATTAAAGAAGCCATTAGTGCTGTCAAGTAAGTCAACCGAACGAGAGAAATCATCTGTCTGAGATCATTTGCTGTTTAGACCTTGTCAGGGTAGATGCCATATTCAATATGAATGAAAATGGGTTCAAGTTTTGGTTGCACTGAAAAGTTCGGAAACATGAGTTGTGTAAATCAGACATAGCAAAGGGCCTGTTGAATGAATTTCACATCTATCCCTCAGCCTCATTTTCATTCAAGTCAAATTAAACTGTCTGTTTAGCCTTATTAAGCGTCTTAGTGTATAGATGATGGCTAATATTAGATAATATTACAGCTTTTCAAGATCCAATCATATCCCAAAAGAAAAAGTTTCCACCTATATTACATACAATTTCACTCAAAAAGCAATTTAAATGGCATTTCATATTTCTTACCATATCCCTGGGTGTAAGATGGGATGTCCCGCAGGGATGGGGACATGCAGAGGATTTGTCCTTTGGCCAGCACTTCTCCTGGACTCTCTGTTAGCTCCTCAAACACACATGTGACCCCGGCTGAGAGGTTCGGGACATTAGCTACCTTCACACTCAGCTGGAGCACAAACACAAACACACACACACACACACGTTCTCCTGTCAGACATCACAGCTCATCACATCATCACATGAGCCACCTGATTATCATAAGATTATATGAAATTCTGTCATCTTTTACTCTCACTCATGTCGTTTTAAAGCTGTATGACTTTTACATATTTTTTGCAAGAAACAAAAGATGAAGATTATTTTAATCATTAATTAAAAATGATTTTATTTTTTATAAATGTATATAATTATATATGAGAAACTTTTAAATGTAATTTATAATTTGTTTTAAATAGTCTTTAGTTTCCAAATAAAGAGGAGAGTTTAAAAATTACCCAGATCATCTGAAAATATTTTAGTAATTTTTATTCACCATAAAGATAACCGTACTGATAAACTATAATATATAATTACAGCAACATTTCAATTCTTTAACATTAGTCAGTGCATTAAATACCACAAACTAACACATGGCTAATTATTAAATTATTAAATATTAAAACAGAAAAGTTGAAAATTGAACAACGTTCTATAAATGCATAATCTAAGTATAAATCTAAATCTAGAATTAATCTTATACATGCATAATAAAAAATACTTTTGCATTTCTTCTCTTCTCTAGTTGTCTAATAAATCTGACATTGCATATCCGAATACTGCTGGCTCTCTGACAAACTGCTTTTGTTAAATGCGTAAATGTAAATTTCAACAATAAATCCTTGAGCCGCTCTTTTCCACATAAGTACAATAAAAACAGAGTCTGTCAAGCTCAAAAGTGACACAAAAGCATCATAAACGCATAATAAAAGTCTTCCGATGACATGTGTTGCATCTATGTGACAGATAGATATATATTTAAGTCATTCTTTACTAAAAAATCATCCCATTTGCTGAAGCTCTACAGGCTTAGAATGAAATAAGTGTAAGTAAATGTTTACTTTTAGATGAGCCATCCCTTTAAATCATTTCCACCTTATGGTATTTATTCTCATACAGTATGTTTTTATCAAAGCATTATACTGTAAAAGCAATACTAATAAAGAACGTGGCTGTGAGTGTCCATAATAAAAATGCATTCTGAAGATGGTTCCAGCACATAGTGATTTTATGCTTCTGGAGTAGTATATAAAAGTCAATCACCTGTGTGGAAGCAGAGGTCACGGACATGTTATCAGGAGTGACAGTGATGTCAACACACTGTTTCAGCTCCGTACTGAAGTGAAGCGGCTCGGCCCACTTCTCACAGGCTTCCTTTCTGGAGCACCTGGAAACAAACAAACAAACAAACAAACGGATGAGTAAACAAAGATCCCGGCCCGCACAATAGCCTGCAGTTGGCGGCGCTGGCTCGATAAGGCCCGTCTCGTTCAAGCTTCAGTGAACATGATTTTCCTTTTCCCTGTCCACTCAGACCAATGCATGTCAAATTTCCACAGATATCCACACTCGCCGAGAATGGATCAACAATACAAAACGCTTTTGATGCTGCTGATATGGAGCTACACGTACACACACAGTAAAGTCTATATTTATATCTGTCAGGGTTGCTCTTTATTATTTATACATGATGACAAAAAGCATGCAGTAATGCGACTTGTCCCAAATAATGAAGAAACACTGTGTAGTTGTCAAGAAATGTTGCAACTTGAATGCAGCATTAATATCTCATGTAATTGTGTGCGTATATCACTTCAATTTTACAGTCAAAACCATATTTTTATACTGTTTTGAACATATCACTTAAGACTGTTATAATGTGAGGCTTGTCATTTCATTAAATAATTTTTAATATTTATCTGATTTTGTTTCTAAATAAACAAGGAAAAATGTATTACTAAAATGAATTTGAAAAAATTACAATGTTTTTGCAGATTTAATTATCCAGATTATCTGAAAATATTCAAACCATTTTATTTTATATATAATGCTATATTCAGCTTCCACAATAAAACATCAAGGTTTAATTAATTAGCAATAGCTAGTCGGAAATCAAACTAACTATTTTTAGCATTTAATAACACACGTTAATATTAATTTATACTTATTAATTATATTGGGTTTAATAATAAATTTGTAACGTTGTGTTAATGTATTACGATTAAATTAGTAAATTGCTATATATATATATATATATATATATATATATATATAAAATGTGATATAATGCAGATATGACATAAGTATTAAATAAGTAATACGACATAAGTATTAAATCTAAGCTTAAAATAACAATAAACAAATAAAATTTTTCTAATAATTAATTTTAAATTCTTAAAATAACAATAAATAAAACAAAATTATATAAATACATAATTATATAAATATAACATGATGTGTGCATTAAATATAATCTAAAAATAACAAACAAATAAAATAATTTTTATGATTAATTTTAAAATCGTTGATTAACAATAAATAAAATAAAAATTGATATGAATATAAAAAGTAAAAAATTATAAATACACAATTAACAATATATATATAAAATTTTATAATAGCATTAAATCTAATCTTAAAGTAATAAACAAAATTTTTATGATACATTTGAAAAACCTAAAATAAATAAAACTATAATTATATAAATATGAATATAAAATAAATTATATAAATATAAAATGATGTAAGTATTAATTCTAATCTTAAAATAACAAACACATTTTTTTTTATGATACATTTTAAAATCTTACAATAACAAAATAAATATAAAAATATAAATAAACAATATAAATATTAAACAATAATTACTCAAATCTTAAAATAATAAAATGTTTTTTAAGCTACATTTTAAATGTAAAAATAAATATAAATAAAAGTACAATTATGTAAATATAAAATAATATAAATGTATAATACATTTAATAAATAAATACATAAAAAAATAACTGTTTGTTCATTATTTAATGTTTGTTCATAATACATTACCATTGCTAAAAATAAAAAATAAAAAAATAAATAAAAATTATTACATTAATAAATTCTGTAATAAATAGCTTTTAACTGATAGTTAGTAATACCGAATACATATGATAATGAACAAAATGAACACAATACTAAGGTAAAACACTATCAAAATGTTACTCCTACAGTGATATAAGGTTATGATCATATCACAGACCTGTAGTCATGGGGGGAAAAAAACAGAATCTGAAAAGTACAGAGGAACATTAAGTGTATTGATTATTTCCTAAAAGCAAAGAGACAAGCACAGAAATTTGTAACAACGACTGCTGCGTCGACACTCTTTATTCGTGTTTGCCGCCGAGCATCCGTGGGAGTGAGCCGGCCTGCTTTCCTCATAAGTACATCTGCAGGGAAGCTGCCAGATATTAAAGCATTCATAAAACTGGCATGTTCGTTAGGCGTGTTAAGTGGAGTTAAAAGTCGCCAGCGCTCGTGTTAGCCCGCGAAAGAGGAGTGTTACTTTAATGTACACAAACCCTCATCATAACCCGACCCCGATCATCTATTATAACAATGTTTGCGCCGCCATTCGTGACACGCCGCATTAAAATACGCCAACCTCACTCCAAATCAACTCATATTTTAGCGACTTCAGCCCTAAACGCGCCTATTGTTGATTACTGTTATATGTCAGCGGTGAGAAGTACAGTATAAGCTGATGATGCATAACAAGGCTCGCTAAATTAAATGCGCTTTAATTTTGAAGCCGCTCCGGAGAGACTCTAATGAAAAACACAAACGGAGGAGAGATGGAGAACAAGCCTGTAAAAGCACAGCCGCCCCGGAACACATCAAACACCTCAAAACTAGACACGTAGCTAAATATTTGCCAAAGCCCAGGTATCTAATTCATCACGATGTCTGAGATGGCATTATTTTCCATCAGCGACAGCAAAACGCCACATTTTTACCTCCAGCGCGCCTGTCTGTCTGGGAAATGAAGCAAGCGCAGTCGATACTGACAATGCCATTATTCACCAGCAATGCACACAGCAGTAATGATTTGTTTTCCCTTAATTATGCCCATATGTCTAAGGAAAGAAAAAAAGAAACAGGAGCAGTCTTAATTAAAGAGATAGAAAAGGATATCTCTCGGTACATGCACCTTCAAGGCCTTCCTGCCCCTTTTCGCTTTCGTTTTTCTCTCTTTTCCTGCGTTCGCGAAATGAGTTTTTGTCCAATTAAAGTGCACTTGTCTTTCTGGTGAACTGGAACTAATGTGATTTATGAGACATCGCCACCTTTCTCAGGTAGGGTGGTCCTGAGGTGGTTCCCGGGACACAACAATACGACAACCTGCCGGGAATGTTACCGTATTGATCCTTCTCGATGCGCGCAGCATGTACGGCAAGCAAATCTGGGACAGGAACTCAACGAGGGCTGTAAATTGCCCGTGACAGGAAGCACAGTACAGTGAAACAACGCTTGTGTTAGCAAGCGGTCGTTAGCGGACGCTTTTGTTCAAAGTGACTTGTGGAACACAGTACAGGGACAAACGCTCTGGAGCAACTTGTGATTAAGAGGATTGAAACTGTAACCTTCAGATTGTCATTCACGGACATGAAGAAGGCTATGTTAGAGGGATAGATCACTCACAAATTATCATCTTGTCACCCTTAAGCTTCAAATTCATATGCGACCCTGGACCACAAAACTAGTCATAAAAGTGAATTTTTTGAAAGCTGAAAGCTGAATAAATAATTTTCCAGTGAGGTATGGTTTGTTATGGATATTATATGGTCAAGCTATGACTATTTGAAAATCTGGAATGTGAGGATACAAATAAGCCAAATATTAAGAAAACTGCTTTTAAAGTTGTCCAAATGAAGTCCTTAGCAATGCATATTACTAATCAAAAATTAAGTTTTGATACCTTTATGGAAGGACATTTTCAAAATATCTTCATGGAACATGATCTTTACTTAATATCCTAATGATTTTTGGCATAAAAGAAAAATTAATAATTTTGACCCATGAGATATTGCTACAAATATATTTGTGTGACTCATGGCTGGTTTTGTGATCCAGGGTCACATGTGTTATATACCTCATTAATTGAATTTAAATTTATTTAACTGTAATATATTTCCTTAAATAAATGAATAATACAAAAAAAAAAAAAAAAAAAAAAAAAAAAAAACTAAAGAAAT
>JAUMHE010000055.1:2894528-2907251 GCA_032359235.1 Enteromius mattozi
TTCATTTGCAAAAACTATTTTTTTTGTGCATTCCGATTAATATCAAACTGTTGGGTTATGTTAACTAGGCTAAAAAATATATTTTATTTATAATAATACTTGTTTGCATTGACACTCATAATAGGTCTTATTTTATTTTAGAGTTAATTATATTTTGAGTAGAATAACGTAACACAAACCTGTACATATTTAATTGTATTTGCTTCCATTTATTTTTGATCAGTGCTTTGATACACAGCTTATAAACTTTTATTCCAAAAGTGCGCACATATGTTTTCACACTGTGACCTCATAATTTCTCGCAATTAATAATGACTCGCAGAAAGACTGTGTATTTTTAAAAACGTTTTTCCAGAAAAACATACCCTATAAGCTTTTTTCCCTCTCATTTTAAGTCTGTATGAGGAAAATATGTACACTTTAGGTACTAATATGGTACTAATGTTCACCTTTTAGGGTTAAGGTACAAAGGTGTACTTTTTGTAAGGGTACTGCTCCAGAGACCGTTTTTGTACCTTTTTTTCTGAGAGTGTACAGTAAGGAAAATAAACTTGATTCAAAATCTATTCTTAGAAAACAGGTGTTCTCAAATATATGAGAATTATATTTTACATTTAATTTCTGCTTATGAAGTATCTTGCCCTATGTATGTTTGGATATTTTTACTGGAAAAAATCTGCTTCAGAATTTTTTGTTCAGTGCATAGAGGCAAAATAGATTTCTGAAGACAGATCTTACACACACCAGTACACTCAGAACATATTCATGTCTTCTCTGTATTATTTTGGCCTTTCAATTCGAAAGCTTCAAATGCCAAATGTCGGCTGAAACGGCTCAGGATGTGGAGGGCTGCTGGCTCTAGTGGGCTGCCAGTTGTTATGTCACTATCTCTGACAAGTCAGTGAGGTGCTTAAGGCAAACCTGTGTGCCTCCATTAGGGCTCCGCCACGGCAGGTCTGTCATGGCAGTCCTGTGCTTAAGGTGCTGGCCACGCTTTATTTTTTATTTGTTTATTGTATCAGTGACACTGAATATGCCAAAAATATAACATGGATGCAGTCTTCTAAATCCGGCCCATGTGTTCAAAATGGACACCACTATTCACAGCTTGCACACAGATATATCGATGCCCTGCTCAGAAACATCATGTATATTCGAAACAAGGGGCCTCTTGTCTTGTCACATTTTTAGCCACATGGATTTAAATAAACCAAGCAGAGTGGTAATCAAAAACATATCAAGCATATATGTTTATAGTGTGTGACATAGATAGACAGAGATACATAAAATGTATTGTTGGCTATTGCTACAAATATACATGTGATACTTAAAACTGGTTTTGTGCTCCAGGGTCACACACACACACATACATATACATATATATATATTGTTACGAAGGGACTGAGGGTCGAGTGGGGATCCAAGTGCAAATGCTTATGAGAGAGGGTGAGGGCTTCTTTTAAGCTAGACAAAGGGAAACACAAGATAGAACCAACCAATGAGAACAAGACACATGAAACTAGGGAACCAATCAGAACATGACACAGTTGTGGAGGACCTAAGCCATGGAGCAGTGGCAGGCAATGAAGCTGTGGAGGACCTGGACCGTGGAGCAGGGGTAGTGGCACACAGGACCACGGCGGTGCAGGCAGAGCAGGGACCCACGGTGGTGAAGGCAGAACAGAAGCCCTCCAGGGCAGAGCTGACAACTCAGAAGCCATCCAGGGCGGAGCGAGAGCCCACCAGGGTGGCAAAGGTGGAATGGGAGCCCACCAGGGCAGCGCAGGCAAAACGGGAGCCCACTAGGGCAGTGCAGATGGAACGGGAGACCAGGGTGGCACAGGAGACCAGGGCAGAGCAGACGTGACTGTAAGAGAGAGCACAGGGTTGGCGGTCATCTTGTGCAGTGGCTCTGGGTTGGCGACCATCTTGTGCTGTCGCTGTTGCTCTGGGTTGGTGGCCATCTTGTGCAGCGGCGCTGGGTTGGCGACCATCTTGTCCTGTCGCTGTTGCTCTGGGTTGGTGGCCATCTTGTGCAGCGGCGCTGGGTTGGCAGCCATCTTGTGCAGTGGCTCTGGAGTGGTGGCCATCTTGGGCTGTGGCTGTGGCTCTGGAGTGGCGGCCATCTTGTTCTGTGTGGCTCTGGAGTGCTGGCCACTGCCTCACCCACAGTAAACAGGGAACAACATAACAAAAGAGCATAGTCCATAATATCCCTCAAACTTCCATTAAATTCCTCTCTGGGAATCTGAGATTTAATGGGTTCATCAAGTCCAAAACCGAACAAGTCCTTAAACAGAAACTCATCATAAAATGGTACTTGGTATGATAACTCACAGAACCGGTGTACATAATCCTCAATCGATTGGCCTCCTTGCCGCAGATATAGAAGCTGGTCGATGGGGTCCAGTGCAAAGCGCAAAGGCTTTATTCAAAAACATAGTCTTTTAAGCTAGGCAAAGGGGAACACAAGACAGAACCAACCAATGAGAACAAGACACATGAAACTAGGGAACCAATCAGAACATGAAACATGCAACCAAGGGACCAATGGGACACAACACACAGACAAAGGTAGCACATGATATAAAACTCTGGGGTGGAGTGCCCTCTAATGGAGCTCATGGGCACTCCAGCTGGCAATCGTGACATATATATAGTAGTCAACCCTTAAAGTGGATCAAAAAAGTTGTCCTAAGATGAGGAACGGCTATCGTTTTGGTTTTAGGACAACATTAAGTAAAGTTTTGAAACCACTTTAAATGTTGACCTATATATATATATATATATATAAGATTTGTAATTCTAAATCACAATATTTATACATACTGTACATATGTATTTTTTAAATGATATAATTAGTTATTGTCCTTGTTTGCATTTATGGCTCATCACTGCATAAATATTATTTATATTTTATATGTAGCCTACTGTATATTGTATATACTACATAATATACACTGTATATACTACATACTAATTAGGGATGCAACTGTACAGTGAGCCCACGGTTCGTTTGTATCACGGTTTTCTGGCCACGGTAACGGTTCGGTTTCGATACATCAATATTGCTGTACAGTACTGTATGTGAGCTCTAAAATAGCAGGAGGTCATTTGCCCTTTCTATTTCAAGTTATCAAGGTACAGAGACAATATTAAATGTAAAAAAGGTACAGATTAAGCCAAAACACAACATCTATTTTTAAAAAAGAACACTTATTTTTGCCCTCTTTCAAAAACGGACAATATAAAAAGTGCAGTATAAAGTGAAATGTAAACATGAACATTATTCTTGTTATGTAAACATAACATAGTCTTTCCCAATGAAGACGCCCATTGCTTTTGTTATTTCCTTGTGCCTTTTGTTGTCGAAAAGCTGCAGCAATGGATGGTTGCAATTTCGTTGGCAAACTAGCTCTCCGTGCCGCTCCATTTAGGGGTACAGCCGGGTGATGGCGACGCAAGTGCCTCAACATATTGGATGTATTACCTGAGGAGTAGGCGATAGTTGTAAAGCAATGCTTGCAAACCGTGCTTTGTTGCTGACAATCTCTTTGCCTTGCGCATCATACTCGACGCTGAAACCAAAATGTTCCCACACAGCTGATTTGTAGGACGATGGTGCATCTTCAAATTTCCTTTTCTCCGATTCACGTTCAGCCGCCATGATCACGCAGTCGATAAAGTTCTGTAAACTTCGCCTCACTTCTACTACGTCTGCGTTCAGAGCGCTGATTGGCTCTTGGGAAATTCAGAAAAATTCTGATTGGTTGATTCATTGTTGTGGAGCTACACATATCCCCGGGTCCTGAGAAGTTCTGACCATCGCCTGATTGTCTATGCGCTTAATACACAGAAAATGCCCATTTTAATTGAAATGAAAGTTTAATGCCTCAAATAGGCTACCGAAATATCGCGGTTCACGTGGGTGTGCCGAACCGAACAGGGCGAACCGAACGGTTCGATAAACCACCGAAAATCGTTGCATCCCTAATACTAATACATGTTGTTGTTGTTGGGGGTGTTTTCAGCCGTGCTTATCTTGCCTAGGGCACAAAGTGTGTAAAGGCTGCCACTGCACGTGCTGTTGGGAATTAAAGGCAGTGAGACATAACAAGTCTGCTACAAACACACAATAAAAGGATTTTTTTCATCCGTCACACTGGATTCCTAGACACAGCACTTTTCATTGTCAGCGTTCTCTCAGTAGTCTTGCTGTATGTTTCTTTTGTGTGTGTGTGGCACTGAATTTTTTCTCATCAAACTCTGTCAAACTCCGTCTAATACCTGCTTCCATAGGTGATCCACAGTGCTATGTCCTTTCAGTGCTGCTGGAACTCTGCTTTTTCTATTTTCAGGAAACCACATTGTATTTATCTGTGCCAAGACTTGATGAAAGCTGACAATGTTGAATATTTAATGTGACAAAAAAAAAGAAAAGAAATCACAATTCCTTTCACCCTAAGGGAGCTCGTAGATGCACAAACTTCGACTCTTAGAGGCAGCCAGACATTGCTTTCTGAAATTTTTGATGCTGTACATTGCAATACTGTAGCATCTTATTTACAAAGCTGTGACAGCCTCGTATCACATTGTTTGTGCATGTTTGTACCACATCAGTTGGTGAGATTCATTAAATTTTAAATAGATTTTCAGACTGCCAGTACAAAGATGATTTCGAAATTTCTAACTGGAACTGCAATGGAATAAATATAGCAATGTAAAAAAATATATGTAGGCCTAATGTATGTTCCTGAAAGAAATGCAACTTAATAAACCTAAAATACTAAATGGATTTAAACACTGATATGTATGTGTGTATGTATGTATAAATATATATATACATATACAGTATATAAATTAATTACTTGATGCATTTCCCATTATTTACTAATGAACTGTTTATCCATGGAGCTTTGTAACATTCTCTGGCCCATCCTAAATGCATCTCTGATGTTGTTGCACAATATTCTGATTCTTGTGTTTTCTCTCTCTCTTTCTTGCCTTTTGCATCTCCATCTATCTGTCTTTCAGGTTATTTGAAACACTTCAGTCACTGTTCTGGTCGATATTTGGCCTCCTGAATCTGTATGTAACAAATGTGAAAGCTCGGCACGAATTTACGGAGTTTGTTGGAGCCACTATGTTCGGCACCTACAACGTCATCTCATTGGTGGTTCTCCTCAACATGCTCATAGCTATGATGAACAACTCCTACCAGCTCATTGCAGTGAGTACTGACCACAATAATTCAGAAATATGCTTAGTGTATACTCAGGTGATTGGCCAACAACTTGCAAGCAGGTTCCCAAAGGACAAATTTAAATGTGTCAATATAGCACCTGATAAATAGAAATTCTAGACTTTTTCACATTTAAAGATTTATTTGTAATTAAAAGTTTGATATTAGTAAAATATTGATTGAAAAGTTTGAGGTTAGTACGAAGTGTCATGGTGATCAAGGTTGCACTTATTTGATCAAAAATACCGTAAAAAGAGTAATATTGGGAAATGTTACAACATTCATGTTTTGTTTTTTTTTGTTTCCTGTAATGAAGCAGGATTACTTTAGTTTTCAGTTTCACCTAATACTTCAGAAGTCATTCTTATATCCTGATTTCTCAAAAAAAAAAAAAAAAAAAAAAAAAAGTAAAGTAATTAGCATAAAATATATATTTTAAATATTTAAACTAAATATTTACATGTATTCCTTCTGTTGGTGGAACACCAAAATAATTAATTGATTATTTAGAGTACATATTTTCTAAATACTTAAACAATTTATTTAACATTTATACCTTCTTTTGGAGGAATACCAAAAATATTACAATCCATCAAATTATTTCTTCTTTTGAAGGAACACTTAAAAAAACCTATTACAAAAAAAACAAAAACTAGTGAAAATATCACTATTCTCAAGCCTGGTTCAATGCATCTTGATGCACCAAGTTTGAATATGTGCATGCATGAATGATAATTCACATTTATTAACCTATCACTATTAATGCTTACATGAATCACATGAATAATTACACGAATACATTAAGCTTCAAATTAAAGTTCATTCATATATATATATATATATATATATATATATATACATACATACATACACACAAAACATATATTAATTTATTTTCTCTTACATTAATTTGCATCTACTCTAAGGAACAAAAGCATTAAAAATAATATAAAATAAATAAATAATACAAAATAAATCTGAGTTGCTTTTTTCAGTTAATGAAAGCACAACAAAACAAAACAGCATTAGATTTGGCCCACATGACTTGTTTTTTTCACTGAAAAATTAATTTGCACATCCACATATTTAAACTAGAAGACGCATGAAAATTAATGATGTTTGATCACAATTGTCAAGCTTGGCACAATGTGTCTTGTTTGCTCCAAGTTTGAATATGTGCAAGCATGAATTACACATTTCAAATGTACACGTTTATCATAAATGTCTTGCATGAATAAATAAACAAACAAACAAAGATACTTTAGCATAAAATTACACTAATTTACATATATATTCATTTACAATTACTCTGAGGAGCATTAAATAAGATATTTGAAAGAACATAAATGTCTGTGCTGCTGTATTTTATATACTGTAACAAAACCACAGAAAAGCACCATAAAATTAGTCCATTTGATTTTTTCACTGAAAATCTCAGATGCACATATTTAAACTAGAAAACCAATGACGTTAGCAGTCAATGACGTCAAACCTGGTGCAATGCTCCAGACACACCAAGCTTTAATATGTGTGCGCACAAATGACACATCTCACATTTATTCATTTACCACACATCCGACATGATTCACAGGAGTCATTCAGCAACAAGTGAATGAGATTTAAAAGCTATTGAGATCTGTTTATCACACAAAGCTATTGTCTGACTTCAGTAGACCTGGAATATATTACGTGAGTCATGTGGGCTATCTTAATAATGGTTTTTTTTGGAAAACAGCTGCTTGGATGCTCTTCAAAATACCTCCGGCTGGTCTTCTGCAGTCATACGGGTTTGTGGGTTTGCAATATTCAGTTAAACTAAGACTTTAACCTTTACCTAAAGTCCAAGTTCCATTCTTCTACGAGCCTTTCCTCGCTGTCTCTCCATCTGAACTAGTTTGAGGAGAGCTTGTGCAACTGACTCATTTCTCTCCAGCTGAGAGCTTCTCTCTCCGAGTGCCAGCTTAGCTTTTCCAATTTCTAAGAAATCTATTATGCTTCCATATTCGGTGTCCTTCTTATGAGGATAATTCCAGGATGGTTTCCACCGGTCTCCCCCCAATTCCAGTCCGAGTAATATCGCTTTATTACTTCTAAGGTCACATTGAACCCTGTGTAAATGAAGAACTAGGGCAGAAATGGGATGAAAACCTTGAAAACTCCAGTGGCCTTTCATGATGGAAAACTCCGATAGGGCCGTCTGAGGTGTCTGGGTGGACAGATTGTTAAGATGGAGTGAGGGGTGAAAGACGGGGCGAGAGAAATCGATGGCGTGCATTAATTGATATACGTAAAGGACTAAGTGCTCTGAGAGTCTCTGGGTCAATTGTGTCTTTGCCTTTGATTAGTGAGAGGAACAATGGGAGAAACGTCCACTTGTTCCAGTGAAGGCTTATTGACAAGACAACAGTCTTTCTCTGTGCCTTTCAGGACGTCTGTCTGGTACACGACCTTTACGGTTTGCAGACATCAGTCATCAGAGATTTAAACGACGGTTTTCTTTCACTTGACTTTCCCACTTGGTTGCAGTCTTTCAGAAACACGATGCATTAGATTTGAAATGATGACACTTTCCACAGTACATTGTGTTCTTAAAAGGAGCAGAATTACATACTTTATAATGTTAGAAAATGTTAATCTGTTATTCTGCAATTTGAATCGAGACATTTAACAATGCTGGAAGCTTGAAGATGATTGAAGACTAAAGTAATAATGAAATGTTCTAAATGAAAATGAATACAGAAATCTATCTATCCATAATGTTATCCATACATCCACATTTTTTATGTGAAAAAAATAAATAAATAAAAGAATTATATATATACTGTATATATACACATACACATATACACAGTATATTTATATGATTATTTTATTTTATTTTTTTTACATATAATATATTACAAGAATTATAGTTATGGTTAGTTAAATTTAAACTAAACTACAATTAAATAGTTTTGTTACTTAAAAAATATTAGCTGAAATAAAAGAAAAAAACATGACAAAAACATTAACTTAAATCATATCAAGAATTCAGAATATTAAAACTACAAAGGTAAAATAAAACCAATATTTGCAGACAAATGACTAAAGCTGTAACTGCAATTAAAACTAATTTTAAAAAAATGATTAAAAAAATTAAAGTATCCAGTAAAATGAAGTAAAATAACCATAATATGTACTTAAGCAACACTAAAATACTTTACATTTTTAGTTTTTTTTGATACATAAAAAACTACATTTTTTGTAGGATTTATTATATTAATAATTAATTAATTATGAATAATAGCCTCAATAAATTAATAATGTGTAAATATACATACATATGTTACTTTTTCACTTTATGAAAAAAATTTACAGAATTTCTTCACATTTACTTTATGATATTCTATGATAAAAATGCGGACACGCATAGGTTCATAACACAAAAAAATAAGCCTATTAGAAGTGCTGTGTTTTTGTGGAAACATCTTCAAAACACTGGATTCACAAACATGTGGAGTAATGGATGTTGATGGTATTTGTGAGAGCACAAGATGCTCTAAAACAGGCCTCAGATGAACGAACGTCTTAATGACGTGCGTGTATCAGCCTAGAAGCATCCAGTCCTCTGGCACAATTAGCACAAGTTTGCAGTATCGTGCTAGCTGTGAGTACACCTAGAGCCATCGGTGAGGTCAACCAGTAAATGTGCAGTCATTGAAAGACCCGACCATGAATAGAGCATTAATGAACACTGAGGGACACTCGTGAGAGCGTCTACAGAGACCCGCACTCTTAACAAACACAGCAACCCAACCGAACCTACGACAGATCCATCACATCAGACGAGCACACAATAATAGGCCTGCTAAAGCTTTTAACCACAGTCCTTTCTACCAGACAGTGTACTGCTAATTTTCCCGAATCCACAAGAGCCCTTCGGTAGGAACAGTAATACAATACAAACTCCACCAAATGGGGCTGATTTGAATTACACTGCAAATCCATCTTCCAGCTTCCCCTCGTTGCCATGGACACAAACCATTTCCAGAGGTACACTTTGGCGCTTTTTTCTCCCCCCCCCTGCCCCTTTCTTCCACTCGGTCTCTCTCCCTTTTGGCTCGGCCATGTCGGTGGCTAGAGGCTAAAGAGCTCTCGTGGAATTGAATACAAAGCCAAGACAACAAGGAAAAGAATAAGATGCAGGTCAGAGCCGCCCCCTGTCCCCTCCCGAGCCAAAAAACCAGTACGCTTTTGGCAGCGGCTGACGGTGAAAGGCATCTCTCATGGCAACGGTGCACGGTGCATTTCCCCGAGGAGAGCGAGTACTGGCAAACAAAATGAAAGGCCTCAGAAACATGGGCTTACATATGTGTGTTTAACAAAAGCGGGCCACACGCGTTCAGAATGAGTTTGAACTATCGATGAACCCTGTAACATCAGACAAACGCACTCCAAAAATGACATTTCAGACCAAACTGCATATATTAAGTAGATGTGTCTTGAACATACCAAATCAATCATATTAGAATAAAATCTAATGTATTATGCATTACATTAGATTACAAAACGCTAATACACACACAAACATAGTTTGTGTAATATATAATAAAATATTTCATAAATATTAAATTGAGAACTGTGTATATATTCTATAACAATTTTATTTTGAATGGAGAATATACTGCACCTTTTAAACATTTGAAATACATATAAATGTTTATTTTTTTACACAAACGCAATAAATAAACAAAACATAATTTTCTAATTTTTTAAATGTTTCAGATAACTATAACATTGACAAAATAGAATTATTATTCAAAAATATTTTATATATATATTTATATTTATTTCTGTATTTATTTATTTATATTATTTTATATATTTATTTATATTAATTCTATATAGAGAATGTGTATATATATACATTTCTAATACATGTATATAATATACATGTATGTATATATATATATATCATAAATGTATGTATAAATTATCTGTGTAACTAATAATTATTAATATTTCAATGTGTTACTTTCTGTATTTATGCAGCTGTTTCTGAAATTTACTAACTTCAACACCATTATTTTTATTTTCATTTTTTTGTGTGTACATTATGTTGTCAAAATGTGTTTATTATTAATGGATACATTTATTCACACCGATTCCAAATGTTTAATTCAATATTTTAGATAGATAGATAAATAAATGGATAAATATTTAGCTTAAAATTTTAGCTAAGTGTAGCAAGTAAATAAATATTTTATATATATATATATATATATATATATATATATATATATATATATGAATAAAATGTACATAAATAAAATAATTTCTCCTATATAGTTACTGTATATAATGTTCCTGTTACAGGAGAAACAATATTATATTTTAAATATCATTCTAACATAAAAACATTTCAGTAACACCACAAATATCAAGTAGTTGTTTTGAAAATATTAGACAACTTCAGGGAAAAAAACAGGAGAAGTTGAACGCTACAATAATTATCGCCGTTTGTTTTTGTGATAAAAAGGTCAGAACCTGAACATCTGCTCGACCAGCTTTTATATCACAGTGAAAACACAAGGCTGGGAACGGCGTCATCGCAACGGGAGAAATTGAGATATGTGCACATGTCCAAATATTAATTATATAGAGAAGGGTTCTGTCTTGTCAACAAAAGAACATAATAACCAGCGAACAAAACGGTGGGGTGTGCCAGTCATTATTCAGCATTATGTGCGCTGATAAAAGACGATAGATCCGCAGGACACCCACTACAAAGGCTATCTGGATTTGCGAAGCTGAAATAAACGAACACAAAAGGTTAAGAGCAATCGTTCCAGTAATTATAAAACGTGTTATGGTGAGATGGGAGGAACGGGTGTAGTTTTTTGAAGGCTCTTCTTGTTGGCTGTCATTGAGGCGAGAGAAAGACAATGAAACTGATGCGAATGAAAGAATGGGATAGAAAACATCATTTTTTCCCACATTTCCAAAGCAACAAACAAGCCTCACGATTCGAGGTATTTTTCGTGTCCATAACTCTAAGTATGAGCTACAGTAATAGCGCTAGAATAATAATACATGCTAAGGGCTTTAAAAATGAACCGTGAGTCGTCACACTCGCTCAAATATCACCTCTCTGCTCTGTGCGCCGCTGGAGAGGAAGAACACACATCAAACGCAGAGAATAAAGAAAAACATGTATGACTGTAGGTCAACCCACATGTGCATGATGAGCAATGCATTATGGGATTGTCTTTTCCTCTCACTCATTTTACTCAAACTTTCCTTCTAAGAAGGCTATGTGAAACCATATGTCTGTCTAACCTCATCCATCTGTAAACTGACACCAGATCCAATTTAGTTCTTCTCACCAGAATTTCAACCTGATAAAACCACCTGTAATTGGAAATTACGAAGTGAGAAAAACATAATGTGAATATGTATGTGCAATGGAAACAAATTGAGAGAAAAGTTTTAGTCTCGGCACAAGAAATTGCATCATTTATTTAACGACATTGCAGCATTGTTACTGAAGCTGATTCACTAAGAATCATTCATTCTGATTCCTGAACAACTGACTCTTATGAGCCATTTTAATGAATCAAACACTCGCGGCTTACAACTACTGGTATATTGACTAATATCCAGTTTATAGAAACTGACTGGCTGTAAATATGACAATGTGTAGCTAAAGAAACATTATCTGTTTAGTAATATTTATAAAAACAAAAATAAATCTTATATCAGATTTTTATAAAAATTCACAAAACAGAACCAGTTCTTAAGGTTCATTCACTTAGGAACCAAATCACACTGGTTGGAATGAATGACTCAGTTCCTTTTAGTGAATCAAATACATACAGCACAATCAGTTTACTCTGATTCCTGAAGAAATGACTCTTATGAATCATTTTATTCCAGTGAATTAGACAGATGCAGGATTGACTTGTGAATAGTTAAAAGACACTGTTGTACTGTGTACGAATGATTATTGAAGTATAAAATAAATATAAATATGATCTCACATCTATCACATATTCAGTGTTTTTTGCATCTGTAGCATGCATTTTGAAAGGTGTTTTGAGAATTCAGAGCCACCAAGCTAGTACTGTTTTGCTCATTTTTTCGCGATGAAATTAATAATTAATTAATATGCATCGAACTCAGTGTGCAAGGTTTCTGTGGGTGACAAATACAAAAAACTAGTGCTGTTAATCGCATCCAAAATAAAAGTTTTTGTTTATGTAACAGATGTGTGTACTGTGTATATTTATTATATTATTATTTATATATAAATACACACAAATGCATGTTGTTGTAACCTGCAACAACGACAAACCATGGTTCACTGCAAAACTCCAAAAAGCTCCGTCAGACCAAAGAAGATGCTCGCAGGAATGGGGACAGGGCCTTGTACAAACAGGCCAAATACACACTGGAAAAGGAGATCAGAGTGGCAAAGAGGAATTATTCCGAAAAGCTAAGAA
>JAUMHE010000055.1:2907351-2923556 GCA_032359235.1 Enteromius mattozi
CTGGACAGACCAGGGACTTATGTGAGGATCCTGTTTGTGGACTTCAGCTCTGCCTTTAACACCATCATCCCATCACTGAACGACACCTTCAACTGTGCGATTTGTTAAGTAGATGAGTTTGAGAGGGCAGGAACCTCATTTTCTTCTGAAAACATATACATACTGAAAAAATATTAGCAATGCATAATCTGTAAAAACAGATTTTAAAAAGCCACAGTAATCACCTCAGAAACCCTCCATTCAACAGCATAACAAAGCAATGTCCTAATAATCAACAAAGCACTCTGATGTCTGAGATCTGAAAGACAGCTCAATTATTTTTGACAGAAACCTTGTTTGTATGACCTGCAATCTCTGTACCGATAATTACCCCACTAATGCGTTAGTGCACGAGTCATTTATGAGTTATTCAGCATTGTTTTACTTTCCATGCTGAAACAGGAACTCAAAAAAGGTCACTTTTTGTATATTTAACCAGTGGGAGTTAAACAATCACCATGCAATACGAAACCCGAGTTAATATACTGAGATTTACTTTAATAAAACAGACTCGACAGCCCGGTGTGTCTCAAGGTTGCCTTTTTTTACTCTCAAAGCAAACAGTTTCCATCGACTCTGAGGGGCAGACAGTCATGACCTGTCAGCAGAGTCGCCATGTATTGTCAGACTTCTATGTATCAAATGTTTTCATTCACACATCTCTCATCAGAGCATGAACAAACTGTGGCTGGGGCAGGTGACGAGCCAGTTGAGGTCAAAGGTCAGGCTCTTTGGAGTTTAGTAACGGGGTTTGCGTGCATTGAGCACGTCGGCCATTAAATCCGTAGCTTTGCTTGATCTGCTGCTAATTGCGCTGCGCAGCGGCTGTCACAAGGTCATGTAAAGTCTGGGGATATACTATTAATATGCAAACAAATGTCACTTTCCAACGGCTGCGGTAAAGGCTTGCGCTAATTATTCCATCAATCCCAGATTTACATCTTAATTAAAGATTTCTATCTCGTTGAAGGTATGGCGACGGTGGAAAATAGATCGGAACAGAGTTTTTTTTTTTCTCTCTCTGACGTGTAAAACTCTACAATGGTCTTCAAGGCACTACAAGAAGGCAGAACAAAGCTGTTTTATCACCTCTGGATAACTTTATCTGTGTCTATACGCTGCTGTCAAAAGCTCGGAAACGCTTCGAATGCTGACTCTGGATCCAATTTGTGTAACTGAACCCGCACAGAGCCTCTTGCTGTAAAGATTTCAAGAAGACAATGTTTTGTGTTTCCTTAAAGCTTCCAGTGGCAATCTGTGATGAAGTATAGACACATTTGTAATGAATGTAGAATGCCTGTCAAAGTCTTTTAATGCTGTAATTGTACTTAAAATATGCACACTCGGTTGTGACGCATAATCTAATTGGATGAGCCATGTCTGAAGTATCACAACATATGAGGGTTTTAGTATATTAGTTTTGACGCCGCAAAGAACAAAGCAATTTTATCACCTCTGGATGACTTAATCTGAATCGAAACACTGCTGTCAAAACTCGGAAAAACTACGACTGCTGACTGTTGATCCAACTTAACCAAACCCACACTGTACAGTTTTCACAGATTTTTGCATTTACTGTTAAAGCTTCCAACGACAATCTGTGATGAAGTACAGGCCCATTTGTAATGCTTGTATAATAACTCTTAATAAGTCTTTTAATTGAGTCTTCTTTCTTGATCGAATGTTAGATTATTGACAATATATCTGTTATTCCTTCTTCCATAATTGTTTGTTCTGATTATGAAATAGAGCCAAGTTTGTAATGAAAATAAAATGACTGTTGAAAATCTTTAATGGTGTAATTGTACTTAAAAAGCACAACTGTAAAATTAATAGTTGTGAAACAAAATTGTGATGCAAAACTGATTGTATAAGAAATATTTGAACTACTTAGAATTTTACAACAATAGATCAATTTTCAGGTTTTTTTATGTTACCATACTTCTAAAATACTTAAAATTAGCTTATATAAACTATCATGTAAACGTTTAGATTCAGTAAGGTATTTTTTTGGTTTAATGCAATATGCATTAAATTGCAGACATATAAAAGTCGACAATGGTCTTTGAGGAGCTACAGGAAGGCAAAACAAAGCTCAAATACAGACATGTTTGTAATAAAGATTGTCAAAGCTTTACTAGTGTAATTATACTTAAAAATGCACAATTATAAAATTAATAGTTGTGACACAAAATCTGATTGGACAACAACTGAAGCTTTTAGTCTTAGTTTTTAGGTTATTTTTACGTTAGCATACTCTTAAAATACTTAACTACCATTCAAAAGTTTGGGGTCAGTAGTAATGTTTTGAAAGAAAATGTTATTCAATAAATCACATCATATACATGTAAAACTCGATAATGGTCTTCACAGTACTACAGGAAGGCAGAACAAAGCTGTTTTATCACCTCTGGATAACTTTTGCCACTGACAAAAGCTCGGAAATGCTTCGAAAGCTGACTCTGGATCCAATTTGTATAACCAAACGCGTACGGTGCCTCTTTCTACAGGTGAAAAGACAATGTTTTTCATTTCTGTAGAATCTTCCAGCGACAATCCGTACCCTGAGGCACGGTGTGATCTCGACCGGTCCACGAACACACACTTATGTCAAAACCTTTCCCATCTCTTCCTAGAAAACACTCCATAAATTAAAGAGCGTGTTCTGCGATCACACATGCTCTTCCTCCCCCGGCTTTGACTGAATGTAGCCCACTCTTTGACGGGAGTTCATCCAGTACAGGAGGGAGCAGAGAGCCCTGATGACAGCGGATAGGCAGCGTGGAGTGGCAGTGAGCCAGCAATAGCCAGACACTTCCTGACGGCAGTAACCGGCCCCCATGACCAGCTGCTGCCTGGGGATCAACCGGAGGTAAGAGACAGAAATGACGGGAGCGGAAAAAAAGACTAGGGAACATGTGGGGAGGCCTGTCACCTGCCAAGTGCTGCATGAGGTAGTTGAAATGGCAGCCACCAGCGATGCAGCACTCTGATTGGCTGGCTCGCCTCCAGAATTCCCTGAGGTGTCTTAAAATGTTTATAAGTGAATCCCGAGTGGAAGGTGATGAAGTACAGACACGTTTGTAATGAACACAGAATGACTGTCAAAGTATTTTACTGATGTAATTCTGCTTTAAAAACGTACAGATGAAATAATACAATAACTGAAGCTCTTTCGAGGCTTTTTTTTTTTTTAAAGTTAGCATATTCTTAAAATACTGAAAATGTGCTCGCTACATTTCAAAAGTCTAAAAGAAATACTATTTTTAATTTAGAAACGATGCACTGAATTGATCACAGGTGAGAGTATATTTAGAATGTTCTAAAACTGAAAATGTTAAAATGTTACTATTTGAAATGAACATTCTATTCATCAAAAATGTATCACAGTTTCTATAAACATTAATGATAATAATAAGAAATGTTTCTTGAGCAGCTTTGCATCAGGAATAAATTACATCTTAATATATATCCTAATAGATATGATTGTTTTCAATGTATTTTGAATCAAATAACCACAGCTTCAATAAGCATGACAGAATAAAAACATTTAAGCCTAGAGTTTGGATTTAAATTTTATAGTCTCTTCTGTCAAAATTAAACCAAAAATATTTATGACTCACCCTTCTACACGACATATTTTATTGTTCAGTCAAACGCTTGCTAAAACGAGAACGTCCTTTTCCAGCAACCAATTAAACCAATTAGCAGCTAATCACGACTCATGGCAAAACTAAAGCATACTGACTAAAAATGAGGATGCTCTTTAACTAGACCCGTCAAAACTTTCTTTAAACAGGAAGTGCATAAACACAGCAATTTCATGAGTCTGTATTTACATTCACATTCAGAAATGTCACAAACTTCCATATATATATTTTCGTATTTGAACACACAAACAGCCGATCTCTTAAATGCCATGTAATGCTTTATTTCCCGAGACATAGCAAGCATATTTTAGCATTCAGAATAACTGTTCTAGTCTGTGGAAGAGGAATGACATAGACTTACTTGTTATGCAGGACACACCAGCCGCAGTGAGGATCTCCTGAGCCTAGACATGTCTTACAGCTGCTGTACTGAGAACAGCTCTCCACAGGCAGACGACTCACCTGAAACACATCACAAACATTAAACTGACATCACCTCTGCTAGCCAAATCACTGCCGTTTATTCACACGAATACTACTAAAATCTTTTTTTTTTCTTCTGGGAATAGAACAGATAAAATACCTGATACACAACAAATAAGACTGAAATATTTTATATTAAGAATGAAAAAATAATGCTCTGATAACAAACTAAGACAAAGGAAACAAACCCATGGATCAATTTAGTATTTAGAATTTGGCACCAAGTAAAGAAATGGGGTGATTTGGAAGATGCAACGAGAATATTAAGATGGTGTGCCTATGACACATATTTTAAGCCTAACAGAATAGATGATCGTTTTAGAAAATGGGCCAAGATAGGTATCACAAACTACTACTATTTTGGTAATATCACTTTAGAGGGTGTAAACAACAAAGATAGAAAACTGCTGTTAATTCTACTGGCAGCTAGTAAAAAAGTAATTACTAGAAAGTAGTTAAAACCAGAGTCACCCAACATTGACGAGTGGATTGATATAGTGTATAACATATGTAATGGAAAAATGATCATATTTATTAAAAACTCAAAGGGACTTTTTTTTTTTTCAGACATGGTGTAAATGGACCAGCTACATTAAACCAATACGCCCAGATTTTTCCTGAAAGATAACAATTCAAGTGTTATTGCAATCTTCGGTGCAAACTGTTTTGTATTGCTAGAGCTCCCCATGTTCAGTTATATTTAGTTGTTAAAAAGGAAGAAAATACATCTCATGAGTAATATTTGAGTTTGTTTGTTTTTTTGTTTAGGTATGGGGGCTTACAATACTTTGTATCTATAATTGTAATTGAAGAAATTATATGCCCCAATGTATTTTCCTTCTGAAAAGAAAAAAAAAAAAAGAAAAAAAATGCTCTTTATTAATGTTCTATTTTATAAGAACATTATGTTTTTATGAAACTTTTTATAAATAACAATATATACACAGCATTTACTTAAAACATTAACATAAATAAATAAATAATGTTTAAGTAAACAGAGAAAATGGAACAAGAAAAGTCAACTTAAAAAAATAATATTTTTTACATTTATAATTAAATCAGGTCAGAATCAGTTCAGTTAGTTGTCATGAACTCTTCTAAATTTATTTTTGAGAACAGAATCCATAAAGCACCTAATGGTTTATAAGATGTCAATTTAACATCAAAAAAAAAAAAAAAAGTAAAAAAATGACTAAAATTGAATGAATCCCAGATGATACTAATAACATTATTATTATTATTAATATACTAATACTACATTTAATTACATTTAATACATTAACATTTAATATTTATAAAAAAAGTTAATATTAAATAAAACACTTCTTTGAATGAACGAACGAGTGAGCGAGCGACCGAACAAATGAATTTTTCAGATCGTATAGGCTTCAGTATAATTTTGCTGTGTTAAGTGCCCTATTATTTCTATTTAACAGCCATCCAATGAGGCTTAGCAATTTGAGTCATGTGACCCATACCCTGCCATTGGCTATAATCCCCACAGAGCCGAGCAGAGTCTTTCAGCCCTGAAACACAGTAGCTACAGCAGTTCTCAACTCAAACCACTCGTCATCCATCTGAACCACATGAACAAGTTCAGCCGCTTGTAAACACTTCCAAACATCCAGGCTCTTCCTTACAGAAGGGCACAGCGAGGATAGAGCGATGCAGCCGAACCGCAGAGCATCAGCACAGTCAACTCACGTGAAGGAAAGAAAATATCAAAACAGCACAGGGGAAACTCATAAAAGACTGAGATGTCCAGAGGACAGTAATATAAGCGCTGCAGATGCAAAGATTCACACGGGAGAAACCCCCTCGCCAAACAGGACAGGCGTATTACAAAAATGAATCAGATCCCCAAAACACCAGCTTATATAAATGATGATGGGAGTTGGAGAGAGTGGGAGGTCTAAGACAGAAATAACATGAATATATTAAATCTAAGAGCGGTTTGTGGATCAAAGTTGGTGTGGGCTGTCACAATGCTGATGATTGGCTTACTTAAGATGCAGAGGAAAAAAAGCCCAAACCCAAAAGCAGTTGTTTTTGAAAACCGCCTTTAGAAGCTCTAAAAATGTTCATTCCATGGAGTTGTAATCGCCTTTGATCGCTGGCAAGATTAGAGTTTAGAGTGAGAAAAACAAGAGCCGCGGAAAAAAAATAAAAAAAAACACACACCCACCCAAAAGGGACACGGCTCAGCTTTCAAGTGCAGAGTAGCTGATGGCTCTCCGGCACTCTGTGTGTGTGTGTGTGTGTGTGTGTGTGTGTTACGTCAGTCAGGGCGGGTGAGTGAGGTGTAGTCTGGTAACCCATGGTAATTTATTCTGTCACATAGCTATGCATAAATATATGGTTTTAGAATTCAGTCCAAACCACTGATTGACAACATGATCGAAACTGACCTCATTTACTTCCTCAGCAAATGTCCCATGACCTCACAGTCAAACAAATACTAAAGGTGCATCCCAAATGGCATACTTCAGCACTATTCTATGACGTTTTATAGTATAAATAATGCGATTAGTGTGTTCACTGAAAATTAAAAAAGATAAAGTGCACTTTAAATACCCAGATTCATTTTACTGTGTTTGGTGACTTTTTTCTATTTTACAGACATCCAATCAGGTTTAGTGATCAGAGTCATGTGACAATTATTACAAACCATAAAAAATTATAATAATAACATATGAATTAATTATTATTATTAAATCATATTTTCTGTTTATACACTGGTGGCCAAAAAAGTTTGGAATAATTACATTTTTTATATTTTCAAAAATCTCTTATGCTCACCAATGGCACATTTATTTGATAAAATATTACAATATGACAGTAATATTGTGAAACAATTAAATATGTAAAATATTTTTCTCTTCAGTGTTACATGATCCTTCGGAAATCATGATTTGCTGCTCAAGAAACATTTCTTATCGGCATTGGAAGTTTTTTCCTAATATTTTGCGCTTCGATGAATAGAAAGATGAAAAGCACACAGGAACACAGAAAACTGATTTTTGTGCATGCTCAGTTTATTCTGTCAGGAACACTGTGTTTTTGAACTGTCAGTGTTTGATGGATGAGTACAATGTTAGATAAATGAAAGGCTTCATATCTCTTTCTCTCTCTCTTTCTCTCCAATGAAATGGCTGCATTACCGGTGCAATTCCAAGAGCGGGATGGTAAATAATGACGCCGCTCTGAAAACTTGGCATTCACAGACCTTTTACTGACACACATCGGAGGGCTCCGAGTGGCAGCGGCCCATTTTGCGAGCAAATATGCTCTCTCACCTATCTGTGCACCTGCCGCAAATGAAATATTCAAATCCACAGACTCCAGCAGTCAATGTAGGTTATGAATTATTGACTGGTGGCGATTCATTCACATTTCTTATTTCATGAAGTGCAGAGGGTACTGTGTTTCTACACAAAGATTCTGATTGGAGGAGAAATGGTAAAGTAATCAGTGGTGACCCCTAGATACACTGGTATAAATTAGGTCCAGACTACACAGAAATTGCAATTATTAGGTAGTCCTTTAGCAAAAAAAAACAATCCAATCAAACTGCACTAAAATAAATTCAATAAAATAAATAAAACAAAATGAAAATCAATTAAACAAACAAACAACTAAATTAAATAAATCAACACAAAATTAATAAAAACTAATATGGAATTTTTATAAAATACACACATATATACATATACATAAATGATACAAAAAATAAAAATAAACATAGTAGCTCAAAATGAAAGAATGAAAATGAAAGACAAGAATGTTGAAATAATTCCCACTAATAATTCTGATGATCAAAGTACAGCTTGACAGGAAATGGGATATTCACAAATCAATAAAATCATAAAAAGTACATAAAAACAAAAAAATTGCATCATGACCTTTGATGTTATTTTCAAAAAGGACAAATAAATAAATAAAAATTCATAGAAAAAAAAAGTTGCAATCTGCAAAAAAAACGATACAAAAGTTTGCTGAAGTAAGTACTGAAGAAAAATAATAAAATAAAACAAAATAATCTAGTCTCATAAACAGTGATATTTGACACGTCATGATGAGAAGCAATGTTTTGGAGTAGCTCTGGAGTCATGAATGCTCAATCTCTTGAAGTAAAGCTCAGTTCAAACCCATTGGCTGGAGTTTTCAGATTAATACACTCAATCTATCCGTTTATGATCTCGGCATAGAGAAAAGCTTTTAATCAGCACGAGGCCTGATCAATCAGTCGAGGGCCGTCTGAAGCTTTAACGTGAAGAACATCCCTTCAGTTCTTAACACAAATATCGATGTCTGGAGTTCAGCGGCGGAGCTTTAACACATGAGTGAGTCTTTTGTGGGAGTGTGACGGTGAAAGAGAGAGACGCTATTAATCTAGTTCCACACTTGTGTTTACAGTGCCTCCCTCAAACTCTGGGAAGCGTCCAGAACTGAGCTGAACGGAGAGACAACACTCCAGATGATGCCTTGTGCTAATGCATATGGGTGTTTCTTCAACTATAAGACTTACAAAGTAAATAAAACACTTTATTCACACTACTTTCATTTTTTTAGTAACATCAACTAGTAGTAAACATACATAGTAAACATAAACATTTTATTGCTAGGATTGTACATATCCTAAATGGAAAATATTAAATAATATTACAATTTTTTTTGCTTTAAGTGACCAAAGTATAAAATTAAATATTCTCTTTTCAAGTGATTTAATAATATTATTAATAATAATCTAATTAAAGTAGTAACATTTTTTCTTTTATATAATTCTAAATGAATAATTCTATATAATTTTTCCATAGTAAATACTGCAACTGTTATTCCACACTTTGTTTAGAACATAATAGGATAAAAAATTAATGAATAATTAATATTAATAGATATAGATGCATACACACAATTTTTATGTAGTTAATATAATTTATAAAATATAATTTAAGTATAATAATAATAATTTACCCTGTGTTTTTCCTAGATAATTTTTTGCTTATTATATAATATTCATATTCTTAATATTTTTAATACATGGATGCATAATTTTTCCACATTAAATAGTGAAAGGCTTATTTTACTCTTTGTTTAGTTCATTTTAAAATGTACAAATAAGGAAAAGAAAAGAAAATAATTTAAAAAGTATTTTATATCAATACATTGATATAGTCATAAAACAATAAAAACGATACATAAAAACTTACAATTTATATATATATATTATTAATCATAAAGTTAATAAATAAAATATAAACCTAAATAAATAAACAAACTATAAAAACTTTTCTCTTTTTTACTTTAAAAAAATATGAGTAGTTGAAAAAAGTAGTTTGAAGAAACATCCATATATCTATATTTAACCATGATATCATAAAGGTGATGTCATCACACACATCATTGAGCTGCTTTACCTTCAAGCGTAACGGTGGTGAAATTAATACCACTATCTGCATGGCTAATTCCTGCCTACACCGCTCTACGACGCCTGGAGCATGAGAACATTTTATCATCTTATATTTCTGAATAGTACTGATAAGGATTTAAAAATATCCTTGTGCTGAGGACTGAAGCTTCGTTCAGCTCTCTCAAAGACGGTTATGTTTTCCGTGTGTCACTTGAACTCAGTCTTTCTCAAGGAAACGCACACCAAAAAAAACGGGGTCTTTCAAAAAATGCACAAAGACAACAAATTTCTTTCTCCGAAGGAAAGAAACGAGCATTGAAAAGAAGAGAAAGAGAACAAAATGAAGAAAAAGCTACAGCTGTACTGTACGAGAGTGTCTGAGGAACTTCGATGTATCCTTCCTCTCCTCCGGCTGTATAATGGAGCATTATGGGAGGGCCTGTTTTTCTGCTCGGCGCTGGATGGAAATGCTTCCCCACCATTTCTTATTAGTGCCAAGCAGCTGGGGCTCCCATTCAGAGTCGTGAACCGCCGTTTCGTATTCTGTTTTCCTGTCTCGCAGATGTTAAAACAACATATCTGAGATTCCGGTTCAGGTCCGACAAAAGCGTCGAGCGCCCACTCCCTCTGCACAAATGTGCCTTTATTCTTTCCTCGCCGCATGCCGTAAATGTTTTTGCTGGCTTTACTAAATAAATTAAGAGCAAACGACAAGCGATAAAATCAAGAACAATAGTGATCTACAGAGGGCCGAGAAAGGCCATGTGGAAAATCTGGAATCCAAAACCACATTTAAACCTGGATAGTTGTAGGATATTTAAATAAATAAATAAATAAATAAATAAATAAATAAATAACATATACACACACACATATATATATATAAAAACAAACATTTTGAGACATTGTGAATTATGTCTTATGACATATTACACTATAAATAGGTAAATGGTTATAAATAGGTACCTTATTAAAAAAAAAAAAAAAGGTATACTATAAATTAAAAGTATAATCAATATAATTGAAATAGCTATGCTGCAATTGAAATTATGGTGATTTTTTTTTTTACATTATAAAAACTTTCAGTAGTGGTCTCAGATATTTTAAACTCAAAGTTTCAGGACTGAAAGAGATGATCATTAAATGATGCATAATATTTTGGTAAAAACATCCGTATACAGAATTGTTTAAAAGTTTAGGGTCTGTAAGTCTCTTATGCTCACCAAAGCTGCATTTATAAGTAAAAAAAAAAAGGAATATTGTGGAATTTTTATTAAATAACTGTTTTCTATTGGAATATATTTAAAATTGCATAAATTATTTATATGTGACCCTGAAGCACAAAACCTGCAAGTAGTACAGGTAAATTTGTAGCAATAAAATACGTTGTTTGGGCCAAAAATCATTAGGGTATTAAGTAAAAATAATTTTCCAGTAAGATATTTTGTAAATTTCCTACTGTAAATATATCAATATTTAATTTTTGTTTAGTAATATGCATTGCCAAGGACTCCATTTGGATAACTTTAAAGGCATTTTTTTTTGCTTAATATTCCTTTGTGGAACAATGGTGAGATGTGTTTCAGGATTTTTTTGTTGTTCAAAAATAGTTCAAAAGAACAGCATTCATTTTAAACAGAAATCTTAAAAAAAAAAAAAAAAGGAACCTTAACGTTGGATCTTTAGTATTTAATGCATTGTTGCTAAACAACGGAATTACCTTCTTACCAAAACTTTGTACGGTATTGTATATATATATATTTTTTTTAAATAATCTGTTTTGGCAGATATTGCAAGTAGATTTGTTTCTTATTTTTTCTAAAAATAAATCTCAAAATCAATCATTTTTTTCTCTATTGTATAGTGAGAAAAATCATTATTGGCCAAATAAGATAAACACAGGCTATCAGTATCAGCCAAAATTCCTATTTCACTCCAGATAAACGAAACAAAGACCTGCCTAAAAGAGACAATCCTGTCCAGTAGACATGCATGCATTCTTCCTGCTATTACTTCTCACCTGTTTGTTGCTCAGCAGATAGATGTACTGATAATCAGGACTGAACACCATGTCACGGAGAATCGGGCTTCCCTCTACGACACTGACCGTCTCATACAGCAGAGCGTTCTCAGACGGCGGCGGTATACCATCCACTCGAATCTGAAAACAAAACAAAAAGATTGTGTTTAATTCAACATGAAATCAAGCTTTTCTACTTTACTACGAGATCTTATTTTGAACAATCCCTCAAGTCTGTCTTTGTTATCATTCATTAACACATAACAACATTTCTGTACTTCCTACACTGAAGTCATGAATAAAACTTAATAAGCTTAATAGAATATGTTTTAAAAGAAAATACTATTTTACTTTAATATTTCATGTTTAATTCACTGTTATTTCCCTTTTCTTTACGCTTATAAGTGAAATTTACTAGCATTTTCAGACTGAAATTTGTTTCACCAACATTTAATATTGTTTTTCACTTATTTTGTTACGCACCCGCCCACTTTTCAATCAAAACTAATAAAATCAAGTTCCACCTTACATTATTTCTGGACATCATAACCATACTTGCGTCACACAAAAAGTTATATTAGGTGGCCTAAACTACTACATACTTACATTTAAATTAATCATTTGATACAATGCACTTAGTGTGGACATGTTTTCACCAATATGTAGTTACATCTGTAAATAATTTCTGTAATTACATTTATAATTACATTGTTGACCCATCCTTTATACCTTAACCCACCCTTAAACCTACCCAAACCACCAAACCTGTCCCTAACCTTATCCGTATCCCACCTCAATAGCAGCAGAAGTGTTTTGCAATACAATTTGAACACAATAAATACATTGTACTTATTTTTTGATGCAAGTACATAGTAGTTAAGGCCACCTAATATAAAGTGTGACCAAAAAAAAATAATCTCAGACTGCATTTTCATAGCACCTGATTTTAAATTCCAGGTATTTTACTGTTATTTTACCGCTTGCAGTGTTTCTGGTTGGCAGCATATCATCACTTACACATCCGATTATTACTGACACACGCAGTATTATAATTTTCCTCATGAATGCAGAATTCTTCGGCTGACCTAGAAAACGAACGCAGAACTTTGAGCTAACGCGGGCCGGCAGCGGAGAAAGATTACAGCATCTGATCAGACGTGCGATAAAAATCAATTACATTTTAACAACACACACACATACACACACTCTCGAACCCCTGCTGCCTCATCATTAGCGACTCCTCTGTTTCCTCACACTGATAATTAGTGTAGTTGAGCTTGCTGGGTAAAAAGCGAGCTCTAAATATGTCAAATTCAAAACATCTTTGAAGTGACGACTGAGAGAGAAAAAAAACCCCTTAAAAAAACACAGAGAGCGGCTGACAACCGCATTTAAAGCCAGAGAGCTCACCTATTTCCCTACCCGCCAAACGTCAGCCCGTGAATCCGTCCTAATCAATTCTGACGGCGATGTGATAGGAGATTGAAACCAAGCTGTAAGTAAACTAAATTCCCACCAAAAAGGTACGAAATGGCATTTGGGAAACGGCAGAGATCAAAATAACAAGAAGCAGTGAAAGAAGGTGCGAGGCGGGAAAAAACCCCACCCGAAACAGATGCACTGGCAGCGGACTTGGGCCGTCTCCTAAATATCTGGGTCGGTCTGAAGTGACAAACATCGTTAGTCTGTTAATTAGCTGCCTCCTCATTGCAGCAGTTGCAGTAATTAGGGTTGACAAGGTGGCATCAATTAGTCGAAGGCTGCCATATTGGGTGTCACATTTCGCCCGCCAAGTCAGAGCCCACGTCTCCGCGGGCAGCAGGACAGAAGGCCTAGAAACACGACGGACTCTTCGTCAATTCATGCGCTACCAGCTGTAGTGTGGTTTTTCGCAGCCTTCGGCTTACAGAGTTCCCTCGATTAAATGGATGGGTTTAACACCAGCCGCCAGGTTTCACTACACCCTCGTGGAATCGGATCAATTTGAGAAAGTATAAAACAGAGAGAGATGGTGTGTATCGTTCACAATTTCATTGATTTGAATACGGTTAAAGGGACGGTTCACCCAAAAATAACACATAGTTAACTGATCCCCATGTCAACCTGTAGGAGTTTTTCTGCAGTGAAACCAGAAAAGATGTTATGAAAGACAGCAGGGCCCAAGCATCAGTGAACCGCATTGAAGACAAAAAAAAAAGGTTCACATTTATGGAAAAGAACCAAATTTAGAGCTAGTTTTAAAAAAACAACAGAGGCTGCTCAGTGTCTGATACGGGCTGATGATCTGACAGAAAGCAAAAACAACAGTCACATCGAGCTTTGTTTATAGAACATCTACGTTGGTCAAACTCTAAGGAATCCATCTGTGGGTACTTCATGTGAATCTCTCAAACAAGTCCAAATGCTGAAAAAATAAACAGAAAAAATTGTTTTTTTCATTCGACTATTGGCAAGATTAGAAAATTCTGATTCGACTATGAAAATCCTTAGTTGAGGACATCCCAATTCCCACACTTTATTAAAAATTCTTAAATATTTTTAGTGCATTTTTGCTTTTTTCTTAAGCTTTCTATTTTTTTTTATCAGATTAATCTAATTCATAACATTATAATATTTAATTTGTTTATTAGAGAACAAAATTAAATGTAAAATCGCAACTTCAGATTATACACACACATTTATATTTATAAACACACACACACAAACCCTTATAAAAAAATCTAATATTTTTAGTAAATGTTTGCTTTTTTTCTTACATTCAAATTTTTACCATATATATATATATATATATATATATATATATAAATAAAATTACAATTTACTATCATATATACATATTAATTTCTTTTTATACACAGATAATATACGACATGGGTACTACAACGTAAACATGGTTTATGAGGACAAATCCTGTATCCCCGTAAAACAAAAGGCTTAAAAAAAAGAAAAACATACTAAACAGTGTTTTATGAAATTTAAAAACTGCCTGTAGTTTCCTGTAAGGGGGAAGTTTAGGTGTAGGGATGGTGAAGGGCAATAGCACATACAGTTTGTACAGTATAAAAACCTTTACGCCTATGCAAAGTCCCTGCAAACCACAAATGCAAGTGTTTGTGTGTGTGCGCACATAATTAAGACAAAAATGAGCTAAAATAAGGAATAATTCAAAATACATATCACATTCAAAAGTACCTAAAAGCATTTAAAAAACAAGCAATTTTGCACAATGATCTCTGCAGCATTGCTAATCATGCAGTCAACTGCTAATCTCAATAATCTCGAAATAGCCAAAAGATTGACAGATTGGTGTAGATTAACTAGATTAAATGCGGTAAAAAATGAGCTAAAAAAAATCTTATTTTAAACCTTGAGAGGAAAAATGATCTTCTGCCACAAACTAAACACACTTTATGCCAAGCACCCAGCGCTCATTCTGCCTAACTACAGCTTCCATCCATCAACACTAATGCAGGGGTGGGAAATGGAAGAGCAGAGGAACTTTTACACTGGATTAGAGGAACGAACAGCCGTAGCATTGATTGTTCTGGGGTCTTTTAGCCAAAATGACACTGAAATCCCACAGATATCTCCCGATAGTCAGCGAACGGGGACGATGGGCTACAAAAATACCAGCAGCATTCAGACTGGGCGAGTGCTGCCCTGCAATCAGGTGCACTTTTCTGCCCGTCTACAAAAGAAAAAAAAATATATATATATATATATATAAAAAAATCAGTGGTGAACTTAAATGGCTTTCAGGAGGGCACGTTTTAAGATG
Source organism: Enteromius mattozi (assembly GCA_032359235.1). NCBI lineage: Eukaryota > Metazoa > Chordata > Actinopteri > Cypriniformes > Cyprinidae > Enteromius > Enteromius mattozi. Next base: position 2,922,732 of record JAUMHE010000055.1, read on the forward strand.
TGTACTCTTCTCCCTAGGCGGGGATGTCCTCGTGGCGCACTTGAGTGTTTGAAATGCAGAGTGCTTGCTCAGCCTGCCGAGAGCTGACCCCGCGACAACATCAAACGCCTCAGATGAGGGTAATTGGAATTTAGATAAATATTACCTTCCCCCCTCCATCTCTCCGTCGCTCAAATGATGCTGGGGGAGCGGTGCCTGCCTATCCATCTATTAATTAACCTGCCGGTGTCACAGCCCTGCGCTGCGGAGAGCGACCGGAAGACTGACGGGTTTGATCATAGCCCAATTTTTCCCTCATCGATCACAAAGGGGGCAAAGAGAATAAGGAAATTACTACAGCAGTAGAAAGTGGAACAGGCAGGCATTTTTTTGCTCATTTGGGTGCTAGTTTTTTATCGATCTGTTGTCCTTGTGAGGGCCCGTGCTTCAAGGACTGGGTGAATCAAGCTCTTAAGTGGAGCTGGGTTCATTTCCCATCTCTCTCGCTCTCGTTCGCTCTCACTCTTCCAGAGTACTGTACAAAAAGATGTTCTTTTTTTGTTCACCAAATTCATCTTCTAACAGCTAGATTATTTCTGCAAGGACAAGAGAGGACAAGAGCCTCTAATTCTTTATAACTCATTCAACAATAATCAGCTGCAGTGGTTTCATTTTGATAGACCACAATAGATCTGGTAATTAGTATTAACTAAAACCTTCAATGGTAAAACTTGTTTGTTAAAATATAGTATATAAAATATATTATAGAAATACATAAAATATTAGGGCTGTCAATCAATTAAAAAAATTAATTAAATCATATACACATATATATATATACATATA
>JAUMHE010000055.1:2924158-2941847 GCA_032359235.1 Enteromius mattozi
CACACACACTTATATATATATATATAAACACACACATATGTATATATATACACACACATATATGTATATATATATACACACACATATATATACACACACACACACACACACATTAATTTATATTAATTATATATATATATATATATATATATATAATCATTAAGTTAATATTTAAGTGTTCAAAAACAAACATATAACTTTTGTTTGTATAAGTTACTAAAACTAAAACGTTTCTAAACAGAAATGTAAGATTACGCCAATTACTGATTTAATATTACAGTAATAAAGTAGTATATATATGTTTATAGAATATATGTGTTTATATTATATTACATTTTGAAAAATAGAAATATATCCGGTAAATGTAACAAAGATGTAGGAAAAATACATAATTAAAACTTATTATTATTATTATTATTAACTTTTAATTATTTAATTCATTATTTATATTAGATGTCACACTTTGATGTCAAAAGTGTTTCGCAATGAACCACAGAAACAAAATAATAATAATGAAACAAAAGCAGATCTTCTGCATGTTTTTAAAAATGTACACAGATCTTAAATTCATGGGAAAATTGTTCCAAAGTTCAGGAGCTACAGCCTCAAAAGCACAAAATATTATATAAAAAAAGATCAAACATAATTTTTGAGATTCCATAATCTTTACCATTCAGTTTGCAGAGCACAGCTTTCAGCCTCCGTGGAGCATTTGCTTTAAAAATGAAAATGCCACTCAACAAAGAGAGGAAAAAAAGCTATAAACTAAAATACAACAAGTAACGCATGTATGAATGAAGGAGACAAGGAGAGGGTGTGAGAGACATGCTGTTGACTAAAGCCGCTGACATATGGAGAGGAGGGGCGGCCCACCAGAGCTTCATTTATCACTCACATCAAAGAGTGAGAAGAGAGAAGAAACAGTGAGAGAAAAGAGTGAAAGACACAGCGGAGAGAGTGAGAGATCGCAGGATAAAATTGGATTTTGTAAAACAGAAGAGGAAAACTCAATCTTATTATAATGACAACATACAACGATATGACAATCCCAAATACAGCCTGATCCTCGTAAAACACAATGTTCTGAAAGACGGCCAAACAGAAATGATACGACACAGACACGCTCTACAATCAACAAAAATAATGAACTCGCAAATAAATAAGCACGCTGGAAACTCCCATGTATAGCACATAAACATCAGCTTGTTGATAATGGCACGAGCTGTTAACATGTGGTCTTATTTAAAATGGGTTTTAATTTAATCCACAGCAAGGTTTATGTTTTTATTGGCTTGGACGATTGATTTATAGCGCAAAGTTATGTTATTCTACTGAGCCAAAGTACCAGACATCCCAGTTTAACGTTACTTTGTTTTCTTTTGGACATGGAATATTACAACAGTAACACAGCAAGAACCCAAAGACACCACAGCAGTAGATAAACTCCTGATCTGTGCAAATACTGCACCCATGACACACATTTAAAAAGAAGTTTGAAACAGAAGTTACATTACACTTAATAGCACACATCGTTTCACCTGGACTTACAAAAAAAACATGATAGTAAACAAAAGCAGAAAACCCCTCTTCTGTTCTGATTTTTAAATCTAATGCACTTTAATACGGTATATTCTACACTTACTGTCTGAATTCTAATTGTTTTTGTATTGTTTTGCGTTATCATTTTTTTTAATGTAAACTCCACTCTCTTGAAATTATACTATCTTGAATAATAGCTATTGTTTTAATGATAAATTATCATTATATATATATTTTTTTAAAAATCAAAAAATATTGATAAAACAATAAAAAATACAATATTTCTATACTTGTCTGTAATAAATAATATATAATACAATACAACAATAAAATGCACTTATAAAATACTATAATAATAATAATAATAATAATAATAATAATTGTTTTCATCATATATATATATATATATATATATATATATATATATATATATATACACACACACACACACATATAAAATTCAATATTTCTATACTTGTTTCTAATAAATAATATATACACTATACTATAATACATCAATAAAACACATTTATAAAGCAATAAAAGGCAACTATAAATAGTAATAATAATAATAATAATAGCAATTGTTTTCATCATATAATTTTTACAGTTTTATATAATAAAACAATAAAAATACAATATAATTAATATAAATATAATATAATCAATAAAATGCATTCATATAAAAATAAAAATCAACTCCACTTGCTAGAAATCCAATGCATTTAACTATAATAATAATAATAATAATAATAATAATAATAATAATAATAATAAATTGCTATATTTCTTCTGTTACTATTTTATTTTTAAAAAATGCTATCAAATGCATTGATAATAATAACAATTGTAAATGCACTGGAAATGTAATATTGTCTTTATAAAAATTAATACTATTTTATCAAAACAGCAATTATAACTATTTTAAAAGAACATCATGTAAACAAACAATCATAAAAACAAACAAATTAATTAAAAGGTTAATGCTAAATTCCTAGTGTCAGCAAATGGAATTGCAATAATGACTTATTTACACATGAATATGGACTAAAGTTGTCAAGGTTCATATACAGTATAAGGCAAAAGTTCACAAAAAAATCAATCCGTACGACTCATGCACTATTACAGTAGCGAGGAACAAACCAGCAAATTTATAGATTTTGCTCATAATCACATGGAAACTTGATCATTAAGTCACTAACCTAACATCAAAAAAGCATATCTGTTTGCTGCAAGAATGAATCACTGATTCACTGATAACTCAATAATGAATCAAGCATAGCTAAGTTACTTTTATCCTGTTTTTGTATCCTTGAGGCATTAAAACACCTCTTGTATGTAATGGAAGAAAGAAAGACTCCATTTAAGGGTGCGCTCTTCCTTTAAATAAATATCACATATTACACCTTCAACTAAACACAACTTCCACTGGACACCACTGTTCCCAGGGAACTGCGACTCTCCACACACCGCAGTTAAAGGGGATTACGGAGGTAAATGAGATATATTTTGCCCTCCTGAGTCAAGAGAGGAATGATGGGATATTACATTGTTGCTTTTACATTACATCTGCCCCATCTTCAACCTCTTCGGGTTCACTCCAACCTTTAAAAAGAGTCTCCGACTCCGCGTCGAGCCAGATCTATTTTACATGAGCACCCCGGTAATGAAAAAAGCCCTCCACTGTCTCAGAAAATGAGGTCAAAATCCTCAAGCTGCAAATTCATCCTCTTAGGAGAGCGCAGGAGACAAAAGCGTTGCACCCCAGGAACCCGAACAAAGGGTCCGTAATTCAATTAGAGTCCTTATCCCGTTTCCTCAGATCTGGTCGTTTGCGGAGACAGAGTTTAGTCCGTCAACACCGGCCTCGTCTCACTCGATCCTAACAAATATGAGCAACTAAACCATCAACACCCTCTTCCTCCGCGGCTGCTGCCACTTTCTACCGCATTCCGTGACCTTTGACCTGTCCTGACCTCTGAACTCCACGGTTCGGTTTTAAAGGTCACATGATCCACAGCACTTAATGCTTTCAGAAATGCACACAGAAAGGCATTATGGGTAAGGAATGCTGTGGTGTGGGAAAGTAAGTATTGTCCTCTGACGCCCTTCACCCTCCACCAGCGCCTAGTTTCACTCAAACAGCAATTACTCAGATTCAGTCATGTATACAAGCCGCTGTATAATGCCCAAATTACAAGCTCACCATCGCTGGAATGTTTTTTATCAGGAACAACCTTTCAATTACCATTTAGTGCTGGTTTCGGATATCCGTACGGAGTAAATTACAGCCCACTCACCCAAAGTGACTTCCCCACATTTTGGGAAAAATGCAATAGGACCGATGCAGCATTAGGTGTTTTATTCATTTGAAACCTTTATTAAATGTTAAAGCTTAATTTATGAACAAGATTGAGAACAGCAACTTAAGTAAAAGAGCACTTAATGACGAATATATAAAACAAAACAACAACAAAAATAAATAATATTATGATATATTATATATATATATATAATTAAAACTATGTAAATTATAGTAATTATTATTTCTATTGTCATTACTAAAAATATTCATTTTATTATTGTTATTATTAGCATTATCAACAACAATAACATATCTACTCTTTTTATTTTATATTTATTAAAGCATATTTTTACTATTGTTTGCCACTTAGTGTTCATATTATTATTATTTTTTCCGTAATAATAACATTACTACTATTAATATTTACTATAATGTATTTCCTTACATTTTTATTTACAATTATTTACTCTTGTTAAAAATATTAATAATAATAATAGCTTTATTTATACAAAACATTTTACTCATTTGCCACTTAGTATTGTTCTTCTAATTATTTTTATTTTTTGATTACCATACTAATAATATTAATAATATTTTTAGTATGACTATTATTATTATTATTTGTATTATTTTTATATATTTATTTAATCAGAGCAAATGTTTACTCTATTTTACTCCTGACTCGATTGTTCATAAAAAACATATTATTATTATCATTATTATTACTACTACTACTACTATATGGAATAAGAATTATCATTAAATATTCATCTCTAAAGCTTATTTGAATATGCTTCATGAAAAAATTGCTCAATACCATTGATAAGTATTTGTTTTTGTTTTTTCATAAAAATAATTCTAAATGTTGTTTCTTAGCTTGTAAGAAATACTTAATGTTTATAAATCTCACAAATTCTCTCAATGGCATGGCAGAAAGCTCATTTTGGACCCGTCATTCTTCTCGTTCCTATCCAATTATTCTCCCTATCTCTCCGAAAAACAGCCACCAAAACAAATGGCTGAATTAGAAACAAAAGGCAGAGGCAGCATCTGAAACGCGGTGATTTTGTAAATCCCTGCAGGTGCACAGGTGGGACGTGCTGGCAGCAGAAGCAGGGATTTGGGATTTGGGTTCAGGCATCTCATGGGCTGTCACACTGAGCAGAACGAGTGTAGACAGGAATGTTACTTCTCTCACACGCTTGTCACGGGCCAGAGACCAGTCAGGCTTCTCTGATCACTGCGGACCTGCTGCTCAGGTGCTGGAGCCCTGCCAAGGGAGCGTCAGCAAACTCACCTCTCATCCTACAGGACTCTAGGACCTGCTGCTGGGAGAGAGAGCTGACATGCATCACAGGGTTAACCTAGAAAATATCTGTAGGTCATTTTGGTCACATGACCATATATTTGTGTGTATACCTGTGATTAAGATGCAAATAACGGTTGGCATATTTAATGCTAAAACCAATTTTATGTCAAAAGGAACTTTTCGCGTGATCTTTGACGTGCAAGAAGGTTGAACAAAACGTCAGAAATTAATATCACAAAATTGTATATGATGACATGTATAAAATCTATCCAAATCTTTTGAATAAATATAATTAAATTAACATTTTTTCCCCAAATAATAACAATAGAGTAAGATTACCCTGACTAGTGACAGACAAAAATATGAAATATGAAAAATGTACAATATGTACAAATAAATATTTTTACTCTAATTTTTTTTCTTTTATCTGCTCCAACATAGTAGTAGTAGTAGTAGTAGTAGTAGTAATAATAATAATAATATATATTTTAAATTTATTAATTTATCTATCTTTCTATTTAATTATTTTATTATATTTTGTTTACATTTTTTTACAATTTTTACCTAAATAATATCAATGGAGTAAAGTGTGCCACACAATACCTTGACTTGTAACAGAAAAATATAAAATATGAACATTTCAAATGTATACTATAAATATACATGAAAAATACACAAACATTTGTGCTGTCAAATGATTAAATCACGCTTATTAATTTTAATGAATATAATAGTTATTAATATTATTAACATGTTTAATATACAAACAACATTTTATTTAAATATATACATGCATGTGTTTGTATTTTATATACATTAAAAAAACACAACAAACACTCATATTATGTACACAAAAACATTAATCGCGATTATTCATTTGACAGCACTACTAAAAATAATAATTATAATAACAACATTACAAATACTATTATTATTGCAAATGTTTAAAATATAGTTTATATAGAAAACTGGGTATTTAGCTACATTTAATTACAATTACAAATATTTTGGAATTTAAACATTTTTTGGCTAGTTTAGTAACATGTAAATGTACTGCAAATGCGTAAATATTTTTCCTCATATATATTCTCTTTTTATTTACTTTTTTAAAAATAAATAATTAATCTCTTTTAAAAATTGGTTTTCTATGGTCTTTAAACACTGCCTTCGAATTTCATTTGAAAACAGTCGTCCTGAAATATAATTAGGGATATTAATTTCACCCTGGTCTCATTTCTCCTTGCCTAGAGGACAACTTCAGCAAAAAGTGGCACAGCTTACCCCACTCACCCCGACTTGAGCTCTTCTGTTGGCATTCCAAGAAAAAAGACGGAAAGAAAAACACAGGCAAAACTTTGCCAATGACCCCTTGGAGACTCCTTGAATTCCATCGTAAGCTTATTAACCTCTCCTGCCCAGATCCAGACAGAGGCAAAGCCAACATGAAACTGCACTTAATCCAACAATTAATCGCGCAGGAAATTGCATGTTGCTTTTGCACATCCATGCGGTAACACACACAACACACACACATATAGGAGTGTGCATGCTTTGTATGCGTCGGCACGTCTTCGGTGATGTGTTTGGAGTTGAGGGTCTATGTTTGTGTTAGTATAAAAAAAGTTCAGTGCAATTCAAGTTTCCATGGCGTTAACCCCGTTTGACTTGCCGTTCTACTTTGAAATATAAAAGGCGATGTCTATTCAGGTCTGAGACTCATCCGAGAGCTACTTCATTCACAAAGGGAAGTCAATTACAGCTTTGCTTTGTCAGGGGGAAAAAACTAAACAACAAGCATCAAGGCGAGAAGAAATGTATGAATTTTTAAAACCGAACTCTGATGGATGACGATGCAAATCTACGCTGAAGCCTGAAACACAGGAAATTTAAAAAGGAAACTGACATTAACGCAATAGTGATTTAGTTCAGAGGTATTGCCAGTCTAGCCGTTCCTGTTTGGACACGTTCAGCGGCGAGTCTCGGTGTGACTGAACTACTTTCATCAGGTTATGAAGAAGTAATTGTTGTCCAAAACAATTATTACAAAAGGGGGTTTCACGTACAAACTGCTCTCATTTTATTTCAATTCCAAATGTTAAGAAGAATCTGCTGCTAATGATATCCGAGTTCAAATATGGTCAATTTTTAACATTGTTTAAAAAGTCTACTGGCTACTACTCATACTGCTAATGCAAATCATGCAGATTGTTTCAGAAAGGTGTATGATTGTGATTAACTTTTTGGGGGGGGGGATTTTTGATTGGAACAATTCGAAGGTGAGTAAATAATGACAATTAAAATTTTTGGGTGAACTAACCCTTTAATCACTTATCCTCATGTTGGCTTTTACTGGTTTGGAATGACATGGGGGTCAGTGATTAATGACAAAAAAAAATAATTTTGGGGTGGAGTATCCCTTTAAAGTCATTAACACTGACATAACCTTGAACTATCACAACATTCTAAAAAGTCACAACATTTTTATCATCACACTATAAACATAACAGTGAATAGCTCAATACAAGATGCCGATATTACAGAAAGATCACATCCTAATTTATCACAACCAGCACATGTTTTCAAGATTTGGGTTCCAGTTTCTGTTGACCGTGTTCATCCCAGGGATGAGATGCCGTCTTGCACACATCATTAAGTCAACAGCGAGTCCCACTCATTACGTGTTGAAACAGTGTTTGGAATCAGGAAGGACAAACAATAATCATGTCGCCATGTTTGAGAGCAAACACAATTAATAGCTCTCTCGCCATGCTGAAGTGCCCTTCGGGTTAACAAGACGCAGACGAGTGCTGTAGTGCATTGGCTAGCTGCTTCTTATGCTCGGACAGATTTGAATAATGACGCTACAATTAATTTCAGCTGCATTAGCTTATCTATTCGAAATATTTCATTGCTCTTCCTCGTGCTTTGGCGAAAAAGCCCTTTAGCGCGAGTCATAAACAGCAGATCGATCAACGTAATGGGAGATTCCTGGCTTGATTTATCACTGGGCACGATAAGTTAATCAAAAGACATGTACATCAGCGTTTAGGCCTCACATCTCAAAACTAAAAACAATTATGCATTGATTAAAATACAGATTTTTTCCTGTTTATTGTGCTTAGCCTGGCCTTGAAACCCAAAACGCTGACAAAAACCATTAGTGTGAGACTGAAGCTGTCCAGGTGGCTGTCTTCCTCTCTCTGTAGGCTCAAGACAGACATATAAAATTACATGACGGGCATTCCACACACTTTAAAGCTAAACAGAAAAGCAGTCGCTGTGGTTTCACCTCTTAACTGACCAGAAAGAGCATCACGTGCATCTTAAAAGGAATCTTAAAGTGCTAAAGTTGCTGCTTTATGAAACCACCTGGTACTTAAAGGGACAGTTTTGACAGCATTTACTCACATTTAAGTTGTGTTTACTGAACATATTCTGAAGAATGTGGGTAACTGAACAGTTGCTGGCCACTATGGAAGCTTGTTTCCACCACAGTACAAAAAAAATAATAAAAATTTTTTGATTAAATATTTTTTTTTATTATTTAAATTAAAAAAAAATGACTTTTTCATAAATTTACATATTTTAATTAAACTTATACATATTTTAATTAAATTTTACACAAAGTAAGAACTGTGGGAAATTAGATTGCAATTGCGAGAAATAAAGTCAGAAATGCAAGTTACAAACTTTTTTGCAAGTTACAAACTTGAGTTTATCTCTTGCAATTAAATTTTTCTCTCCTATATCACGCAATTCTGACTTTCTAACATGAAACTGCAAATTTATATAATGTAAATTTTCATCTCAGAATTGTGACATTTCTTAAATTGCGAGTTTATATCTCACAATTAACTAGTAACTTTAGAACCCCAAATTGCATCTTTATACTGTATTTCATAGTTCGGACTTTCTAACATGCAATTGCAAATTCATATCATGCAATTCTTAGAAAAAAAAGTCAGAATTGCAAAACATAAATTGTGATTGCGAGAAAAAAAAAGTTAGAAATGTGAGATAAAGTAGCAATTACCTTTTTTATTTTTGTTCAGTGACGCAAACAAGTTTTCATAAGTCTCCATCGGCTTATATAGTATAGAAAAAAATACCATGGATGTCAATAGGAATCATGGTTAATCATACTCTTCAGAAAAAAAAAAAAAGTGTTCAACAAAAGAAACACAAACAAACAAATTTGAAACAACTTAGTGTGTAAATGCCAGAATTTTAATTTTTGGGTGGACTGTCCCTTTAAGCAACACCTCCTTATCAGAAACATCCCGATTTTCAACACCTAATGGAGCTACAGAATCCCAGACTTCCTGAAACCCTCAAAACAATCCATGAATAACTCAATGCGATGGCAACAAAGCACTTAGCGGGTCAGTAATAATTCCTCTATCAATTAAACTCTTTCTTTCTTTGTTTCCAGTGCTTTTCTTGGGTTTCAAGACACGCTATGCCTTTAAATAGAAAAAAAGGAAAAACGCGACAGCAGTTTTTCATTTCTGCCACAAAGAAATTGGCACCTAAGTGTCGTTGTCTTTTGTTTATGTTGCTTTTCCGAGCAGACATGGAAGCGGGTGAAGAAAATGATTGGCCCCATTGTTAAGGGTCTCCATCTCTACAACCCTGTGAGAAAAAAACCCTGAGTAACCCCTCAGAGCGAGCGTTTACAATACGGCCCGCTTACACCTTTTACTACCTTCCGGCCCTAATAAAAGCACACACCGATATAGAAGCCATTTCAAGGCATCCTATATATTTGTGGCTGACCCGAATTGGTTTTTCTCTGTGCTAAATAATTAAATTTGAGCCATCTGGAAGCTTTGTGATCTAATTCAGACCTTTCTCTGCAGGGCAGGCTGCTGTGCCCGGGATCTCGGCAACATCTTTGAAGGATTGACAGGAATGGAAAGGAAGGCTTAAGAAACGTCATGCCAGAGAGTAAACGACGGTTATATCATTTAAAAACTCCAAAGTACGGCGGAGCTGTCGACTGAGGTGTTAAGACTCTGAGTAATGCGCGAGACGCCACTCGTTTGCGGATGACTCACTTGTTTGAACAAAAAGCAAGCTGGCTTGTCTCTGTGAGTTCACTTGCTCTCGGTCAATCTGGGAGCTAGTCAAAGCTTAATATTGACACAGACTTTTTATCACTACACAGTTCAGACACCGTACGGCCCTCTTGACTGACATCCGGCTGAGAGAGCTCCACACTGCGGCCCGCTTCGACCCCAAACACGTTTACTCAACAAACTTCAAAACTCAAGTCCATTAAAGTCCACGTGTGGCTGAAAAGGATAAGAAAAGACAAACTGAGCACTAGTTTTTTTTGGGGTAGAAACAATTCAGATCTGTGGGCAAAGGTATGAACAATAAACAGCAAAACAGATCATTTGCTGATAATTTGGTTTATTTTTAGTGTGTATGATCTATAAGTTTTAGCTGTTTTTGTCTTATTCTACATCTTACTTAATCGGTTTTTATTAGTTACCTCCATAATGTAAAATTAGACAATAATTTATTAGTTAATATTTCGTTGACTATTTTACGTCATACCAGCGTTGTTTTTGTTAACTCTAAATAAATAAATACATTAAAAATGAATGCCCTTGACTGAAATAACGCAGATATTTAAATATAAATATTACAACTTAAAAAATAGATATACTAAGACTGAAATAAAGCTAAATAGAATGATTACAAAACAGAGATAAATCTAAATTGACAAAAGCACATAAAATTAAACAATTGAACCGAAATATAAAATTGAACTGAAAATATAAAAATAAAAAGCCAATTTAAAATAATAATATTATGAAAGCATACAAGTAATAACACTCTTATTTCATGCACATATTCTAAAAATGTGTGCAAAACTAAAAACACCTATTGTGCTGAAAAAAAAAAACAAAAGAAAACATTTAAGAAAGGAATAAAGGAAATGATCTCATAGAAAAAGTTTGGGAAGTGTACAGCACCTCCTCCACCTCCTCCAGTGCTATGAAGAACAGCTCCCTTAGCTAAAGGTGATAATGGCTGAGCCACATCAGGGGTCCAGAGCTCCTAATTACACACTTAAAATACAACACCATCCCGATTCTCACTAAAAGCTGCCACTGATGCCTATACCACTGCAGCACTGCCTTCCTGCTGCAAATACATATTTATATTCACAAATTATTGCATTTTTTTTTGTAGCTTTTTAGCAGAGAGGTCTGAAAAGGTGCTCATAATCTCTCAAGAGCATCAAGCAGCAAGTATTTCACCAACATCATGTCAGCATCACATCAGTAATTTTCCCCATGAATAAGGTAACCCCAGAATGCTTGGAAAATAATCGGGAAAAATTAACCCAAAAATGTTGACGCTGATGGCCTTGTGGGCCATAATAATGAATAAAATATTTACAATTATTTCAAATGATACAGAAATGTATTTTTTAAAAATACAGTATTCAAAAAAATTAAATAAATCAAATAAGCTATATATGTATAAAAAATACAATTAGCATTGCATTGAAATTAGATGCTGAAAATAGGCTGTGGCTGGTTAGAAAATGCAGTAATACAGTGTTATTGTCTCTGCAGCACTGGAGAAATCTGTGGAAATTTCATGCAAATGGACAGCATACTTGTACGAAAGCGAGCCAGTGTGTGTGTGTGTGTGTGTGTATGCCATCCTTCCTGTCAGATTAAAAGGTCAATGTGTTTAGCTTTTCTCCGCGTCTTTGACTTCAACATTATACTGACACAAAAGCCTGACTGACCACCAGAAAGGTTTTACATGAGAGAGAGAGAGAGAAACCGAGAACGATGGGCCTCTTTTTCAAAGAAAAACTCACACTAAAGCTCAAAGTGAACAACATCAGATCTCTGAGAGAGAGTCCTTTCACCGTTAAAGCAAATGCTAGTCAGACACGACTGTGTGGAAACCGCTTAACATTCATTTATACAAAAAAAAACCTCATCAACTCTCTCTCAGGTCCAAGGGCAAACCTTTACATGAAACTCTCACTTACTCGTATCCAAACATTAGAGGCCGTTGGCCCTGTTAATAACTGTTATTATAGCGACGGAAGTGTGATTGTTGATTATTAGCACTTGAGTCAGTCTAAGTAGCAATCTCACTGCTCTCATATTTCCACAGAACAGGTGCTCCCTCGACATGAGGCCTATTTTTGGGGCCTGACCAGTGGCCCTGGAGCTCTATAACACTTCACTTACACACAACTCATTCAGCACTTTCCAAACACATGCTCCCTAAATCCCTGAATGTCTGTACCAATTATAAAAAGAGATACCTCAGATTGTTCTTTCATGACGGCTTGAGATGTGTTCAAACCTGTTTTTCCATAGAGTTTGAAGCTCTGTGTTTCTACACTGTGAGATTCATTTACCAAAAAAGAACAGTACAGTATTAACAGTAAACATATGACAATTATACAACAATACACATAAACAACCTTATAAACAAACATAAATGTGTAACAATTTCACTAACTGAGGGAAAAAAAAAATGAACAACAGTGCAACTTGCACAGCCCGATTCAAAAATTAGGCATCTTAAGATTGATTCTTTAAATGAATCATTCAAAAAGACTCACTCACCAGCTACTGATTTGAATCAATCTAACAAATCACTTGAATCCACCTTAATATTTCCTGATTTATAATCTAAAACACACATTTAATTGCAAATTATCAACTTTCAGTCAATACATAAATAATTTATCATTATACTATGATAAAAGCACTGGTTTTGTTGAATCTCAAAAAGACTTAAACTTACAAGCTTTTGGTTTGAATCAGGCATTGAATCATTGAACACATAGAATCAAACAGTGGTTGCTGAATTGAAATCTGTTGCATTTATTGAATCATGAATTATTAAAATTTATATAAATAAATAAATAAATAATCATTAGATTACAACAAATAAAAACAAAATAAAAGGCCACATTTTAATTATATATATATATATATATTTTTTTTTCATTAATACAATTTCATATTTTTAACAGTACATTTTCTACAATTATATTATTAATTTAATATTACGATTATTTTATTATTTATTACTATTAAAAGACTACTACTACAGTAATGTTGAAAATGACAATAATAATAATTATTATAACTACTACATAATAACAAAAAATATAAATAATAATAACAACAACAAGAACTATTATTATTTATCATCATCATCGTTATTAATTATTTTATTTTTTTTTGCTTTAGTAGAATGAATTAATGAAAAAATCCTTTATATTTCAGCACAAGCTGTTTTGCAATCTTTCTTAAAGGATTTTGAATCACACTTTATTTGAAGAATCTAAATCTGGTTTACACAATATATATCACAAGGTAAAAAAAAAATAAAATAAATAACATAAAAATCACATTTCATTTTGGCTATTAATCCTGGATTTTTAGTATGGCACACATGTAAATACTGTAGTAAGTGAACGTTACCACTGTTCAAATGCAAGTAACATGTTACTCCAATCTGATTTTTGTACTTTGGCACCACCACTGTTCTTTTCGCTAAAGCCTTTGTGTTTATCTATCAAAGCCCTGAGTTACACGTGGGATAAACCCCATTTTTTGGGATGAAATGGCCTGCTAAAGGGAAAAAGGAATGAAAACACGAACCAACCGCGGAGGATTTCACCCCCTCTCATCTGACCCACTTCTTTCAGAGTGTCATTCGAGACTGTTCTGCTAGATATTTAGCCGCTCGGTTGGCACGCGCGTGCTCCTCTGTATCACATATTAGCCTGCAACACCAGAGAACGGCCGGCAGTAACGAAGCCATTGTCCTGAGCTCCGCTACAATAGATGAACAAGACGGAGAGGCACAACAGGACTCCAGTGTCTGCGGCCAGCCATCCTGTCTGCTCGTCTCAGATCACCGTGTGCGTACCACGGCACGACCTGAGGGAAGTGCTCAGTGGAGCATTAACCCTTCAGGACAGACACTGACGGGCCAGGGAGGTTTTAAGCTCATTAACTGCATCCGACCCCCTCCTTGACACACACAGACGCAAGATGCACATGGACAAACACACACACACACACACACCACAAAAACAGAAGTACAATAAGAAGAGGGACCACCACGGGTTGCCTTAAAGGCATGCAGGCCTGCAGCCGCCCTCCCCCGACATCCATCTTTCTTCACCTCCCCACCCAGGGAGAGATGATCTCGTCTGGGCGGCCCGTCCTCGGCTAGGCATTGGGACAAATTGATAGTGACAGAGGTAAGGAAGAAATGGGAGCCGCAGGGGGGCTTGTGAATTTCCTTGAAATCAACCCAAGTACCCCGACCCCCTTTTTGAAGCACACCCAGCCCCCCCACACGCTCCCGGTGTCTTATCTATCATTCAGCGTGGGGCTATCAATGTGTTAAACACATGCAGTGACCTGACTGCAAATGCTCTGATCCTATCAGTCATGTGACCGGCGTGAGACAACGGCTGCATGAAGAACAGGTTTGATGGGAAGATATTTAATCTGGCCGTCAATATGCTGCATGCTGAATATTTCACTCAGATATTGTGTTCGATGTTTCATTTGTGGTGTTTTGGGAACTGTCATGGCAATGATTGAATGTGATGCGATAAGGAGACTAGTTATCATGACAGCAATTACAATGCAAAATGCTTACTAGAGTTACTAGTGTAGTTTGATTCACAAATGAACAAATCTTAAGAGACCATTTTTGTAGACACTCAGGCAGACAGAAAAATAAGCAAACTGTATGAGGTGATGCTTTGAATGAATCACTCAAAAGGATTCACAGATGTAATAAGATGATTCTTCTAATGAGAAATTCAAAAAGACTCAAACAAGAAAATTGCAAAAGTTGATTCTTTAAATGAATCACTCAGAATCACATAGAATCGCAGATCTACTAAGATGATTCTTCTAATGAGGCTTTTAAAAAAAACCTCACAAACAAGAATATTCAATAAGCTGATTCGTTAAATGAATAACCCAGAAAGATACACAGATTTACTAAGGTGATTCTTCTAATGGTACATTAGAAACAAGAAAACGGCAAAAACAAGCTGATTCTTAAACGAATCACTCAAGAAAACTCTCATAACAAATCTTCTAGATAAATCTTATAAGACAGCTATTTTAGAATGAGATGATTCTTTTAATAGGACATAAAAACCTCACAAACGAGCAAAATACATGAGAATATTCTTTAAACGAAAAAACATTGGACAAATCATTTAAGAAAACAAAAATAGCAATCGATTTCAATCAGTTTAACAAATTATATATTTGCTACTGTAGCTTAAATCACAAACAAAAAAATTCTTTGAATATTTCAAAAAGTCTCACCTAAAATAATTTTCTAAATGAATCATTGAGAAATACAAGCAAATGTACAAATCTAATGAGATTATTTTTTTAATCAATCTAATAAACAACTGAGAAACTTTTTTACAAATCACTCAGAAAACAAAGAACTGTTGATTTGAATCAGTTTAATGATCATATCATTACTAGTGTACTTTGATTCACAAACAAACATGTGTTATGAGTCATTTTACTGAATGATTCTCTCCAAAACTCACAAATTAACAAACTAACAAGTAAATTCTCATATGATAAATTAAAAAATATTATTTGGTGAACTATAATCTCTTAAAGTGAATCACAACCATTACTTCACTTGAAATGAACCAAGAACTGTCATTACATTATAGTGAGACTTTTAGCATTTTTTGTTAAAAAGTCATCAGTTACAGAGAGACATACATAATGAAACATACAAATGAAAAATATATACTTATCTTGTTTTAGTTTAAAACAATTCCGCATGAAATACTGTCACCGACTAGCAATTCTTGGGATTTTATGAACAGAGTAAGCTTTGCAACCTTCATTTTTCCTTAATTTCTCAGACGTGACAGAGAGCGACACATTTGTGTGAATTCATAGTGTGTTGAAAATGCATTTTCCCCTCACGGGGGCTTTAAATAATTTAATGAGGAGCTTTCCGCTCTCTGTGCTTCCCTTCCCGGTTTTATTCCGGGACCCAGGAGATGCCACGCAAGGTCAAGCCTAAACGGGCACACTTCAACCATGCAACAAAGCCCAGGACACTCCCAGGCTTTACGGCCTAATCCTGCTCTAGACGCCCCAGAGCATTTTGGGAGAACTCTAAGAACGTTCCTCACGACAATACGGCAAACGTTCTAATCTAATCTCAAAGCGGGAGAGAAAGAGAGACAGAGGGGAAAGACAGCGACAGGAGCGAGATGAATGAAAACAAGTCTCTCTCTTGGGAGAGTGACAGTTTTTGCGTTTTCCGTCTCCTTGGTAACGGAATAATAATTGATTTACCGCCCAAGAACCAGCCTCCCATATCAGATTTCCTGCCCTTGAGAACGATTGTGTCATATTTTAAACAACAGCCTGTTATTTCAGAAACCTGAAAGCGATTTACTAGCGCTGCGATGTTTACTATATAACTCGCCACAAATAAACACGCACGTGACTTTCGCCAGACCGGACCAACGATTATATTAAGAGCTTCAGGCTAAGATTTCTGCCGTGAAGTCGGGCCATACATTTCAGAGCTGTAAGGGAAGCTTAAACTCTGGCGATCGATAAGATTGATCAAGATATTTTCCAATCTGTCTTTTATAATTGGGAGAGGATATACTGCCCGTCGGAAACAGATTAATAAAAGAAAGACTTATGAGACGAGTGAGGTGAGAACAGACTCAAACAGTATTATGGCGCAGCCCGTCTCGAATGTGCTGACCAAACAGGACATATGCATTTTAATAATCCGGCAGAAAGAGAAAAATACATTATCAATTCAAATGTGCTCAAATGCCCATTCAGTCGGTTAGCATGCACTACATTTAATTCCACTCCTTTTAACAATAGGCTGAATGGATTCTGCATGCTGGCACCTATCTAGAGCCCGTTTCAGCGGCCGGCGCAAAGACGCTAATTGAGAACACAGCTCCTTTCTGTATCGGAGTGACACTGCTGATTCAACTATTTACCAAATGAGACGGTAGAAACGCACGCTGTGTAGCTGAGAGCTTAGAGGACTTCATTTTTCCACGCTGGCACCAAGTTTGGCTGCGTGCCGAAAGGAGGAACGACGGTACAATTCAATGAAGACCTACACAGGTGTCCATGTTCTCCCGGGACCTGATCTAGCAGGTGAACTCTTTCAAGGACATACCACGTCCTATTTCTTCCCCAAAATCAAAAGAGTTATTAGCCTATTTTAAAGACTATTGAGATATTTCACAACGCAACATATTTAGATTTTTCATACTGCAACATTAATGAGAAATAATTACATTTCCTTAAGTAATTAATTATTTTAATTATTGGAATTATTTAATTATTTAACAAGTTGTGATGCATTTATCATGGTGGTATTAATATTTCATTTCTTTTTTGAATTAAAAAAATATTTAAAAATGTATAAATGTATATATATATATATATATATATATAAAATAAAATTTTGTATAAAAAAACAAA
>JAUMHE010000055.1:2956316-2991261 GCA_032359235.1 Enteromius mattozi
TTTTATGTGTATATAAGTATAAAAATTGATTGATTAAAAAATAATGAGTATTCTTTATATTTGCTACATATTTTTTATTACTTTTACCCCCAGTTTCACAAATGCCTAGTCCTTGACTAAAAGTAAGTCTGAGCTGTTCTGTTTTAACCAAAAGAAACTCTGACTGACTGACCTTAAAACATTCTTTTGCCTTGTCTTAAGATGCACACCAGTAATATTTTTTTCTAAGGCATGTTTATAAAAATGACATTAAATGTCCTAAATGAACTATGTCTATGAAAACCGGTCATATATTTATAACTAATACAGGTGCACAACACATTGCAAAATCAAAGGCATTTGAGCACAATGTGCTTCAACCCTCTTAATTTTGTGATTAGAATCACTCATATTTCCAGTTCTTCCATGAGCCCTTTTAAAAAGAGCTAGATTTTATTCTTAAGACTCTAAGAAAAACCTGCTCAACAACAACAACAGGACTACAAAGAACATCAGTGAAGCCAAAAACCACAAACCAGCAGATGGACGTGCAACCTGTGTAAACAAAAACACAAACACAAACTGCAACTTCTTTTCGTTTAAGATCACGTATCGTAACACATCGTTAAAAAAACAAACAAAAGAAACGCATTCAGCAACAGTTTTTAAAGCGTTCTTTATCCATTTACTCTAGTATTTCAGCACGTATCAGCGTTTTGTGGCCGTTTTCTCCACGGAAACAGATGGAGAGTGAATGGAGTTTGTGATGGAGAGAATAAGAGCAGTGTGTGTGTGATCGTACCACGCAGGTCATCCACAGAGCTCTCCTTTGTGAAATCCTTTATTAAATAACTCATCTCTAATCATGTGACAAGACGACTATTTGTACGGGGAGTTTTCGGAGAGCCCTTTCCACTTATCTCTTTAGCAGGACAGACAGAGCATTCAGCCGTCTGCAAACTAGCGCTATCTTAAATCAGATGGCTTGTTTGGAAGAGACATTTGCTCTCAGTCTGGCCAAAACCACAACAGCCACTCTCGGCGTAACCTTATAGCGCTAAGTCTACCGTCAATTCATAAGCAGATGGAGTATATCCCATCCGCACTTAACAAAACAACATTAGCGTCCAATATCAGAGTCCTTTCGCCACCAAATATGGATTTAAATCTATACAGCGACACGTTATTAGTCGTTTTAATGCATCTGTACTCGGACGGAAGGGTCGTTTCCTTCTGGGCAGCGGCTGTGCAATAAATGGCACGGAGAAACAAACGGCAAATCTTATGGCTCATTTTAAGCACGCAGCTCCAAGGTTAGCGGCGGCACGGAGGTGAGGCCCCGGCGGAAATTGAGAGATGACGGAATGGGAACTGAATGATAAAAAGTGTCGAGCTGCTCGCAGGCAGACTGAAACGTGACGCTTTTTGTCAAAGTTTAGGCTGAAAAGCGGTCGCTAGAATCCCGATGGGAGCTTCTTCTGTGGTAGTGAACGACAAGCGAGGCACGTCTAAATGAGGGATGGGGCTGTTTGACTAATTGGTGTCCTCAATAAGAAGTTCTAAATAATTAGGCAGGTTTTGGGTTCGTTTGGACCCCAACAGGAGCGGTTTCCTAAAGGATGCTTATATAAGACATGCAGAACAGAATGATTTTTATGTATTTGAATCTGCGGCACAAAAAGATGCACTAAAGACATGAGTTTGGAAGTAGAAGTGCTTTAAAGGGGATATGTTTAGAGACAATTTTACCTCATTTTACCACGCAAATGGTCTAAAAACTAAAGCACAATATTTTATTTTATACTATGTTACACAATATGTTTATATAATTTTTATATATGTTTATATAATATTTTTTATAATTTAAAGTCATATAATAATTTATTCACTGCTTGTCAAAGGTTTTTTAAACTCATTTAAATAATACATAATATTAACAATAATAGGAATCTTAAAAAAAAGAAAAGAAAAAAGAAAAAAAATATTTACAGACCCCAAACTTGAACAGTATATTTTGACTATTTTGTGAATAATGTTTATATCTAATATTATTTGTATTTTATCTTGTTTTTAACTGAAGTGGTTTCCTGTTTCAAAATGTCTCACACT
Source organism: Enteromius mattozi (assembly GCA_032359235.1). Lineage (NCBI taxonomy): Eukaryota > Metazoa > Chordata > Actinopteri > Cypriniformes > Cyprinidae > Enteromius > Enteromius mattozi. The sequence continues at coordinate 2,958,405 of JAUMHE010000055.1, forward strand.
ATTTGTTCACTGGTTAACAGTTCTGTTTGTGTGTATCTACTTCAAAAAAAAAAAGAAAAAAAAAAAAAATCAAATACCTTCGTAACGCATTTACTGGTTTACTCATAACAGGCATTGCCACAGGGTTATTTAATATCTAAACCAATTTTGCGTTGAATTTCCAACATAGTGACACACACTGTTAGCGTGATACAAAATGACTCACAGCGTGAAATAAGATTTTGTTCATCCCGCCCATTTGTAGTCGACACAGTTCCTGAATCACAGTAAGTCGGGTACTTGCCCAGGGCCTTTACGGCACACAGCCCCAGACAGGTGCTTAAGAGCTGCCCTCCTAAACACCCTGCTTCCATTTATGAGATGCGTCTGTCTTGACCTTTAATGAAATTATCAAGCCTCCCATTAAATTATGACACGAGGTGCAAGATAAGAGCTGTGTCCGCGCGGCAGGTGGCCCCGGCCGGCCTAATCCTACACATATAAGCACTGCTGTTCATTAGCTTGTACCTGCGACAGCCGGGCGCTCTGAGGTAAAGTGATTACTGCCAATGTGTGGACATACACCGGGCCAAATGATGCTGGACACAGGGGCACCGAGTCAATCCTGCTCTGCAGCACCTCATGATGTCACCTTCAGGACGGTGATGTCATAACTAGAGAGTTTAGTTAAAGAGATTTTACCAAATACTAACAGGAAGGAAAGAGACACTGAGGTCCCAGAATCTGATAAACTGACTGTCAATCAAAACAATCCTCCTAAAAAAAAAAATAAATAAATAAATAAAAAAAACAGGAATATTTCTCAATAAATTGCTTAATAAATATAAAAAAGAAAGCATACCACCAAGAATGTGACAAAAATGGCAATTATAGTCATTTAAAATTCACACCACCAATTTTTATCTTGATTTCCAGCTTAAAAAACTGCTAATATTATAAATATTTTAAAATGTATGCAATTATTTATCTACTATAGTATTTGTTAATATTTTCATTAAATTTAGTTTTATATTTTCTAGTTTTAGTTCGTTTTTAGCAATTTTTTGCTTTTGCTATTTGTATTAATATTTATTAACATTTATTATTAATCGATTTATCTTTCATTTTTTTAAATGTTATTTATTTTTATTTCAGTTTAGTTTTAGTAATTATTACTATTATTATATTGTTATACAGTATTATATAATTATTAAGGTTTATAATAATAATATTAATAATTATAATTATTATTGTTATTTTTTATTATTATGTTAGATATTATTGTATATTAATATAATTATTATGTAATTGTGCTAAATTATTTTACAAAATAAAAAAATTTGTAAGTGTGGGTAAATATATAAATTTTTTTTTTTTTTTTTTTTTTTTTAAATCATACTTATAATCAATAACTTTCCAATATATTTAAATATGATGGTAATATGAAAGTTGCATTGTATGGTATAGTAGTGCCATTGTAAATTCACTGTAGTCAGAAACACATAAATCCAAATGTCTTCAGTGACAGCTTGCAGGAAGTGTTTTATGTGGATACAGCAGAGAAATTTACCCGTTAGCTCTTTTATGAAAGTCTAAATTTGTATTTACAGGCTGAGGCACTTGACCCACGTTTATTGACTTAAGTTTCCATTACATACACCGAACCAGAATCCTGTCCTAAATCACACCGAGATCAAAAGCAGCCAATGTTAGTAAGTCTAAAAGTAAAGGTTTACCTCATGCTTGGATGTGATGCAGTACAGTATTATAATGCCAGACACAATTACAGTGTAACACTGACTCAGATAAAGCACAATCCTCACAGCTCAACCGGGCCCAACAGAGCATGACGTTTATGGGACTTTAGGGCTGAATCAGACAAAATGTCAGAATTAAAGAGTGGTTTCTAATAAATCCAGTGACATTTCAATGACATTTTTAGCCAAGTAAAAGACTTGAAATCAATAGACTCCATCTAAACACAGTTTAAAGCTTAAAACGATTATTAACTAGAAGAATATATCAGATATAAAACACTTAAACTTGAAATATTGTAAAGTTCTAAAATTACTAAATCTATTCTAAAATAAAAAAATAATAGAAAATAAACCATAACATTACTAAAAACTAACATGTAAAGGAAAACTGAAAATATAAAAAACCCTAATAAATAAATAAAAATAAATAAAATATTAATATTTTAATAGTACTTAACTAACACTAAAATAAAACTGTTTTCAATAAATAATTAAATTTATTGTTAAATAATACTCCTAACAAACTGGCTTACCAAACAATGGCAAGTGTGCATAAAGCCAAGCCATCCATCTTATAGTAGGCCTTCAGAAATGACAGCTTCCTACATCAGACCTTAAAAAATGTTTTTAGTAATTGATGATCTGCTAAATGCAAGTGAACACACTTAAGATGGCCTAAAAAGCGGCATCAAAAATTGAATAGCAATAAATTTAGCAAGTGCTCAGATGGTCCAAACACGTGGAGAAATCATCTAGCAGCTTCTGTCTGTCGCTGCTCCACAGAAGAGAGCAACACATCTGTTATCCAGGTAGAAATCAGTGGTTTAATTAAAGGAGTTAACTCCGACACTCTCCCAGTTTCGTTCTTAATGACACAGGGCTTTGTTATCAAGAGCTTGTAATGCATCGCAGGTCGATGCTCCCATAGTGTAGCCCGGCCCTAGATACGACGCATCCCTCCCAGCCTCGTTTCGTGACAGCGGATTTACGGCAAACAGATTTAGCCATGATCAAACGTGGCTGAGGGCCGAGCCGCTCGTAAATCAGCCTCCCGGCCATTTCCATGCCCGCACCTAGCTCTTCTGCTGATTTACGCCGCTAAATTAGCTCCAATTTCCAGCCCAATCACACTTGGATTTGAATAGAGCAAAAATGAGCCACAAAATGGCCGATGGAGTGGTCAGTTTCGACCTTTCAGACACGTTCCATTCGGGTTGCTTTCTGAAGCCTCCATCCACTCGAGACAAAGATGCTAACATGGCGAAATACAAAAGCTGAGGGGAAAGAAGGCAGGTGATGATGAAGAAGAAATTAAAATACTTGCAGCTCATGCATGATTATGAGGATTACAGTGACTCAGTTGATGGTGCTCATAAGAAAAGCGGCGTTATTGTGTGAGCCGCGGCACACGGTTGCGGTGAAGCACGGGGATTTGACGCTTTTTAAAAGGCATTAATCAATTTGAACACTGCGACAGGGACACTAATCTGCCGGATTCAATCATGTATCATACGTCTAAGACTGGGTGCAGAATGAGAATTTTCACCTTGGCGTATTTATCTTTATAAAACATAAACATGATCACACCGGATCACAGGCGGCATGTGTAATAGGATACGTTTCTTCATTTCAAAATTGCAGAATTGCATTTGCAATAGTATACTAGCATATTGCTATGTGCATGCATATGGGATGTTTCTGTATGCATGGCAAACAAGAATGACCTGCTACATTTGCGAAAATGTGCACCGGAGAAAATACTGTCTCCCACAATGCAATGGGCTTGATCTGAATTTTCATTTCAAGTGTGAAGAATAACCCTTGTATCATGTAAGATCCTAAACAAGCAGAATTCCATTTGCTTTCCTAATAAAATAATCAGTGTCTGATTGGAAATCATTGAAAATCGACTCAAAGTAATGTCTTAAAAATTACATATTACATTATAGCAGGGATGCAAAAATTGGTGCAACTGATCGTGTCCCTTTGTACTTTCAGTTAGTATGCTATCAGCGTAACACAGTGCAAACTGACTGGGAAACGCTCTTTTGATTATCAGGGATCGCAGAAGTAATAACAGTTGCAATCTTCTTCTTGATTTAGACTGCCAATACACATTTGTAAACAACATTATGAAAAAAAATGCTATATAATTAATTCTATTTTCATGATGATAACTTAAGTATTTAATTCAGTGACTCAAGTTGAGTTAACTCGATAACACCAGTTGTTCCCATTCATTTTCAAATGGATTTTATGCAAAAAAAAATCCACAATACTTCAATTATGAATAAAGAACATTTAAATTCTTTGTCCATTTCACAAAACAATTGTGAATAAATCAAAAATTAATCAAAAATAGAATTTAAATAAAATAAATGCATGTTGTTTAAAGACGAATTGCTTTAAAAACTTAATAGTATATAGCAGTCAATGATCTGAGTCAATTATTCAGTCATGTTATTTTTAACATGCATTTTCTAGGAAAACAAATGTCTTTATCAGTTTATGTGCATGTTTTTTACACAATTTTTATTACATTTGTTTCATTTGTGCAAAATTCCTAAAAATTTTGTTAGAAAAACACAGTATTACATTCCAAACACAGCCAATGACTTCCTCTTTTTGTGAATACAGGAAACACAAGGTCGGAGGATGAGAGGTCAGCGCAGGATGGGCCATTTCGGTGATATACTACATCTACCCTGAGATCCTTTTAGCCGCTAAATAGACTGTACAATAAACCAACATAAAAGCACCCGATTAAGGATTCAATGGCAGCGCGTACATCCATTTGTGCATGTAACACAATGATATACATGCACATGGTTCACCCACACTGCCGGCTCGGCAAAGGTGTTCCATAAAAAAAAAATAAAAAAAAATTCCCTGACAACCTTGGGTTTATTTCCCAGCGGTCAGATTATCTCCTTGCCGTTTCTGCTAAGGTTGAGACTGCAGAATCCTCCGGCAGCCCCGCGGCTCTGTGACCGGCATGTGAACAGCACAGGTGCAGGGGAAAATAGCTGGCTGTATTTATTTTCATTTGCCTTTGCACTTGCTGCTAAATATCTCGGACGGTGCCAGGCTACTAGTTTAAACGCTCGCTTGTAAAAGTACAACAGGAGGGAGAGAATTCCTGATGGACCAGACATGGATTACTGCAGTCGAAGCCACAGGCACAAATGCAATGTAAAACTAGATCTTTACATTATAAGGAGAAAACATGATTGCTTGTGTGGAACACTTCCTGTCATGTTGCTAGACTGCTGTAATTAGGGTTAGAAATTAAGGGGGGGGGGGGGAATGCTTATGGAATTATAAATGTTAGGGCATAAAATGTCTTTGCATGTTTTTTAATTATTAAATATAATAGTAATAGTAATAGTAATAGTAATAGTAACAGTGTGAGAATTTGTGTCAATAAATTGATTATATTTAAATATTTGACATAAAATTTATGCAATATTATATAGATTATGGTTAAATAAATAAATATATACATACATAAGTTTTAAATTAAAAACATTGCAAACAAATAACCTGCATAAATATAAAGTATTTAACATAAAAAGGGATGTTACAGAATATATATTTATATGGTTAGAATGAATGCATAAATAAATAAATAAACTAACAAATAAATGCACGTATTCTCCTGGACAAAGAAATGCCCCTAAATTACTGTCATGTTTTTTATGAATACATATTACGGATATATGGACAGATCGATACAATATGTATTTTATATGAAAATAAATAAATACCATGAAAATCACTTTCTAAAGGCAAATATTGCAACTTTTTGGAAATGTTAATTTAACATTACTGGCTAATATCACAAGTCTCTACTATGGCTTTTAATCAGGTGAAAACCATAGGTTTGAAGGCTTGTGTAAAGAATGTATAAACAAAACTGTATAGCACACACAATTTGATGTATAATTCACGTCTGTAGAACAAACAGTGTGGGGCCCTTTAAGAGACAACATTCAGCATTACTAAGCATAAGCAAATGTAACAGTCAATTAAATCTATGCTAAAAAGACTGTATTTATATGCATGATGATTCAGAGAAACTAGATTATAAGAAAACTCTTCAGTATTTTGTCTCCAGAAGTCAAAACGACTGATTCGACTTGCAGCCAACTAGGGACAGGAAGCACTAAAGACTCATGGGTGATTTCCGTACAGCTTGAGAAAAGCGGCTTGCTGTCTCTTTTCTCCTGCCAAAACAAACAAGCTATTGCGAGGGGAGATATGGAGCAATTACCCAGCCTTCTCCTGTATTCTCTACACCACATTATAGCAGGTAGACCAACACTCTCAAAACCACTGTACACAATCACCACAACAGGCCTTTCGGAGACCGTTTACAGAGAGATAAATGATGCTTTCTGTGGCTAAATGAGTTATATGTAATCATCTATTCATATGCCAATGAAAGACTAGAAACGTCAAAAAAAAACACTTCTTTTTTGTGTCAAGCTGGCATGTTCAAAACTGTTTTAGTAACTAGCATGTTTACTAAAAGCAGATGAGCAAAAATTCATAGAAATACAATAAATATTTGTATATAATTTAGCTTATACACACACAAAAGGCAATATAAAGGACACATCCTTGCAAATCTCTTCAATGATTGCAAAAAACAACCTGAACATAAAAGTCACTTGCTCGTGAATCACTGTGAGAAAACTAGGAAAACGGTCAAGACATTTAGCAAATAAGTGCAGCTCTTTAGAATTTTTTATTTATCAAAAAATCCTGAAATGTATTCTATCATGGCTTCCATTAAAATAAATTAATAATGACATTAGCAATGATAATAATAAATCGAAATGAATATTTAATACAAGAAAGAATTGATTTCTGAAAGATCGTGTGACACTGAAGACTGGATTAATGATGCAGAAAAATCAGGAATAAATTACAGTTTAAAATATTTTACAATGGATAAAAGTTTTTTAAATTGCAATAATATTTCACTATATTACTGTGAAAATGCAGCCTTGATGAAATCTTACCAACCTCAGCCTTTTAAATGGTAGTGCACTAGCTAATAGTTTTCACACAAAAGAAAAAAAAAACACCAATTAAAACATTAAAATCAAGAATAATAATATTTTAAATATTTTAATAAATTAATAATTAATAGAAGTACATTTTGATATTTTTTGGATGGAAGTTCTGGCTAATATTTTAGTTTTCGCTCTATATTTTAAATCTTTTTGGTCAGGCTTAAACATTTAACTGGTTGAAAAAAACTGATACATTTAGTTCCTTATGATTCATTGTTTGATTCAAAACCCACAGAAAAGATATAAACAGTAATCCAATCTAATTCTAGACTGGAAAATTCAGTTTTCCTTGGAATATGAGCTAAAGCCATCCGCGCTTCCTCCACAACTCCTGTTTACGCAGGAACAAACAGTACATATATGAAATCATAACTCTGCCTAACACTGACCAGCTTCATACAAAAACCATTTACCATTTCATCCAGACAGAATGTTTGCGAGAAAACACAAACATTACGATTTCCCCACATTTCTGTTTATTGTGACTTTCAGTCAATACGAAGGCCATATGGATGAGGGAGCGTTTCTGTAACATCATATAATCTCCGCCAACAAACAGAGCTGCTTATTATCAGCACGACCACAAGCGGCATATTCTGTTTATTAACCACGGACGATCGTGCGACTATCAGTCAAGAACTCGAATTCAATCTCCGGATGTATCCCTGTTTCCAAACAGCCTGATCTGCAGCGATCCAGAGGTATATCAGGACATGTTTAGACACGAACTCCCGTAAATAATCCCAAACAGGACGGCTCCCACAGGACTGACCCCCTGCTCCCTCATTCCGATAGCAGAATGGATGCGATCGCATTTATATTCTCCAGCTGGGCACTGGAACGGCGAACGCACACAAAACCGGAGCATATTTTCCTCCCCATCTACCTCATTTTAATTATGATGTCTGCTGAGAAAGAGCCAAGTCAGCTTCTCAGGGTGATTTCATCGGCCTCGCATCTAATCTAATTCTTTTAATTCTCTCAATGAACTGTAACTTAAAGCCGTCGCGAATAAAAGTTCTTCACGATGACCTAATATAGGGCACGTATCAGCTACTGAGTAATGTTAAAACTTTAATGCCGACTGGGTTTCTCTCTCTTTCTTTTCATACACAGCTTGAACTATTTACAACCGGCCGAAAAAATTACTCCACCCTCTCGCTTCGGCTCCCTCGAGATTCAGTGTGCATATATGGGCCGAAATGCTAGCTATGAACGAGTCAAGCTGTTGTTTGAGAAGGAAAAAACGTAGTAACTTCTGTGGAGAACCATCATAAACTCACCAGTGGGCATATTATTCTTTAAACATCCCCAGCTGTCGCCTGCTCGGTCTGGATGACTGAGTCACAAGGTGGTGCTTTTATTATGGCTTTGTTGGTGGTTTGCGTACGTGTTGGAATGAAGGGGAAAGGTGCTTTCTTTAAGTTAAAGTCTATGTGAAAATTCCATTGAGAATGGTTAATTCAAGATAACATGTTTAGGCTCACTTCTGGTTGATCTGACCCCCATCAGAAACACAGCCCCGAGGAGCGCAAGAGACTGTAACAGAACGCAGGGGTCTAGAGATGAGTGTTAAAAATTTATTTTTAACTTAGCACGCTGACTAAAAAACATAACGCGCATGGCGGGATGCTCAAAAAAAAACTGTGAGAGACGACACAGGAGTCAAAGACGTCAGTTTCAATGTGTAGTGCTGTAAAAACTCTCAGCATGCTCATTAGATCAAAACTATAAACCAAATCTATTTATTAAACCTATTTTATGTATTTTTGTGCATGCACAAATAAGTTAAATGTTTCTTGAGCAGCAAATCAGCATATTAGAAGGATTTCTGAAGACTGGAGTATTATTTAAAATTCTGCTTTGCATCACAGGAATAAATTACATTTTGAAATATATTCAAATAGAAAATGGCTATTTTAAATTGTAGTAATATTTCACAATATTCCGTTTTTTCCTGTAGTTCTGATTAAAGAAACGCAGCCTTGGCAAGCAAAAGATGCACTAAAAATATAAAAAAAAGGAAACAAAAGATCTTTCCTTACACATAAAACTCTCTAAATTGAGTTAAAAATAGCAAAAAACGCATCAACATAAAATCTAAACTGCTCTCATTTAGCATAATGCCCTTTCTTGTTCATTTACATTATTATTAACAACAACAACAAGTTTGTCATTGTAATCACGAAACTGTAAAAAGCTTCTCAGCTGACAATCCCAGTCCCTCTTACAAGTCCAACCATCTATTATAGAAATCACAAAACAATCAATTCTCTAAGGATTAAAGCAAGTTCCATGTTCTCACTGAATATCCTTTTCAATATTATTCAAATATGTCACATTGCAGTAGTCAGCGCACTTCAAATATAAACAAACTCACTTGTCGATATCTTCACCATATCACTATGACTTCCTAATCAAGCAGCACCAAGCAGAAACCAAAAGCCCTGCTGTGATAATATCTCTGTAACAGTCAGCGGTGGAAGACACAGAATGGTTAGTTCTTACCTTCTTGAGATGGCCACTGCGAGTCCCCACGAACACCACTGAATGACCTCCGTAAGTGTATGCGGCTACGGACGCCATACCGTCAGCACGGTCATCAAACAGAGGAATGCCCTCAATGACCCTCAGTCCTCCAAGAGGCTGGTTCAGGACCAGGCCACAGAAATCATCGCCAATCTGCTTGGGCTACAGACAAAATGAGAAACAATGAAGCATAATTAGTTAATATTCATAGTTTTTGTTCATCTTTTAGGCCTAGCATAATGTGTAATAACAGACATTACGGTCCAAAAGGCTACACTGAAAATGGGATTAAAAGAAAAATAAATGAAATTTAAAATAAAAATACATAATTCAACTAATTAAACAAATACTTTTTTTTTTTTCAAATCAATATTAAAAAAACTTCATCATATGCGTTAGTAAATCTTTTGCGGTGATTAAAAACAAACAAACAAAAAAAAAACAATTTTAAAAACCAGCAAAGTCAAAACAAAACAAATAATTAATTTTCAAAAGTAATCGCATATAATAATGTCTTATTAATATAAAAATAATTACTTATTGGTACTTTAAGGACCCTTAACAAGAAATGCTGAGTAGTCTGTGTTATGTCATTGTTTAATAACCTTTAGTTAATCTTTGGGAAATTAAAGTTCAAATCAAAATGCAAAAAGTAAAAAGTTATTGCATTTACATTTCCCAAAAATACATCCACACAAACAAACAAATTCCCCGATGACCCTACAACAGCTTTCTCCAGCTGCCGTCAAATCACAGCATCTCAGACAGGAAGTGCCAGCTAATAGATCAGACAGAGAAGAGCCACCCAAACAGAGACAGCGAAAGTGAGCCCATGGGGATCAGGCCAGGGGCCGGCGCGCACCGACCGGTGAGACATGACATCATCCTGCAATCTACCTCCCTGTCAGTGCTTTATCACTTCAGATGTGCTCTCTCGCGAAAGAGGCACCATTTACCCTCAGAGCGACTCTGAAAAGCATTATTTCAGCTGCTTTTAATGGCTGTCCACTGACACAAAGGAGGAAAAACTACAAGAAAATCGCTGTATGTCATTTCTCCTCAAAGAAATGTCAGAAGAGTTATTCAAAAATCAATTGCGTTAACTAACATCTGCAACGCATCAATCGGGAGTGATGATGTCACCGAACACCAAACCTAGTCCCCTGGTTCATCCCAGAGGTGAACTATTGACTCATTACCAGAATCTCAGAGCTCGGCGGAAAACACAAAGCTATTTAATCTCGCTTCCTCTGGATCTTGCCGCATTAAAAAAAAAAAAAAAACTCAGTAAAGTGCAACAAGAGGTCAGCTTAGCTTGTGGATGAATGACATCAGCAAGATGTTTCACGCCGGTAATGACGAACATGAGCGTGCTGAATTTTTGGCACCTTCCGCCCAAATTCTTCGAGGCGATGGGTGTCTTGAGAGCGTGCCGTTGAATGATGATTGAGAGGGTGATGTTGGCCGGTGGAACGGCTTGTTTTTGTGCGCTCATATGAAGGGTAAATGTATTAAACGAAGCATGAGCTCAGGGCAGACACGCACGCTCTCATTATCAAGGCGGAGGGCCGTTGCCGTGCATGAGAAAGAACTAATAATACCCCGGCTCTGGAATAAGGAGCAGATTTGCATCAGTCATGGGGAACCCTGTTGTTGCTCATAAAAACAACCACAGCCACTCCCCCCCAAAGGAACGAGGTCATCGGCACTCGCCATCTTCACTCCATCTGCTCTAGCCGGGCCGCGAGGTGTTGTGCTATTGTTCCCGGCGCAATTACAGTCGCGGACGCAAATTGTCCTCTCGTCTGGTTGTCCTCCGGGCAAGTATGAAGGAAAAATAAACTCAGCCGGTTTGCTAATGCTTTCTGTTGTTTTTTGAGAGGGGGAAAACATTGCCACTGTAGTGCGAGGAGAGTTTAAGTTTACAAGCGCAGTCACTAAATAACTACCAGACAACTAACATATCAAGCAACATGCGGCAAAATGATTCAATATGTATGCTAGGGCTGGTTCGAAACCAACATTTTGGCTTCAGTAGCTCAATGTTGCTGAATATGCATAACTGAATACTTTAAACAAGTAGGAAACTAATAATACACATTAAATCTGTCATGTTTACGCAGAAAACAAACGTCTTCACAACTAGCTACTTATAAATAGCTTATGAATTAAGTCTTTTCCAGGTGATTCGAAATAATTCATTTGAATATTCCAGTGCATAAACATTACATATTATCGTAATTTAGCAAGAAAATATCAACCATTAACTTGCTTTGCTCAAATAAGCACACATGAACGTGAATAATGGCACAAAACCCTAAATTTGACAGCATAAACTTTCTTAAATGCACTTTTTTCCCCTCGGTCATGCATGCTCAGCATTTCTTGTAAGAATCTGCGTTGAATGGAATCTGCGTTGACCTTTGTAACACACTGAATATTAATAGGAATAATAATCATCTATAAATTCCATAATCAATCAAAACTTGCACGTCCCTAATTGCTATTTTCGCTTCCATGTAAGAATACTGGTTTTGTACCATGGTACTTTTTGGCGCCAACTCTACTGTTTGCTAATTAGCTTCAAAATTACAGGATGTTTAACCCCAAAGAAATTAATCATACCTAACCTTTGGACAGAGATGATGTAAACACACTACTTAAAAGCCTATGGCTAGCTTCGAAGCAGATAAATAACATCAAATCACAAGTGTGATTTGTCACTGAATTACAGGAGACAAATATTAAAGATTCATAAATAAAGCATCAAGGGTTTCCAGAGGCAGGCCGTGTGTGGTACACTTGACTGGTTTAAAATGTCAGAGGCGTATTGATTTTGATGTCTAGCCATCACCTTCTTCATCTCTCACATAATAAGCTATTGCTTCCCACCCTGTCTGGTTTGAATAGATTTTTCATCAAAGATACATTACATCAGATTAAGATGTGTAATCATGTTAGACAGTTTCCCCTACACAGGCATTCCTGAAAAGTCTGCAACACGTCACAATTAGGTCAATGGGAATCATGTAAAGCATCCACAAATTAGTTTTTCAGGAGCAACAATAGGAGAAAAAAAAAAAAACGGACAACAGACCGAATGTCTATTATGTGGGTACCTACTGTGACACAAAAACATGCTTTAGCAACACGTTTTAAACAAGGAGGACACGCTCCTGGATCAACACTGGAATAACATTGCAATCAGTCATAAGATAAGGTTAGGACTGGTGGTCACACTTTATTTTAAGGTCCAGTTCTCACTATTAACGATTCACTATGACTTCTGCCTCATGAAATTTCTACTGCTTATTAATAGTTAATATGCCTGTTGCTTTGTTTTAGTTTGGGTACTATGGTGTAGGCTTAGGGGTGTAGTATATGATAATGCAGAATATGTGCTTTATAAGTACTAATAAACAGCCAATGTGCTAGTAATTTGCATGCTAATAAGCAAGCGACCAGTTAATAGTGAGAACTGGCCTCTAAAATATTATTTCACTCTGATTTTAGGACTTGGATGCATTTAAGCTCATAGTTAGGTTGTATAGATGTAGAATTTTAAATTGTAGCAATATCAATAAGCCAAACATTATTTTAACATGGCTGATGTATGGCCACTGTTGTGAATCTACACTATGTGAATCTATTTCACAAATCACGATAATTATGGTAAATGCAAAAACATTTCTGCTGAAAATCCACGATAAAAAGCAGCATGCTGTTTAAATTAGACACTCTTTCTTAAAAAAGGAAGTGTATGTCAAGAAAGAGTGCAATGAAATGGTTAAATATTTGGCATAATCTATTTTCTGGACATTGTTCATTATTTGGCAGTCAATGGGACAGTCACAAGCCTCCCGGTTTTCATCTAAAATAGCTTCATGTTCCGAAAAACAAACAACGCTTTTACAGGTGATTAATGACAAAATGTTCATTTTGGGCTGGAGTAACCCTTTAAGTGCTGATGAATTGTGCATTGGGGCTTGCTTAATGACTCTCTAAAAAGAGTATGATTCTTCCATAAGAATGTTGATTAAACAATGTTGATCCAAGAACCTGGAATCCAGGAATTTCTGGATGCTGAAACAACATTCCCGTGAGGCAAACAAAGTCCTCCATACCCCTAAACTTAATAACAAAAACCAAAAGGAAATCATAAGTTGGAAAGAATAACAATGTTGCTACTGTTAACGTCAACCCCAAGCACAACCCTGAACCTATCTGATCAAATATACTTTTGAAAAAACAGATTCAGAGCAAAAATTAATTCAAAGACTCACCGTATTAATACAAGGCAGTTCCTTGTTGAGCAACCATGGCAGAGACAGCTTTCCTTCTCCGCGGTAACACGACTTGATCCTCTCTCTCATGGCCAGGTTAATCTGGTGCAGAGTGAAGAGGCACAGCACTGTTTCTCTCGGTGGGTTAGCTCTATTCTTCTGACCCTGGGAGAAGATCACAAACAAGACATCCTCATCCTCAGAGAGGCCAAGAGCCTGGGCCAGAATCTTCCCAGGACGGTGCTTGTAGGCGGCTTGGACAAGTCGGTATTCCACGCCATCCTTGGTGCACCCAAGTGGGAACTCGACATAGGAGTAGAACTCTGTGTCATTAGAGCACATGCGGACGATTTTTGAGGTAAAGAACTTCTCGCCTGTCGCATCCACCTGGGTGAGCTGGGTATCCAGTTGCAAAGTGAGGAAATAGATGTAAGTGCGGCTGGAGAACCCATAAACGTAGTAGATATCGAATGCGGGATATTGAGACAATGTGTCTGATGGTATCTTGATTTGAGAGGACACAAACTCATCTTGGTAAACCAAGCTGAACATTTCCATTTTCTCCTCATCTGCCACCAGTTTACGGCTGGATAGGGTTGGGAAATACTCGGATTTGCCATCGATGGCAGCGCCGATGAAGAGGCGGCTGTTACCTTTTTTTTTCTTCTTCAAGTCTCCGTCGTCATCGCCCACCACAACTCCAGCCATCCCATCTGGCTCTTTGGCTCCTGAGAGGTAGTGTTCTTTACGGTGGTGTGGTTCACCAAGCTTGAAGAGATCTTCCAGCCGCAGGAACTGGCACACGCCCTGCCAGATGCTTCCACAAGCCACCAGACGGTTGCCAGCGTAATCAACCAGCAGCAATTTGTTGACGTTGTCTGTGGATTCCAGTTTCTGCGTGCATGGTCGTACGCTGGGGGGCGGGTAGCACATGGCGTTGTCCTCCACGGGACCCGTCTGGTGCGAGCGCATTTCGGTCAGATTGGCGGAGAGCTTATAGACTCGGTTTATGGCGCCGACGAACACTTCGCCAGTCTTGCGGTGCACGGTGAGGTGCGTGAGGCTCATGTCTTTAACCCTGAAGCTCCCAGAGACTTCAGGGGGCTCAGTAGGAGTCATTGGAAACGCCATGTTGGTCCCGGTCAAAACAGAGACGGAAAATACCAGCAGCCACAAGGACCTCATGATTCCAAACCTTCTAATGTAGAGGGGGGGAATGAGACGAAGCTCTTCCCTCAAGCGTATTCCAGGCTTTTTCTTCTTTTGCTATCTCAGTGGTTCATGTCTACAATAAAAGAGAGAGAAACAAGAAAAAAAAATTAGTTCATTTGAAAATGGATTAAGCAGGCAAAGCAATGTCTTATCTTTAAAAGTTTAATTGCATTAAAGGGGTCATCATACTTTACAATTTCATTTTCTCCCCCAAGGTAATACTTTTTGCACAGAAAAACAGTCATAATTTAGTTTTTGACCCACACTCTGACCCGTATAATCAAACAGCCTGTTTCTTGCCAGTTTGTAATATAGTACAATATAGCATGCGCTACTCTTCATCCTTCACTAAAGCTGCAATACCTATAAACATCACAAATTTTGTCCATGCAATGATGATAATGCATTTAGAAGCAAAACAACTTGTTTGTAACATTGAGATTGTTTGGAAGGATATGCAACAGTGCCATATAAAGCCACGAACACTCTGGCAGATTTTCCCACATTTTACTGAGAATCCCTGAAGCTCAAACAATTGGCGTCATTAGCGCCAAGATCTTGTATCGGATTGCCTGGGAATGCATCAACTTGATAAACTTGATAAAATGTATACCTTGTCTGCCATAAAACGCATCCAACTTCCTTGTACTACCTCACCGTGATTAGTGAGGCCAAGTTTCTAAAGATCAAATCAGCACTGTTGGTGGGTAAATGTCAATAGCTAAGTGTTGCACGTATTTATCTGTACACATGCACAAGAGGCGCTCTTGCAGACTCTTCCCGGAAATGAAGCTTTGAGTTCTAGCAGAATGAACTTTGACAATAACCGATTTTAAAAGCCAACAATCAGAATTTCAGCACTTCTGCCTCAGACTCAATCCATCCCTGCCTGCTCTCCATTTGGAGGCATTAGTGACTCAGAGTGGACTGTGAGCCAGTGCGTGACAGCTGGGTGAGGGGATTTTGGGGGTATGTATTGATCGAGTGGCTTCTGTTGGTGCCAAGCCTTGTCACTCCCACTCCTTTCACTCAATGGATTGCTAATAAACCTTTATGGTCATTGCAAGCACTAATCCCAAGCGCATTTGTTAATTAGGAAGCAGCCCTTAACCAGACAGCAAGAACAGGGATGGGAATCGTAAGGAATTTAACGATTCAAGTGATTCAGTGTTTTTAACAATTTGTGATTTGGCGGAAAAAAGGATGGTCGATAGAGACAAATGTTGCTCAATTTCAAAACAATAATGCAGGGTTCCCATACTTTGTGACAAATAATACATTTCTATGACCTTTTCATGACCTTCCCACATAATTCTGATTACTAAATAAGAATATATAAAATTGATTCAAAGTGAAATCACTAAAGTAGCATTCTGGGAACATGAAATGAACAAAGAATAAAATTGTGGTTACAATCAGACTGGCTTGAAAGTCAAATTTCTGCAACATAACATAACTAAATACAAGTTATTGGCTATTGTTTATTATTTAAAAATATCTAAATATATAAAACCCAACATAAAATGGTGCTCTTTTACAGACGGCAAGAAATTATGAATCTCACATACAATTATGAATCGTCCATAAAAATCATTCCCTTTTATTTAAAATAAAAAAGGAACTAGTGCTGAATAAGAACCTTTCTCAATTTTTAAACCTGAGCAAGACGCAAGATCACAGAGAGAAGACAGAAAGAACACCAAAAAAAACGCAGCGAGAGGTTATAGCACCATTTCATTCGCTCTTGGAAAATTTAACACAAGCGGTTTGCAGATCAAACACATCGGTCGTTTGTTCAATCACTGCTTCCCCCCACTGGGCAGAACAGCAGGAATGAAAGAGGTCTGCATGGCTTCTGTTGTCTGTCTCCCTTTCTTTCTGTCTTCCTCCCTTTCCAAAGAGAATGGAAGGGAAGGGTCGAAAAGGGCCACATTAAGCACACACAGGCGGAATAAGGCTTCACTTCAACCGCAACCTAAGCACTACAGTTTTTCTGCATATGGTAGGACTAAAAAGTCTTGCTTCAATTTGTCTCTGGAAAACATGTGCTCAAGCTACTGCCACAACGTTTTTATTCAATAATACATCACAATATTCAATTCTCACTATACCGTAGATCTACTTTAGATATTTGTATCAATACTTTGACATGTTCAGTTAATGAAAAAGCAGGTTTTAAATCACATTTAAATCACAAATCACAAAAAAAACAAACATAAAAACTGCAGAAAAAAAAAAAACAGGCCTGATAAGATTCCTGTAATTTAACATTGCGAACAAAGCTGAAAAAAAAAAAAAAAAAAATCACTGCAGACTTCAGGTTACTAAAATCCGAAATCCTTGCTCATTGTATTATAATGACGTATTGTAATACATTCCCTGATTTGCAGGAGAAGCTATTGAACAGCAATCACAGTAATTTCATTAGCACAGTAGAAGCCGGCTGGTCCCAGTGAAAAAGCTGAATGCCTAAGCAGAACCTTTCAACCCAGAAAAGACAGACTGAGAGAGACAGTCACATAAGCTTCAGGGGGTATCTGCTCAGATCTAAGCATTACTGTACTTGTTAATAGCAAATTAGGCTGATTTGACAGTCTTTACAGTGTTTCTGGCTGTTTTCATAATGGTAAACACACAACGGGTGGCCATGGAGCTCTGTGAACGCTAAATAATATCGGAATTAAATCATTCGCACTAAATTTCCCATCAAAACAGAGCAGAGATAAAGCAAACACATGCAAGTTGAGGAAAGCATTAGCGTCCATCAGCGTTCTAAAGTGTCTAAGCGCTGGCGGAGTTGCCAAATCTGTGCAGACCCAAAACAAATATTTATTTGAGAACGTGACAGACGGTTTGGGCGTTCTGCAATTTTTCAAGCGTGTCAATATTTCTGACAAACGCCCCCCTGTGACCTTTCTGCCCGTCCTCAACTGTAAACAAGAGGCCGGGTGGAATCTTGATGAGACGAGCAGCACTGAGCCCATAAAACCACCAGCTTCACATGCCAGCACGTGTTTGTGCGTGTTTTTTTTTTTAAAGCACCCAGGTGAAATGGACTCATCTATTAGCCTTGTTTTAACACTAATTTTAGCTTACTGCTGCCCCTCTTCATCACTGGTAAATTAACACATCAATCAGTTTGGTCACTTGCTGGAAAAATAATGGGCGGTTTCAGATTGAGCCCTCGAGTCCAACAGTACGGTTAAAACTCGGGCAGAGAGGAACACGACGGTTTTGTGCGAGACTAGAGTTTGTGGTTAGCTGTTCAGGAGAGAGAGAATCACACCATCACCTGACACGCTGCAGTCGGGGTGAAGCGAGTGCCGTGAAATATCAGTAACACAGAAAAGATTCATTATTTCCCTTCACAGGAAAAAAAGCGAAACAAAACAAGTTCTGAAGCCTGTCTGCTGCGCTTTGACACATCTGCTAAATGATTTTAAATGACACAGGCAGGTAATAACCCATACAAATATTTACCATGGAAATCACAGTGTCTGTCAAAACAACTTAAAAAAGTACCAAGGGATAGAAAATATAGTGATACAAAAATCTAAAGCATTTTTTACACAAAAAAGACACAAAAATTAAATATATATATATATATATATATAATAAAAATAAGTACAAATTAAAATTATTAACATTTTCATGTAACACTGTCATTTGCATTTAACACACGATCCTTCAGAAATCATTCTAATGATTTGCTGCTCAAAAAACATTGTTATTATTATTATTATCATCATCATCATGTTAAAAGCAGCTGAGTAGATTTTTTTTTAGGTGTCTTTGATAAACAGAAAATTTCAGAAGAACAACATTTATACGTTATAAATTATCATCACTTTTGATCAACTGAAAGCATCCTTGCTAAATAAAAAGTATTAATTTCAATTTCTTTTAAAAAAATATACTGGCTTTTGAATGGCATTGTATAATGTTACAAAAGCTTTTTATAATAGATAAATGATGATCTTTGGATATTTATATTCATCAAGAATCCTGCAAAATGTAACATTGATGAATGATGATGATGATGATGATGATGATGATAATATTAATAATAATTTCTGTAACAGCAAATCAGCATATCAGAATGATTGATTTCTAAAAGGATCATATGACATACACATATATTTATATATACACATAATATATATATATATATATATATATTTTTTTTTTTTTCTCGCACCTCTCTTCTCAACAATGAACTATGAAAATCTTTTTATGGTAAAAAACTATATTACAGATAGAGAGAGAGAGAGAGAGAAAGAGAGAGAGAGAAATAGATCACTAGTCCATCTAATCAAGGACTCACAACAGCATCCTCTTCTCCTCACTCCTATAATGAGGGTCAACAGCTCTTGATTAGAACGAAGACGATGGAAAGGAATAAAAAAAATCAAAATGGTTCTTTACACAGAATTGGACACATGATATCACACACGGATGAATGAAACCCCATCAGGCAAACAGGGAAGCATAAACACCTTAAATAAACTTCATAATGCCTCTGCCTCATCCGTTTCAATCATCACAACTGTAGTAATCAGGGGTGTTTGCTGAATCATAAATGCATAAACATAAATCTGTTATTCTTCCGTCTCCATTTTCCATGTAAAAGAACACCCAGAGCACAACCCAGTTACATAAACATAGGATGCGCATGGGAAAATGCAAATGTACACAAGTGTATGATCTGTAAAGCTGCATATTAAACAATAAGTCATTTAAGTTGAATAAAAAGAATTATTAGTCTTATATAAACTGTCATTATTAAATACACATTTATTCATATAAAATAAATATCGTTTTAAGCAATATAGTAACATATTTATAATAAAAAAGTTTTAGAATTTGTTCTAAAATTATAATAATTTTATATTAAATTTTATGTTTAAATAACGCTAAAATATTAACAACAACTATGGCAAACAGGATGCATGACACATGCAGGCCAATTAAAAACAGCACAGAAGTGACTAAATCAACTAAATCCAACTCAGACTAAATGACAAACTGTGGACTTTGATAGATTTATGCGCAATACTATAGAAATAATCAATATATTGATTTCTAAATCCACTTTTGCCTTGTCTGTTCAATGCTTTCATCTGCCAAAGTAGCAATGTATTTGAATGATCTTCATTTAGAGCACTTTTCTCAGCAAATATTGATATATGTGATTAATTGTGATTTCATTTGACAAATGAACTGGCTTGTCGTGTAATTAGCTCAATTAGGGTTTTTAATTGATTGACATCCCAAATATAAAACAAAACTATTGTCGGAAATGGCTTCGTACTAATGCAAACTGTTCAAACATTCTTCCCATGCCTCTTCTTCTCTACAAAAATATTGCTTCAAATGAAAAAAGAGTGAAGTAAAATAAAACCCAAGTCATTTGATATAACTGACAGAGCTCGAGGCAAATATCATATGCTGTATCTGTTGGCAAGACGCTGCTGTGGCCATAAGCGGCTCTGTCCTCGAGTGACCACAATATTGAGTCAACAAAGGGCCGAAACCTCCATACATTCAATCTCCAAAATAATTCAGCTTCATATATATAGTGTGTGCTTCTCTTGCGAGGGTCACAACCCTGAGCTTTATGAGCTCTCAGGGTCACGAAAGGCGGCTGAGGAACCTCCACGTGTCCTTCGATTATTTCCTCTTTTTGTTGTTTTAGTTTTCAGTCTCATCCTGTTGGAGGCCGGGGTCAAATATTTTGTTTATGTTCTCTTTTTCACTCCTGAAATGACTGTCTATGCAGAAACAAAACACAGCAAACAAGCACTGAAATAAGTTTGATGTAGAAATAATTCTCACTCGGAAATTCCAATAATATCCAATAATCTGTGCAACAGTCGCTAAAATATTTTACAGTAGCACTAATGATATAATAAGAGTGCAATATTAACTAAATCTAGATTTATTGACTTACTAAGCAAAGTCAAAACCTGAAGTTTCTATGATATTATGGTCCCTAAACTTCACTCTTTGTTTAATCTGACAGGTGCAAATCATAAATATAATATATAAAATAAACGTTTGTTTACATAATATCTGTGTGTGTACTGTGTATATTTATTATGCATGTAGATACGCACACATGCATGTATATATTTAAGAAAAATATATTACGTTTATATATGAAATAAATGATATACATGCTGCATGTGTGTGTATTTACATATACATAATAAATACACACAATTCACACACACACATATTATGTAAACAAAACTTTATTTTGGATGTGATTCACCGAGATTCATCATTTGACAGCACTAATACAAAGTTACAGACATTATAAAGAGTAGGAAATATTACATTTTGAATGAAAAAAGAGGTTGTGATGAATCAATGTGCAATCTGTTTAATATTCTAATAATTAATTAGAATCTAATATTGTTAGCTACAATAACACCCGTTTAAACAACAAGTGTCAGTCTTGTTTTCATTCACTGAATATTAAATATGACATATAGCCTCACCAGGCAGTTACCTAATTATCTAAAAAAAACTTGGCTTGCTGGCTTAAATTTGGAAGTATAATCAAATTGGCTGGACAACTTTAATTATATTAACTGCTGAATCACATATAACTTAAAAAAATGGAGTTGAAATCGCTTAAATTTAATGAGTTTACATTAATAGCGAAACATGTTTTCATGTCTTTTTACCGTATCAACACAAACAATAGGAATATATTTTGGAATCAGAGATAAATTATTCATACTTATAAGAAAAGTCACAGCAACTCTACAAACAGCAACATCTGAATCCTCATATTAAACCAACCATGATAATTTAGTTGTTACTGTGGTCACCACAAGCTAATAAGACCTCCACACACTACTAATCAAACAACAAGACGTTTACGCCATCTTTAGTATTTCGAACTAAACATTAAACCTTAATCCAATATATAAAAGGCAAATCCACCGACCTAAACCATTGGGAAGGCAGCAGGCAGAGAGAGAGAGTTTGAGAACAGACAGTAGCTATTGTTCAGTGATTAGCACCAGCCGTGACTCCACATGGCAGTTGTACTCATGGCTTACTCACAGGACAAGAGCATAACACTGCCGTTTTATTCTGCACTCAAGGATACACAGAGCCGCTCGTTGACATCACAAGGCCAGAGTATGCAGGACAGTAACCTTGCTCTGAGGCGAGCGAATCACAGCGCAAATTTACAGTTGAGATTTATCCTCAGGTGCTCGGCCGGCGGTAATCAAACAGACAACTAAATAGCATGTGCCCTGATGAAAGAGGGCAGAGGGCGACGGCGGCTGCGTTGATATAGAGATAATCACAGCCGGCACAAGGTCAGCAGAACTGTGCTTCAATTGACGAGGACGGGTTATTCATAAACCAGCACTGATCTCATCAACGCAACATCATCTAATAATGCACCAAGAAATAAAACACTAGTATTCACGGCTGAAACACACTGAAGCAGCCTTGCTTCGAATTCAGTGGGCGTTCGTTTTAGTCCTGGGGGTGAAACATGTGGCCTATAATTCATCTACACATGTACGTGACCAGAAATGACAGGTTAATTGTGATGCTTAACGGGTTTATGTAGTAGAGCCATAAGAACAGACTTACACACAACTTTCTATTTTTACGTCAGCGGCCAATTTGTCGGTTAACGCACTGATTGAATTTATTTATGGAGGTATTTCCAGCCCAAATCAATCCATTTAGGTTCGCTACACTGCAGTTTCATCTATCCTAAAGAAAATTTAATTTCACATAGGAGCCAACCGAGCAAAACACATTCAGTCTGGAATCTCTATTATTGTTTAGTCTCCAAATAAATCAGATTACAAAAAGAAAAGCAAAACTACTGGAAATACATAAAGATTGATTTATTATAAATATGTTTGTGTGTGTGTGTGTGTATTAATTATATTATTAAAACTAATTAAATTAATTATATATTAAAATATTAATATTTATATTATAAAAAGAAAGCTAAATTAAATATAGAAATATATTATAACATTTTATAATTTATTATTATTATTATTATTTATAATGCTACAACTTTACTTCCATACAAACAATATATATTATTTAATATACAGCTTTAGATCAAGCTCATTTTTTTTTTCCCCATGCAGACAATCTAGCATTTCCCCAAAGCATATATGTCGATATAGAAATCGGAGATCAGAGATATTTTGGGGTTTTCGGTTATGTGTAAAACGCGTTTTGCTCGGTTCCCTCCTCCACAGCTCCGAACATCCTCCTCCAGCGGAGCTCGTACTAATCTCAGCCCGGGTGAGAGCATCCCTGATCCGGCTACTGCAGGCAGCCACAGCCCCTCTCCTCTCCACCCAGACATGGATCAAACTGGCACCCAAGGATCTGAATGATCAGATTTGGTACAAACCCATCAATTGCATCTTATCGCGAGGATCTCAACGCATCAATTACCCATGCAAGGAAATAAACGAAATCAATGTGCAAATTAAGCAATACGTTTGATTTTAGTTTAGGCTTTAAAGGGAAGAACACCATTTGGGTCATTTGCCTAGAGGAAAACAATATTTTAGTCATGTGACTGTTACAGATGTGACAGACAAACAGATCGAGTGCATGATATCACCTTTTTTTCCTAGTATCTATTCAATCCGCCTGTGTTAATTAACTAAAACACTGCTTTTTTCTTTAATCACGAGCCCTGATTGTGGTCTGTCCTGTTTATCCAAAGCAACTTTCCATCTGAAATGTCAATATGCATGTGTTAAATCCATGCACAACCACCAACAGGCAAGACTGGAATAATTATCCATTGTGTATTAGCTACTAAAAAAGCCGTCAAGTCGTTTCAATGCATTTCTAAATGCACAACACAAATGCACGGATTTTTTTTTTTTTTTTGCTCCTTTAGCTAAACACTGCTTTTAATGCCTCCTTTGTTCTTGCTGGCTTTATTGACTACATCCATCAGGATCATTTCCACACAGCAGTTTAACCATCTATCCTCTCATCTAAGAGGTCGCGTTGTTTTTTGTGGTAAAAGAAGCACGCGTTACCTCTCCGGATCATGCATTCACGATTTCGTTACAATAAAGCCATGCATCAGAATGAATCGTTCGCGCGAATGTTTGTGTATCACTCGTACCTGTGTTCAAAGTGCAACAGTTACATCCACAGTTGGGTTTTGTAGAGCCTCTCTGTGCGTCTCGCAGGCGGATTCGGAGATATCGGTTTATTTTCCAGTGCAAAACGCCCGTATGAAGCCGTAAATGCGCTCAACGCGTCGATGGCATGGTATTCTCCAGTCCGTACCTCAAGAAAGCGTCGCGCTTTACTTCAGAAGCGTGGAGTCGCAGCTATCGCTTTAAAATGGAGCGTACCATTCAGACGGTAGGGGAGCGGCGAGACTCGTGTGCAAAACGTATAAGTTTTAAAGCGACTTAGAGCAACTCAGTCACGCTATAGTTGAGTTCTATTTTAATTTTGTGTTAAGAAAGAGCGGAATATTTTATCATAATTTAAGAAACGCGTAAATGTATTTACAGTGCTGTTGTCAATCATCCCTGTCATAATGAATGGCGTCATCCCGCCCTTCATCTAGGATTCTCTAGCAACCCAGATGTTGAGTAGACTGTAAAAACAGACGGATATGTCTGGATTACAACAATTAAGGTCATGATGCTGGGAGATGAGAAATTGGTTGCATCTTTGGCTAATAGATACAGACTAATCATTCAATCTTCCAGTCAACATAAATAAATATATGTCCCCAAAAGGAAGATACCACCCTGAAAAAATGTATTTTACTTCCCAGTTCTGTTCTTATGAAATCAAATTTAAACTTTTGTGGTTGTGAGTCAATGTTTATTAGTTTTAAAGTCATCTGTATGCTAGTGTTCTCCCAAAAGTTGAATAAATATGTTAATGCGTTTATGCTAATTTGTTCTCTTATGGGAAAACGAAGCAGAACTGATTAATGTCATACTTACCAGCGTATACAAAATTTCAACTACTTAAATGCAATCTAGAATTAAACGCTCACTTTTTTAATGTCACGTTACATATCGCAATATAATTTTATTTTGTGTGTGTGTGTGTGTGTACCCATATGGCATTTTCGGGCCAAAATATTGAAATATGGTGTTCAATTTTTTTTTAATCTTCATATACTATTATACGATTACACCCATATATATACACACACACAATCTTTTAATTGAAAATTTGTTTTTTAATTTTTCAATTGTTTCTTCTGACCGCAGCAAGCTTCTGCATCTCAGTTCTTTCTACTGTGAAAAAGACCTCTGTAACAAGTTTTCTCTGAAGTTTCAAGAGCTTAAGAATGCCTCAAACTGTGCTCAGATTTGCCAGTCTGCGATCAAAAGTTCAACAATGAACGATATGATCCGGAAGCCAAATGATCTGAGTTGTGCGAAAATGTGTCTTACAAGAGCTTCTGAGACAAAAGCTGATACCTCAATGAAGCGTAACGGAGATCTCCAACAAGCCTCCTGAGCTACATAAAAAAAGCATCATCTGAGTATTAAAACATTCTTCTGGGAGCTCCTAACCAGGTCAAAAGTGTTCAGGCATCAGATTTGCTCTTTGATCTTCTACAGCTCTTTGAGTCTGCAAGTAAAATGTTTCACAGAGGTCACGTGGCAGAGGTCAGAATAGATTCACACTAAGAAAATGCATTCTGGGTGTCTTATGATGTGGTTCAGAGTGTTATTACTTGCGCAGGCAGCGTATCTGTCCTTTGCAGTTTGTTTTTAATGAAGTTTGATGTAATCTGTGAGCAAATAGCCACGCAATCCAGTTATTCAAGTCATGTGGCCCAGTAAATGGTTGTTTAGGGAAAATGACACTCCACGGTAAACAAACAACAAAATGGTCTTGTGTAAACACAGCAAATCTACAAATCCATGCCTATGGCATTTCAATCGTAAGAGCTAATAGTCTTCAGAATGACTTCGCTAATATGCCTTTTACAACCTCTGACTCCAGAGGGGAAATTTCAAGTAGTTCCCAAAAAAACTCAGATGCTTAGACCAAGTTTAAATCTAATCCTCACCAATAAGTACAGCGACTGAAATCCAGTTAGTATCTAAATGCCGAAACTACCGGGATCCCAAAATAACCCGACGGCGGTTGGGTGGGATGGTAACGTTTGACTTCCCTGCTCTCCCCCTCCTTCTCCTCCCGTGATCCAGGCAGTGTTTGTGCTTGGCACGTTCTGCCCAACCCTGTTCTTTTCCTCTGTAATTGTGAGCATCTGTAATTGAAGCCACTTGAGCCCAGCAGCCGTAGATGTCGGTTCCTCAACCACATCGGGGTTTTGGAGGATGGTGCTGCTCGGTGCCGCTGTGCACATGCAGCGGCCCTGACAAGACGGGTTGGAAAACGCAGAAAAATGGAGGAGTACGTGGGAGGAAACTTCCGGGGCTGATGAAAGAGTGTGGTTTGTCCTTGCAAACATAAACCTCATCAGAGCAAAGCACTGTCACATCCCAAAAACTGGAAATTCGATGCTAGACGGGTACGGTTGGACGGAGGACCATTGCTTTTATTGTGAAATCAGATTTTTAAACAGATTTTTATCTACTAAGGGCGTCACTCATGTGATTCAGATTCCCAGGTTCAATCATGTTGAGTTGCGCTTGGTTTTCTTTAGCAAATAAGAAGCATTTTTAATGGAAACGTACACAAGATGTGCTTGAAGTTCAATCATGTCGAGTTGTGACTAGTTTTGCTTACAAAAAAGAAGTGTCTGTCATACAAAAGTAACAAAATATACTCAAAATCAAACTCTGAAATTTATTAATCGTATGATTCAGGCTCCCTAGTTCAATCATCTTCAGTTGTGACTGGTTTTGCTTAGCGTTTGTCATCAAACTCTGAAGTGTATTAATGTGCAGTTTTCAAGTTTGAGAACATGTCATGCAATCTGTTTATGTTGGCATTAGCTTAATTTGACTTGCAACTAACAAATGGCAAACAAAACACAGCAAAGTTTGATTTGACACACAGCTTGTGATACAGCAAGAAAAAAGCTCATTATTCCTCCCTTTTAAGGTTAAAAGAATGGCTCAACCAAAAAGGAATATTGCTGAAATATTACTCACTCTCTGGCCATTCAAGATGTGACGAGTTTGTTTCTTCATCAAAACAGATTTGGAGAAGTTTAGCATTGCATCTCTTGCTCACCAATGGATCCTCTGCAGTGAATGGGTGCCGTCAGAATGAGAGTCTAAACAGCTGATAAAAAAAACATAACAATCATCCTTACCAAACAAAGTCCATCAGTTACCAAAAACTGCTTGTCTTTTACACCATTGCTTGAAGGTTATTGCGTTCTCCAGTGGAAAAGTCATCTAATCCGAATCAGGTGAGAAATATGCACAGTTAGCGCTGTATACAAGTAAAAACACTCCAAAATGGTTTTAATACATCAATGGATTTTGGAGGACTACTGGAGACTTTTCCACTAGAGAAATTGCTATTATGGAGTCATTACTTGTGGATTATTGTGGTGTTGTTTGGACTCTCATTTCGACGGCACCCATTCACTGCAAAAGATCCACTGGTGTGTGAAGTAATGCTACATTTCTCCTAATCTGCTTCCATGAAGAAACAAAAAGATCTTCATCTTGAATGGCCCGAAGGTGAGTAAACTTATGTTTAGGTGAACTATTCCTTTAAATAACCCTGTTTATTTTGCCATCCTGACTACCTATGATTATATATATGTATTTTATTATTTGCATTTAACATTGATTTAGCACCTTGAGTCCTGACCTATACTGAATATCATTTATGCACTTAGCAGACACTTTTATCCAAAGCGATCAAAGCGACCACATTAAACGAATGCATTTATACACTTAAACACCTTCTAATGACGCTCTCTTTAGTTAATGCAACTAGTTAATAATCTTAAATAGGAATGCATAGCCCAGCCGAAAAATATCATTTAAGCAATAACCTCTCATTTCATGCTACACCATGTGCTATCAGGGGGAATAAAACAACCTTTTCATCAAATGCGATATCTGCTCCTTTTTATCATGTCATGCAGTCCCAGTGAATCATGATTTATTACGACTCTCAAGTTATTTGATTTTGCCGGTAAAATGTTTTGCAGAGGTCATGTGGCGTCTCATCTGAAGGTCGTAGAGGGAGACTAGTAAAGCATATTCATGAGATGATGCCACATGTACAGTATAGTCATGTTTATGGGCCTGACTGAAACTTTATTAACCTTGAGAAGGATTCCTAATGTTTACCGCCAATTACTGTTGTGTTTTATGTTCTCGTTTTGAAGTGTTAATTAATGTGAGCTATTTTTAGGGCTAAAAATATCTTGTACGCCACTATGACTATGATGTTCTTTATTTATTAAACATTACAAGCAAGTTTGGCTAATTCTTGTGATGAACTGATCACCAAATATACATATTAGGTTGATTTCTGAAGTATCATGTGACACTAAAGACTGGGGTAAAGATACTGAAAAGTTAGCTTTGCATCACAGGAATAAATAAGTAAAAAAAAAAAAAAAAAAAAAAAAAATATATATATATATATATATATATATATATATATATATATATGTCTGATCAAATAAATGCAGTCAGGGTGAGCATAACACTCCCCTCCAAAAAAAACGAAATATTTAAACATTTTATTTTAATTATTTATGGTTTTAATTAACCATATAATCACATGTTCTTATAAAGATCTTAATACTTTTTGACAGAACAACTTTTGCTTGATATGGTACATACCTGTCTGTCTGTTGATTTGTTTAGACAACCTAAGATTTAAAAACGTGAATCATTTTTCAGCATAAATCAAGAATATCTTTGTATTTGTGCAGGAACAGCCCTGCCACATGCTCTTTAACCTCATGTTCCCCTCGCTGCCCCCTGGTGGCTGGAGGAGCTCTGTCAACAGAAAACCTGCAGGTTATTTTACAATCTGTCTGGAAGAAACATGACAACCCTATAGCTGAAACACAGACAGGCTCTTGTGATTGCCATGGTAACATAAATTTAGCCATAGATCACAAATGAAGTTGAATCAGCGATGCGAGAGAGAGAGTGATGCAACACTTTCTTTCTTTTATCTCTTAACTGAATGTTGCAGGTTCAGTTCCATAAGGCAAAATGGCAATTAATGGCAAATAAGTCCACGCAATCAAGCATTTAAAAGCACAAATCTGAAACTCATATTTTAATCTGTTATTTCTATACAAGACTATATGAAACCTAACAAACAAGATTAGTCTCATGTTCTCCTGCACGTAATAACTTCTTTCTCTGAAATTACTTTTATTTCAGCGGACATTGCTT
This sequence comes from Enteromius mattozi, assembly GCA_032359235.1. Classification (NCBI taxonomy): domain Eukaryota; kingdom Metazoa; phylum Chordata; class Actinopteri; order Cypriniformes; family Cyprinidae; genus Enteromius; species Enteromius mattozi. The sequence continues at coordinate 2,987,603 of JAUMHE010000055.1, forward strand.
GGATAATGCTAACTATTAACCAACCTGCTAGTTAGGCTTTGTTGTAGGCTGCGTTCTGGTAAAACCCACTTTTTAATGATTTACTCAATCAAATCAAGTCTGCTTTTTGTCTGAATTGAGTACAGGGTTATTAATATTATTGTTAACTCCCTCCCCCCAAAAAAGACTGTTGTTAATTTACAATGATAGCTAATATTAAATATTAAAATATATATTACATATATTCATTAATATTAAAATGATTACATTTTAATATATTCAAATATATTAATATTAATATTAATACACTAATTACTACTACTAATATTTTAGTTGCCAAAGCAATGCTCTCATTTAGCTTGATGTAGCAAAATAGCTAAAACTGAAATAAAAATAAAACAAATTAAAAATGTTAAATATATAAACAAAATAACTAATAAAAGTATAAGTAAAACACAATACAAAATTACTAAAATGTTAACTAAAATTATATATATATATACACACACAATTATATATATACATACTGTACTGTACACATATATGTGTGTGTGTGTGTGTGTGTGTGTGTGTGGACCACAAAACCAGTCATAAGTGTCTGAAAGGTTATGATAGGACAATATTTGGCCAAGATACAACTATTTGAAAATCTAGAATCTGGGGGTTCAAATAAATCTAAATATTGAGAAAATCGCCTTTAAAGTTGTCCAAATGAAGTTCTTAGCAATGTTATTATTATTAATATTATTATTATATTAATATTATTAATCAAAAACGAAGTTTTAATATATTTATGGCAGTAAAATGTACAAAATATCTTCATGGAACATGATCTTCATTTAATATTTTAAGGATTTTTGGCAAAAAAGAAAAATTGATGATTTTACAATGTATTTTTGACTAGTGCTATATACCTATATACTGGTTTTGTGGTCCAGGGTCACATATGTGTGTGAGTGTGTGTTTAAATAAACCTATAACATAATATCTCAATGATACAAAATTTGAAAAAAATAAATAAATCAAATCTCTTTCTCTGTCTCTCTAGAAAACACATAAAATACCTCAGATTACTGGACTAAAATAGATTGTAAGGTTGACTTTACGATAATAGGTCTTCTACTCTGTATATATAGTCTAACTGCTATGATAATACACATTTAGTCCATTTTTAGGTGGTTTATTTTTGGTTCAAACACAGATTTCATGTTTAAACACCATCCACTTCTTCTACTTTTATTATACGGTCTCTCTTTAAAAGGTTCTGTTGTTTAAGTGCTTTCCACGTTTACCACTTAAGAAGACTAATAGCAGAAAGTTTCGCTGGAGCTCAGCTCATAAAGCAAGTGTAAATGGCATGAAGTTTTTGGAACACACACCAGTCCGCGGCGAAGCCCCATGTGAAAATTGATGCCTACATCCTTGTAATTTGCAGAAATCACCATAAAAAGCGAGCAGCATGCATGACAATAGCTCTCTCTCATTTTACTGCTGGGCACTCGGGCCCCTGACAGGGCCTGCTTTTCACCCCGAACCGCTCCGTTCGGCTTCTCTCCCCTCTCTTACACTGCACATCTGGCCTCTATAAGCCACTGCAGCTGTTAGTCAAATTACGTGTGCACTTTGGAGGGTCCGAACCACAGAAGGCCCCCCTCCCCGAGAGGCCGGGAAGGAACTGGCTGGATTCTGATGAGGGATCTTATTAAAACGCCAGCAGTAGTCCTTCATTTGCCCCTGTCGCTGTAAAGCAGTTTATTTCAGCCTTTTCATCTAGCGCTGCACGCTCACTTGAAAGTTATTTCCTTCTGCCATATGTGTAAACAGAAGACAACCTGCCACAGATAATTAAAGAGAGAATTTTACAGTGGAAATTAGATTTTTACAATGACTGAAAGAGAAATGAACAGTGTTTGTCTGTACAAAATGCTTGTTGTTAAAAGGTTGCTATGTGTTCTAAGTGGTTGCGAGCTGGTAAAAAAAAAAAAAAGTAAACTTCCATGCTTCCATCCTAATTTATCATCCACCACATGAAACCACTTATACTTCTCCTAAATATTTAATAGTCTGGGGTTTGTTTGCTTGTGATAATAAAGTGTAAGATAAGCAGCAGTGTTATTTTAATATCATTAACATACTATTATATTTTTGTTTATATTTTGAATTAGATTTTATTTTTATATTTCCTGTTTTTACTTAAATTTACATTTTTTATAGTTCTTACTCGAAAAATGTTTTGGTAAAAAAGTAATTTTTGCTAGCTTTGTTATTTTTTTTAAACGTAGTTTTTATTCATTTTTAGTTATTACTTTTATTTTGTAGTTTTAGTTATTCAAGTACTTCATGTAAACATAAAACATAAAATAAATAAAACTTAAATAAAAAATAAATGTTGTCTTTGGAACCAGCCTAAAAAAATAGGTTTTGCACTTTTGTTATTTTTACTAGTATTATTTTTTAAATATATATATTTTTATTTATTCGTTTTAGTATTTCAAGTAAAACTAAATTAAAACTAAGAATTTTGTAGTGTTTATGTTATTTTACTTTTTGATTTTTTACTGTCTATATGTTATACACACACACACAATGTGTTTGTATAGTTTAAGTATATAGTTAAAGTATAGTTTATTCCTTTCTATTGATTAGTTTTAGGGATTTCGGTAGCACTTAAGTTAAACTAAACAAAACTGAGACATGTTGCCTTTGGAAATAGCTGATAAATTATTTTTTTCTATTTATTTTATTTCAGTAAAAGTTTATTTTATTTCAAGTAACTAGCACATTTTTAATGGTTTTGATTTAGTTAAGATAATAAACCCCGATGCAGTCAGACATTTTGTTGGACGGCGTGTTTTCTCTGTGTTTTATTATGCTGTAGTTTTCATGTGGCATTTCATGGCTTTTTGCCATCCTGCGGAAAACATTTGTAAAACTTCAAAGTGGAGCTCAAACAGTTGCCAAGCAACAATTCTTTTTGTACAGTACCCCAACAGCAGGTTGCACAGCATTGTTGTCAGTGGGGTAGTCCTGTGGGAATTACTGGAGCTCAGTATTCAACAGAATATTGGGAAGAGAAAATCTCAAATCCATGTTTCATTGGTGATCACAATCACTCAGCTCCACACTGAAGTATTTAACACATTACTCACACACAACACATTACTGCAGATTTGGGACAAAGTACTATAGTAATACTATGTTTTTCACCACTGCTATGATGTCAATATCCTTTAAAGCCTATTTGAGGTTTATTTAAATAACACAGGTTTAATTTTATATATTTTAATTTTTATATTAAAACATATATAATACATTTTACAAAAGAATGCAGTTTGTCACTATACACTTAATGTTTAATTCAATGTATCAATTATTGTTATTTTTTGTAATTACTTTAATTTACTATGTTTCAAAACAAAGCCTACACCATTTTTTTTCAGTGGACACAAGAAACATTTTGATTTAGAAATTACTAGTACATTTTAAAACAGTTGCAAAGAAACAGCAAGTAACACATTGAATGTAAAAACTAGATTAAATTAAAATGTATTCAAAACAGTATTGGTGTAACGCCGTGAAGCGTCTTCTGTGTTTTTGTTTATGTTTTTAGTCTTGTCCATGTGTTCTTGTATTTTGGTTTAGTCCGGTTCTTTTGGTTTTTCCCTGTTCAGTTTGATTAG
>JAUMHE010000055.1:2994087-3016859 GCA_032359235.1 Enteromius mattozi
GCCAAAACACACAAGGAAACGCGTTGTGAAAAAGAATATCACAGACATCGCATTCGGACTCTAGAATTATCACAGAGATTGTGAGAGAAAAACACAGACATGGCAGATTCGGATGGGATTAAAATCCCCAAGTACGTCTGTGAAACAAAACATTCTCTAATGACCCCCTGTAAAACTAGTCCCGTCCAAATAGGGCTTTACACAATTATACAATGTCAACAGTTTTGCTTATAAACACACACACACAAATTTATAGAAAATGTGTATTTGCTTCCATGTAAAATCATTTTCAGAAAATGTCACAACTCTGAGAAGCTTAATTTGTTCTTGTTTTAAACTAAACTTTTCATTCCTCTAGATCAGCCTGTTCCAGTCACACGTTGTCACATAACCAGGAGACTGTGCGCGTGTGAACATGGAATACGCAAATGGTTTGCACATTTATCAGTGTGGATGAGTACAGATGCCTGTCCCTTGAGACGTGGACATCTGTAGCAGAGCGAGTGAGAGCTGGCAGTGCCAGGGCCTGGCATCCCTTCCCTCCAGCCTGGATTCAAACAAGCTGCTGCTGGAGCTGACTGAAGGATTGCTTAAAGGCCTGAGACAACTCAATGCTTTTTATTTGCTAAAGCGAGCATTACTATTACCGTCGCTCATAATTAGTGATATAAACAAATCTTCAACTTGAATTATTAAACGTCAGCGTGTAACTCATCCTGCATTGTTTGTGCAACAGACATGAATGAAACCTCAAATCATGCTGCTTATTGAGAAGAGATGTGCTATTATTTTTCTAAGAGATCATAGTCACAATTTATGCTTGGAGGATGAAAGTCAGGAGAAAAACATTCACATTGAAGGAGAAAGCTGAGCCGTGTCTACAGAGACCATACAATACATGATATGATGACTTGTTTTCAGGTAGACCACTGAAATATCCTTAAATCAAGATGCATTTACTTCATATAAGCAAGACTGCATGAGATATTTAGGCTTGCTTTCAGTAGTATTATTTTCTTATGCAGCACTGGAAGATTTTTGGCATAAACGTGAAACACGAATGAAAAAAATCTGCCAAAGCAAGACAGATTTTCTGAAGACAAACTTTATCACTTCACAAAGTTTTGCTTATCAGGTCAATTTACACTGCTTAAAAAAAAATAAAACATTATTGTGGTAGTGACTTTTCCTTTCACACTACTTTCCAGAAAAAAACAAGCTTTGGATCTTTCCTAAATGCCCGTTGCATTTCATTCTGTTCCAAACTTAAAGATGAAGTAATTTTTTGCTACTTCTAAACCATTTCTTCTATAGTTATTGGTTCCACCAGACAGCAGATATCTAGCCCCGCCCCAAACTCGCGCCATTTGTCGATTCAGTGGTGCTTTGTCAGGTTGGCAAATGTTTTACATACTCTTCCCACTGCGTATCCTTAATAATCATGATTAGGGATGCACCATACTAAAGTTCTCAGGCGATACTAATAGCCAGCTATTCATAACGACTTCTGCAAATAGCTTTTCTTAAAGCGCTCCTATTATGCATTTCCAAAATTGCCTTTCATGCAGCGTGTAATGTAGCTGTATGTGAATGTAAGCGATCTGCAGAGTTGTAAATCCTAAAGTGCATAATAAAGTTATTGTCTCCCAAAATAAAGAATTGACTCTATACAGCCTAAATGAGTAGTAATTAGATTCGGCTACACGTCACAGCATAATAGATTTGCATAATTCCTGCCTATATTGTACGTTGGCCGGCCTTGAACTGCTTGACCCCACCCACAAACACGTAATTTTACTGGTGACTGTTGCACGCGGCAGACCAATCACAACAGACTGGGCCATCTGACCAATCAGAGCAGAGTAGGCTCGCAGAAAGGAGGGGTTTAGGCCCCGTTTACACTAGTGCGTTTTTCGAGACGACCGTGTAAACCATAGACATATATAGAGAGCATAGCAACACCCTAGCAACCACCCTGGGTACCCTAGCAACCGCATAGCAACACCTTAGTAACCACCCTGGGTACCTTAGCAACCACCCCGAGTACCCTAGCAACCGCATAGCAATACCCTAGCAACCACCCTGGATGACCTTCATAGTCACACACTAGCAATCGCATAGCAACTCCATAGCAACCGAGGGCCGAGCAAGCACCACTCACATTTTCTTCAGGAAATGTACTATCTCTATATATGTCTATGGTGTAAACAATAACATTATGCGCGTTGTTGTACTCATAGATAAGTGTTTGTAGATTCCTCATTCGATCATTCTAAGCATGCAGATGCGGGCGTGATTTAAATAATAGGAAATCTACAAGTACAAGAAAAACCGAAGTATACTTTGAGCATTATCACAGTCAAAAAATGACATATGGAACCTTTAAGCAATTGGCCAATTGCCGATAAGTGCAGATAATTTCTTTTTTCAGACAATAGCGTTTAACAGCTGACATCAGTGCATCACTAATTGTGATAGGAGAAAGCATTTTAACAAGATGACATCACCCTTCAGCTCAATTCGTGCTCGAACGTAGGGGTAACGATATTGACGGTGTGTGATTTTGTAGAGTGTGTTGCCAGTATACATCACACCGCTTTCCCCCGGGCCCCGAACAGTGATACAAGAAGCGAGTGAGTTTAGAGATCTCAGCATCAACACCAGCTGCTGTTCCCAGAAACACACACACACTCTCTCTCTCTCATGCCTGTGGTCTCCCTTCCACCCATTCAGCCAACACCCAGAGCTCAGCCCACACCACGCTCACCACCGGCCGCCCTCCCTCTGCGAGAGAGAGACAGACGGGTAGGTTGGCTGCGCAGTGTGCAGCTCACGGTCCCTGGGGGAGTATAATCTGTAGTTAACCACAGGTCTGAATACTCTCCCTGCAGCCCCTAACTCTCGCTCTGAGCAGACACACACTTCAGCCCTGCATGAGAGATGCATTTCATTTTAAACATGTTGAAAATATGACACTTTAATAAATTATTCTTAGCACAGATTTCCATTAACATGCATTAGAAAAACAAACTGAACATGCAGAACGCTTCCCAGAGGAAAAGGCTATTACTCAGAGGTTGGACTTTCTTACCTAAGGACACTTAAGGGAGTTCTCAATTATGTCTCTTATAAGTATTTGTCTCACTTGGTTCTCCTCAAATTCCTTGGGAGAAATAAATATAGACATGATTAAGAAAAATATTGACAGGCACAACTATATTTAAGCAATATCACATGAACAGGAAATTAATATTTATTTTATTTTGCATGCATTTAAAAAAAATAGATGGTGTGCATTACTGGATGCATTAAAAAAACAGCTGGTTACTGATTCCATGACGAAAATTGTAGTTAGTAATGTAATCCCTTACATTAGACAGTCAGTCTATAATATTACCATACTTTTAGATTACTTGTGACCCTAACTCATATATCACATTTATTTAAATAGGATTATCTTGTACCATAATGATATGAAATGAAAACGTATTCAGTTTGCTGTTATTAACAGCATAAAGTGCATTAAACATTGTATTACATCATTTCCAAAACTATTTTTGTGAGTTTATTGATGCTGATAATTAATTAAATCATAATTTTAAAATTCATTTGAAAGTAACACTATAATACTATTCATTTTAAAATAACAGAAATCAAAACAAACCACTTTTTATTTGTTTAGCATGTCATGTGATCATTAACAGCTTAAGAGAATCATGAACATGCAAATGTGATTCTTATTTATTTTAAAATGTCATCTAAAAATGTAGTGTCTATATTACATGTAAATAAGAAATGATGCAAATTCGAGCATTTTCATGTGTTTGAAAGATGGAAGTCTTCTAAAGACTTTAATTAGGGAAAATCAATACATTATGAATAATTTATTGCCATTGTGTGACCAATATGTAATCAATAAAAAGTAACTGTAGTCAAATTACGATTATTTTAAAATTATCACATGGACAGAAAATTTGATTTTATAATAAATACAATAAATAAGTTATTAATGGAATTCAATTTAATGAATAACTTTATATATTACTTTTATATATTATATTGTATTAATAATGAAATATTAAGACAAACTATTAAGATAAATATTGAAAAAATATATAAAGACTATATTTAAGCAATCACATGACAGAAAAAAGTAAAAATTACAATGAATAATTAAGAATTAATTAAATCTTCTTGTATTTGTTTTAAAATATTAAATAAAGCTTGTATTGTGTTTTATATAAAATAGTAAAATCCACAACTCATAAAATGAGTATGTTTATGTTTTAATCTCTAAGCAAGACACATGCTGCAGGCAAGAGAAAAATCATGACACACAAAGTGTCTCAATTTCCTAAATTTATCTCCTTGCCAACTAGGAGAAACAATGGAGATATTACAGAAGTGTGTTCAGCCAACTGTTCCTTCCTAATGAAGGCAAGCGTAAACAGACAGAAGTTTCTAGAGAGAAGATATGTTCCTGGTATTTTTATGCAGTATAAGCATTCATGAATGATATGAGCGAGTGTTATGTAGTCCATTTGCAGCATCAAATTAGATGTCTGATTCATTCTAGAGCAGTTTTTGTGCAGCGAGCACTACAAAAGGATATGAACACTAATGAATATGTAGACAGTAAAACACATCCCGACCTGTGGTAAATGAAGCAATATTCTGACCCGAGCCAGCGGAAATTTGAGTGAGTCAGACACAAAAGCAAATGATGTCAGAGAAATCCGACAAGGCAATTAAGACAAAGGCGGCCATAATTAAACAGGAAGTGCCTGCACGGGATTCTCCCGCGCTGCGGTAAAGCCTTATTTTTAGTCCTGGAATACATCAGGTTTCTTAAAAAGCCAGCCGGTTGCATGTATGTTCAGAGATGAGATTGTCACGTGTAGCTTTGCAGCGCTGAAGCTTTATGACAGATGCCTGCGAGTCCATTCATTATCTGGGTTTCATTACAGTTATTGAACTTTCGCTTCCATGCGTCAGAGTCGAACTACTGGGCCTTAAATCCTGCGAGGTTCTTAATCAAAACCAGCCCCAGCCTCCTCTCTGCCCGTCTTACAGCAAAAATGTCATCTCCTCTCCAGACTTGCACCCTTCATCTCTGTCTCCTCGCTTTGCTCCTGCTCCTCTCTCTCTCCTCTCTTTCAGACTTGGCCCTCCAACTTCTGGAAAAATGCACCCCCCACTGAAGTGGAGCTCTCTAATCTGAGTCCAAAAGAAGTCATCAAAACGCCCGCGGTTGACCCGTTTCCCTCCAGTACCTCGGCGAGCACAGTCACCAGGAATGCAGAGAATGGACACAGCATGTGCACAGTACAGAGCAGAATTAGGCTTAAGTAGCGTTACTGAGAGCTTCAACCAGACTTGCTCAACTCCATTTATCAATATTTATTGAAGGGGGCATATAATAGGAAACAAGATTCTCATTGCTGTGGTGAAGTAAAGGCAGTTATACACAGTATAAAGCTGAGCAAAGCAAGTGCAGTGACGCCTGCTGTTAATGCAAATATTGTAATGCATTTCATACTGTATCTAATAAAATTGACATAAAATGCATGGGTTTTCATTTAAGATAAAATAAAATAAATATTTTTAATACTATAAAAGTTAAATAACATTACATGTCATTTTAAAAAATTATTTTAAAATTATTTTTTCAAGATAAATTATTAAATATAAGTACATTCTATGTTATCCAGCAATGTCACAAGGACAGGATATTTAATTTTAATAATAAATATAATATTGTATAATAGATTTTATAATAATTAAAATAATTACAATTTTAGCTTTACTGCATTTATTATTATATTTACTAATATATATATATATATTTTTTTCTTAATCATTTAACAGCTCTCTCCCTCTCTCGATCTTCTCTCTCTCTATATATATAGTAAATACAATTACTGTTTTTTTCAGTAATTTTTTAACTGTTCGTATATCTTTTAAAACGGCAAAGCTAAATTACTGTAGTCTTTAGTGTCTGGAAAAAGAACGAAAAAGAAACATTTTTATATGTTGTTGATTTACTTTTATCTGCAGCGCATAAATATTTTTTTGTTTTATTATTACTATTATTAACAACATGAAAAAAAAAAAAAACAATTAACAGAAAAGGTTAGCAGCATTTTTTTTTTATGATAAATAATGATTTTCCTCCCCTGTGAATGATATTATAAGAGAGAAAGAGAGCAAAATTTAAATATCTCACATTTTTCCTGCACATGTTTTTTTAAGCTCATTTTGGATGACTTATGTTTAACACACAAATATATTCTTCTACTGCTCCTCTCTTCTACTGCTCACTCTTGATAAAAGCATTTCTAAACATATGTGACCATGGACTAATCAATAAAAGTCAAAGTTAAAAACCACATTTGACAATCACAAAATGGAGACCAAGCAAAAAAAAGTTGTCCGATACTGTAATTCAGTGGGATAAATGGATTAGTCTCCATGGAGACGGCAGGCGGGAGTTGTAGTATGGAGGTATCGCAGTCTTCACCCAAACAGATGGGCGGTGAGACGGCAGGGAGCAGATCAATATCCATGTGCTCTACTGAACACAGGCCTCCCTTGTCTGCTGGATCCAAACCAGCCTCACTCGCGGGCTGACCGTTTTCTCACTGCGGACACTCGCTGAAAGAGATGCTTATGATCCCGAGGTCATGAAGAGACTGGAGGACACTAACCGCTTTCTACAGCCGCGCTCTGATTAATAATCCAACAGATGACAGTGAAGCCATCTTGAAACAACAATGAAAGAAGCTCACAGAGTGTTAACTGACTGGCCTTCGTGGGAGCTGGTGAATGTACCAACTGTTCTGGATGCGCTAGGCTTCGACACCGACTGTGACAGTGTGGTAAAATTACAATAAGAAACAGTTAAAGGAATATTAGGGGGTTTAAGTACATTTACATGTACAACAAACACAAAAAACTGTAAAAAATCAGCTCATTATGAGAATCAAAATGTAAAAATTCATAAAAGATATCGATTAAACCGCCATAATGTCAGGAAAGGTCTATACATGCAGAGTAAAAAGAGCAAAAATCTACATATTTAAGACCTGTAACAGATCAAATAAAATATTGAATTGGAATAAACATCTATATATATTCATTTTTTATTCATGGACATAAGTAAGTAACCCTAAATAACAAAAAGTAAAATAATAAATAATATTATAAAAGTAAATAATAAAAGTAACATCTAAATAAATATTTTGTAGAATATATAATAAATGTATACAATAATTCACTATATACAGAAAGAATATTGTATTTATTATAATATTTAATAAATACATATGACTATATAATATAAGGTTTTATTTCATTTTATTTTTAAATATATTAATAAAATTCTGTTTTTTTGTGTGTGTGAAAAAATGAAAACAAAACAAAATATTTATATATACGGTTTACACAAAAACATTAAGCAACTGCTTTCAAAATTCATTTTTTTAATAACCAACTTTTTGAGAAAAAAACAACAAAAAAACAAAACAAAACAAGCAACAACAACAACAACAATATATATATATACATGGTTTACACAAAAATGATCATAGTAAATGTTTAGAATAATTTTCTGAAGGATGATTTGACACTGAAGAATGGAGTAATCACACTGAAAATTCAGCTTTGACATCACAGAAATAAATGATATTTAAAAAATATTTAAATAAACAACCGCTATTTTAAATTATAATAATATTTGTCTTTTTTGCTATATTTTTGATAAATAAATAGGAGACTTCTTAAAAAAATAATAAAAAATCTTGCAGACCTAAAACTTTTGAACATTATTCTATATACAACATAAGACAAAAAGCTTCTTAAAAAAGTTGGAACTAAAAGTACGCACTACTCCTAATCTTCTGAGATTCAAATTGAAACAAGCTCTGCTGGCCTGACTGTTGTACACTGTATAGAAGAGATACTATGCAAATTGGGAGGCTGCCAGAAACTGTGATTGTACTGTAAAATTACAATAATAATTCACTCAAACCATAACGTCTGAGCCGCTCTGCAGCGATGGTGATGATAAGAAAGATTTTATGGTAAGATGGTTTGTTCACTGGGATGCTTGTGTGCTACTGTGGGGGCGTTCTTGGAGAGAGCATCTATGAGATGTTGCTGTGAGATTGCTCCAGGCCTGGGTTGAAAAGCCATGGCAGAAGGTCATTAGAATCTGGTTTCACATTAGCATGTGCTGAATGGGATTACCCAGCCAGAGGAGCTCAGAGGAGACCAACACACACACACATGCATACTTACCCTACAGGCTTTACTGCTAACAGAGCAGCCATTAGCAGAACACTAGCAAACAGTCTCTGCTCTCTGTCTGTCTGTTGCTGTTTCATTGTTATTTTTTTCTTATGAGTTTCCATCCATCTGTGTGTCCTCAGACTCCTCTATCGCGCCTCTATCCTCTGTCTCTTCACACACACACACACACACACACATAAAGAGAGAGAGAGTTGGAGCAAGGCTGGAGTCAAAATATTCACTGCATGACTAAAAATGGAGTCTCCGTTGACTGCAACACCTTCAGAGGAAAACTCCCTCAGGCTAAAAACACATCTACAGGGATTTTTTGATATAATAATCATGTTGTTTTTGTTTTGGACAGCTCTTGTACAATCACAGCAATGATCAAAGGCCTATTAAGTTGTTCACAATAATTTAATTGATTTATCCATATAGTTAGTAATTATACACATTTATCTTATATATTAGATTATATATAGGCTATCTAATATTTATTATATATTTTCTTATAGATATATGTGTGATGTATACAAACAAGAATTTATATGCATATATAAACAAAAATGTGTGATTACAATTATAATATATAATAATATTATACTAATTTATTACTGATATTATAATATATAATGATATTACGATTACATTTTATATGAATATATAATATTATACCAATTTATTATTGATATTATTATATTTACTATGATATTAATATTACATTTTATATTAAATATTTAGATATATTTCCTTTCAAACACATATACAGCAAAAAAAACATTATTAATGTATATATATATATATATATACATACACACACACATTAATAAATATTATGTTATTATTATTAGTAGTAGTAGTAATATTAATTATAATTTAGAATTATATATTTTTATATTATAATTAAATTAATATGTGATTACTATTCAAAATATTAAGAAAAAAATATATAAAACTAAATTAATATATTAAACACAAAATTCTTGCTTATATTTGTAATTGTGAAAAAATATTTACAATTTCTATTACAACTTCTATTTCAATTCAACCTACAACATGTATTTTAGCACAACTGGCTAATATATTGACCAATCAATAATACAAATCATTGCTTTATAAGAAATTAAGTTTCTACAATATATTTATATATTGTAGAAACTGAATATATTTCTATTATATATTGAATTTATTTCAATTTATATTTCATATACCAATCAGCATGCAGTACCAGAACTATGTTTTACAAGAAGTAATCAGACTTTCTATCATCATGTGTCTTCAAGTCTTTATGCCTCATCCACATCAAAGCAGTCAGTCTTAACCAGGCGATGCAGGTATGATATGGTGTAAAGAGTAGCAGAGAGCATCTCACAGCATTTCTGCATGATATTGCTGTTACCATCCTGCAAGAATGATTCATCATCAAAAACACGCATCCAGGAACGCTGCCAACAGGCCGAGCATCTGGGAAAATGGGCTCCCTGCTTTAAGCACAACTTAAGATTCCATTGATTTTCATGAGGGAAATAAAATCGCACTGGAGTTTAGAGGGCAAGTTTTATGGTTTTATCACCGGAATAAGTGCTTTGATTGAACAGAAAGTCCAAATTGGATCTAGAACTGAATGCTTAACACAAAAAAGTCATGTAATAAGATGTTCATATGGCTAGATAACAAAAAGCCAAATTCATAGATGAGATGCAGCATCAATAATCATGCACGTGTTACGTTGTCTGTAAATGACTTGATTTTTATGAGTGATCTGTCTTTGTGAGGAGCAACATGAAGAGAAACACCTCAACACTGCCCTCTATTGACAGACACATCATATCACAACAACCGCACTCCAGATTTTGAGTTAAAGGGGGTCGTGTGTCACAAGAAATCCCATTTTCCCCAATGTTTTGACATAAAATGTTTTAATGTAGTATGAAACATCAAAAAGTCCAAAATAAACTGGTGTCAGATGAATACATAAGAACAAATCACGATTCACATTTACATTGTAAACAACATTGGGGGAAATTGGCATATAAAAATAATGTGAATAACATAAGTGGACTAAAATGATAACAAAAACAACCCCTTTAAATCACATGCATTCTTGCATCAGCGTGTGCTGAAAATTTCTACTTTGTCACACAAATACACCAATAAACTACACTACTGTACATAATCATAAAACAGTAATCCAAACAAAACTACCAGTAAAGAAAATAAATAATGTTTATTACCCAGTGTAAAAATAGCTGTGCATCTAGTACTGAAACAAGCTGCACTAGGTTGAGTTATTTTTTTTATAAAAAACCTAAAACCTTCTGCAGTTTCATCTTTCTGCACGACTCCATTCAGCCGGTGGATCTCTAGGGCCTTTTGGTTTCTTTATGCGACAGTTGAAACCTAAACACAAACACAGACAGTGTTTAAAACCTCCTCATTATAGATTGTTGAAAATGAGCTTTCATTCGGTGTGTAACACAGCTCTAAGTGAACGAAAAATTCTGCAAAGTTTTAAATGTGAAAGTGCACTGTATAAATTACTGTCTCTCAAAAGAGTCGACTCTGAATCAATGAAACGAGTCGTTTCTAAAATGAGTTCCATGTTGAGGTCAAAATAAAAACATTAGCATATTGTCCGCCCACTTGTTGGTCTTTTCACGGTTGGTATGAACGAAAATGGAAATTCATTCTTTGCCACTAGATGCCGCTCTGCAGGTCTTAATGCTCAGATCAGGTTTTCTGCTAAAACTCAAATGTTTTTCACATTGTCATTTAAATGCGACTGCCATCAGTCTCATGTGTGAACCGTATACAGCCCTGAAGTGACCCGCATGTGCAGAAGTTGTGTTAAGTGTTAAGTGGTGTTCAGCGATTTTTAAGTTAATGTGCAATCAGAGCCTAAATAACAAAGCAATAAGAAGAAGAATATTTATCCTCCAGGGCAGAATTGTGATATCTGATGCATTTCAATGACGTAAAAATCGCATGAAATGCTACATGGCCATTCAGACTGAAGTCGCATTGCAAAACATCGGATATATAACAGATTTAGGACCACATATGAAAGTGGCCTGGGTCTGATTTGAAAAAATCAGATTTGTGCTGTTCAGACTGTCATAAGAAAATTAGATATGGGTCACATTTGGGCAAAAAATCAGATTTGGGCCACTTTACCCTGCAGTGTGACCTAAGCCTTGGAGTGTTAAAATAACGGTTTCCATGAAAACTTTGTACTCAAAACAGAACTGCCTATCAAATGCTGCTTTATCAGGCATAACAGAGTCATGATGAAATGAAAATGAGACCAATCAGACCAATCACCGCAGATTAGCATCCCGCAAAGGAGGGGTTTGACAAAATGAATTGTTTAAGGAATCGTTTAGCAAATTGAGTTGCTGAAAAAAATAAATGCAAATTATAAGACAATAAAAGTGTTTTTTGACCTTGCGTGCATGTCAACATGTTTTTGGGGATTCCCAAAACCAAAATATGAACCTTTCATTACCCATAATAGGGGCACTTTATAATCACCAGAGAACTTTCAGAAACGCAAGAAAAAAAAGAAAATGAAAAAATGATGCATTCTTTAGAACTTGGCTGCCAGTGCATTTCTATACGATTGCTAATATGTTCTGATGTTTTGTTTTTTGCCAGGTTTATTCAAAAATACACACTGTAATTATCAACTCATCCCCACATGCTTCAAGAATGTTTTTCTTCTGTTCACTGAAAAAATACTTTTCTAGCTTAGATTGTTTGTCTTGTGTCCAACCAAAATATCTAGAAATTCTTCAATCAAGAAGGATTTTCTAGATAAGTAAAAATTGTCTTGTTTTCTGAAAAAACAAGTCAAAATTAAGCTTTTATTTAAAACAAGAAAAAGCATTTGCCAACAGGGTAAGCAAAATAATCTTATTTCAAAAAGAAGACAAGATTATTTTGCTTGTTTTAAGCAAAAACTTAATTTTAGGGTGTTTTTTCTGAAAACAAGACAATAATTTTTAAATTGTCTAGAAAATCCTTTTTGATTTATGAATTTTTAGATACTTTGGCTTAAAACAAGACAAAAAAATCTAAGCTAGAAAAGCAGCGTTGAACAAAGATTTAGATATTTGGACTAATAAATGACGTATAATTTTTGTTTCGCAGAACGAAGAAATCCATGCAGGTTTGAAAAGGCATAAACAAATTCTTGAATACTGATGATTAGAAGTCTGCTTAAACCTCAAACCCTAAATAAGAGCAACAGTAGACATGATGATTGCCTTTTTTTGACGGATATGGGCACTGTTGAGGCCTAGAAACCACACTGCCGTCACTATTTTATGGTGTAAGTGTGTGTGAATGGGTCTGAAAAGCTCAGATCAGTTTATCTCTTGTAAAGCAGTAGTTTATTTATTTTTATTCACTAAATGAAAAGTTAGCGTTTCACCGTAAGACTGATTCAGGCAGCCGTTCAACTTTTAGACAAACTAGAAAATATAATAGCATGCCGTTTTATCCAAAGGCTCATCAAAAACCTAAATGTTTATCTGTTTGGTACTCTTGTTGTGTACAGAATCAAGATTTAGTGTGCATATGGCATTACTCACCCAGGCCACCCGGGGCAAATGGACTGCTGGTGTCCTTGACAACACTAGACACATATTCATAATCATCATCTGTAAAAGATTGGCTCTCATCTGCGAAAACATGTTTAAGAGGGTTTAACAGCTTAAAAAGCAAACTCACAGTATGAGAGTGAAACCAGCACTGATCTAACACTTCTTCCTGTTTACTGCTAGATAGCGTTTCACACTTGTTTGGTCGATAAGGAGACCCTGGGGAACTGAAGCGACTCCTACATCACTAACAACATGTTACTCTTTATTGACTCTATTTGAGTGCACTCATAGGTGGACATAATCTAAAGTAAATCATTATCAGCATTGTGGGTTAAACTTTAAACATATAAAGCAGACACTCTCTAACTTAGGAGTCGAGGTGAGAGCTCTGTTAAGTATTTTATGCAGGATCTCTTTAGTTAGTTAGTTATTCTTTAACATTTTTGAACACAATTACATAACTGCAGGTTAGTCTTTTATAGTATTTATGGAGATTGTCTTGCATTTAAAATATGTAATGTTTTAAGTCGCTGGGGTATATTTGTAGCAATAGCCAAAAATAAATTGTTTGGGCCAATATTATAGATTTTTTTTATGCCAAAAATCATTAGAATATTAAGTAAATGTTCCATAAAGATATTCTGTAAATTTCTGACTGTAAATATATCAAAACTTAATTTTTGATTAGTAATTTGCCTTGCTAAGAACTTCATTTGGACAACTTTAAAGGAGATTTTCTCAGTATTTAGATTTTTTTTTTGCAACTTCAAATTCCAGATTTTCAAACAGTTGTATCTCAAGCAAATATTGTCCAATCCTAACACCTTATTTATCAGATTTCAGATCAGCTTTGTGGTCCAGGGTCATATATTAAAATGTTAAAAAATAATGCATTTTATGGCATTAAAATATTAATGAATAATATTATAAAAAATAGCTTATAATAATAAAATATGATGACTGTGTTCATAAATGAAATGAGTAGTACATTTTAATATGCTTGTGGTCTGACCAATACATTTTTAAAGCTACAAACAGTCCATGTAAACTCTCAGTTAATAGTTCATAAATCACGTGTCATAATTATAGAAACATTAGGATAACCCTCCCACGCATTTAATAATTTATTTTTGTGGAATGAATCATTTAAACGTGCTCTTTTTATTTTATAAAAAATAAATACCATTTATAAATAACATGTGAATTCACACAGAATTTTTTTTCAAGATCATAGTAAATAAAGCACATAACGGCACACTTACTTGCACTTTGGGATCGTGAAAGAGAGCTGTGTGGCTGAGGAAAACACATTTCATTTAATTAGTTTTAATGATATCCTTTGCAGATCTTAATCTGTCATTATCAGGGTTAAAAAGACCGTGATCATCAGTCAAACACACATTAACATCATATTCAATGGAAATATTCAATCTGTCAGCTTATTTTTGCTAAATGTACTGCCTGTTAGTGTGAGCTAAAGCTTGTTATCCTGTGAGTGTGATCTCAGCTAGAAGCCTCATATCACAGGAAGAGGTTGAATGTGACGTAAAACACAAAAAAGAAAGTATTATGGCACATCTACAAGTGAGCAGACACAAATTACAGACTAATAACTGCATTTAAGTGCGTCATACAAGATTAATACGTACTTAGCACTTTCATTTAACATCTAATATGCTAACATGAAAACCAAAGCCATCTGCCAAGCAAAAATGTCTGCAAACATCTCATCAACAAGAGAACATTTACCTGTAAATCTCTATTCATGGACCTCAACTCCCCTGAGAAAAAAAAAACAAACGTGATTAAAATTACAATTTAAACTATTCATTATTAAAATGTGTGCTGTCAAATGATTAATCCCATCCAACAATACAAGTTGTTGTTTACATAATATGTATATATAAACACACACATGCATACAGTAAATATTTACATGTATATATTTATATTGTTATATTTTATATAAATATATTGAACATATAAACATAACATTTTTCTTAAATGTAAACGTGCATGTGTTTTTATATACACACACAAACAATAAATATACACATTACACACATATATAATGTAAACAAAAACTTTTATTTGGATACAATTAATTGCTATTATTCGTTTGACAGCACTAATAAAAATGTATATATTTTTAAAGATTTTACGTATATCGTATGTATAGTAGGCTATTGTTGCAGTTACATCCAAGTATGGAAAATGACAAATTATTATTTTGGTTAGGATTTTAAAATATTTTTCTTATCTTATTTCTTATTTAAATATTAAAATGTATACATTAATCCACTCATTAGTATGTAACGGATGTGTACACTTTGTGGTACACATCTAACATTTCACCTCAACAAATGGCGAGAATTTGGAGGCGGGACTATTTGTTGGTTGACCAATAGCAGACAGATACCAGTTTGAAAACATGGCCAATGTTCAAAAAGGAAATCTAGCTTACTAATCAGTATGCAGTGTATACTGTTGACTATTTCTATTTGGTGGCACCCCAGTGGCATTAAAAAAACAACAACACACTTCACCTGTTAGGACTCTGCTGGCACTTTAAAAGGTCAAAAGGGGATAAAACAAAAAGAATTTTAATTCCCTCGGAGATATGGAAATACAAGCTTCAAATAACTGACTTTTAACAGATAAACACCAAACGAGGGGGCTCTGAATACCCTGCTGTTCACATGAAAGAGAAGAACGTTAACAGAACAGAGTCAAAAGAGGACAGTGAAAGCAGCAAGCAGAAGTTTCCAGAACTTAACTCTAATAAAACAAGCAAGTTCCCCTCGACTAAAACAATCCTCCTTTTAGTGCGCAGTTTGCGTTTTTTTGTCTGCTTTTATTTTCAGTTCAGCAGACTTTAGCATATCTGGCTTCATTTAGCCAAGAGGTATTTAGACTTATTCAAATTAGACCAATCTACGTTTTTTTATGTAACTGACTTGTAAGACTAGAGTGAGCATTATGTAACCAATCACAGGGCAGTTAAAATAAATATCAAAAAAACTATTTCTGCTAATTTAAATAACAAACATTAAGCAAATAAATTATAGATTAAAAAAAACTTGGAAAATTAGAAATGTTGCCTTGGCACCTAGCTATAATAAGTAAAAAGTACTAAAAACTATTTGAAAATGTTGAAAAATTACAAAACTTAAACTAATATTATAATAAAAACAGCTAATTCAAAATAAATAATACAAAAGTAAATAAATAATACTACACCAACACTGGATCAGAGTAGTTATTTCCTGGCTACTGAATTTTTAACTCGCTCTATCATTTCCAATTAATTTAAAACAATAAGAGCCAATAAAAATGTCCTTTACCTGGCAATAGCTCATAACCCTCATGATCCGTCTTTTTGGGTGGCAGTCCTCCTCTCTGATTGGCTGTCGTTGATCTGTCGTAACCCGGTGAGGTAGGAGAAGGCAGGACTGACATGGGCCTGTTTTTAGGTTTGACTGTACTATAGACAGCATTGTTCTGGCTTTTCTCTAAATCAGCATTGTCATAGTGATGCACAGTGATGGAGTGAGGGGCAGAAGCAGGAGGCTGTAGTTTGGACTTGTTGACGACCGCGTAAGTGTCGTTCATCCTGATCGGAGGAAGAGGATGAGAAAGCCTAGATTTGAGAGGCGGATTTCTGAAACCAAAGACAGACAAACATATGTTAGGAATACAATTATTTTTATTTTGTGTTATATTTTAACAATAAGCATAAAATATATTTTTACAAATATTTTAAATGAATGTATATTGTTCATTAATTATATTTAGTGCAGCATAAAGTGTTCTAAGATAAACTATAATGACCTAAAAAATGAACCTAGTAAAAAATAAATATACTAAAATGCATTTGAAATACATATTTTTAGTGCCAATTATACTACAAATACATTTACATATTTATGTAAAAACCCTGCAGTTGTACTTTTAGTATACTAAATTGGTATACTTAAAATCAGCTAAATTGGAAAAACAAGTTTTGCACTTTAATTGACCTATCGGTAAGCCCCTCCCATCGAACGCAGATGAGCCAATGGCAGTCGAGTATCAGTTGCACAGAGAATGGAACTCGGACATCTGTAGATTTCAGCGCTATCGAAACATTGGAAGACCCGAAGTACACATCGTTTTTATGGGGTTTATGCTTTAAAAAAGAAAAACTATGTGTCTGGGGTACTTGTAACACTAAGTCCAGGTATCCTGAGAGGATGGGCAATGCAATTTACACACAAACAAAGTGTATTTCGCTGTCTCTTCATGTTAAACATGTTAAATGTACATAAATTTAATCATATCCTGCGATACATGAACAGCGTTGAATATGATACTTCTCCTGCTTGCATGGTGATCTGTAAACCGTACCGTATGTATTTCTAAATATTTTATAAATAACTCCATGGAATATTAAATTCTTATTTTGTGGTTTTCACACTGCAGCTGTCATTTTAAGACAATGAGCAACTCCGTTTGTTTGTTCGAGGGAGTAACAGTAACTGGGGGGGTTGAAAAAAAAATCAAACTATGAATAGATTTAAATGTGCTGAAGTGGAACTATTTCAAGTAGGCCTATACATCAGGTACACTTTAGATATCTTGCATTTAAAGATTGATATTATTCAAAAATCACACAATCCTCATCAATGGTGACATTAAAACAAATTAGGCTTAATATTAAGATGTAGTAGCCTACTCCATATACAGTTTAATTAGCCTAGAACTTTTATATACGTTTTAAGCAATATGTCAGTAAATGTGTTAATAGATTTGAACAATAGTTTGAAAAGCATCAAACAGGAGCACTCTGCTGAAAAAAAAAAACAGAACCCTGCCCAAAACACAATAGAAAATGTAATGGACTTAATGGTTATAATGGGAAATGTATTGGTTTTAATAGAAAGTATAACGGTGTGTACTGGTTTGTGATGGATTCTATTGGTGGGACTATTGAAATTCTATTGAAAAAATGCCCAAATCACACAACAAAAAGTAATAATTTAATAGTTTAATAGTTCATAATAGTAATAGTTAAATAGTTAATAGTTTAATAGTAATAGTTAATAGTTCATAATAGTATTTTAATGGAAACCAAAGTTATGTTCAATATGAACTTCCTCTAGTTCTGAGTGAAATTCTAGAGCGGTGCAAAGGTAATAGCAACATTGTTGTTGTTCTTTTTTTTTTTGTCAAATTATCATACAGTATGCATCAGTAAATGACACAGTTTTAACAGTAGTGGTGTGTGCATGAACAAGTGTGAAACGCAGTTGTTTATTCTGATAACTTACATACGTCTGCAAGAGATTGGCTAAAAGTGTGGCCTTCAACATCAGCACTAGTCTCTTTCCGGTTTGTGCACGTGTTTTTTTGTACATTAATTTGAAGATTTAATGTGAAATTATTGCAATATAAAAATATATTTAAAAACTTTAATGTTAGGTAGTGTAGGTTAGGTGTAATGTCGGTTAATATGTTTAAACATATACATTTTTTTGCAAGCACCCAAGACTTTTTTTTTAACCTTGACTAGTAAGAAGAAAGCATCCAAGCAACACAGCAGAGAGATGTATGCAAACAAGCACCCACAGAAAACACAATAATCTAAACATTAAATAACCCATTGGTGCACAGTACAAAAATGAGTATCTATGACACATATGATCCAGAGATGAGATCACTAGCATGTCAATTACATTGCTAGTTTATAAGCCAAAGTAGTCTGTATTAGATTATACAGTGACGCAAGATTACACAGTAGCTCATTCACAGAAAACAGAAAGTTTATCTTCCACATTTTGCTCTGGGCAGCTTGACTACATTGGTGCACTGTGGGACCACATCTACAGCAACGTCTAATGACTGTGTCACATTTGCATTCAGTGTTTCTCATGAAAAATGCTACTGACCCAAGGGGAACTGCAATGGCAGAACACGGTGACTTATAAATGATTAAATTGCTTGTTAGCTCTGTATAATCCGAGCGTTAGTGGAAACTGTGTTCGTGTAAAATATTCCCATCTTTAGATCAATCATCATTACAAAAGTCATATTCATCTGTATGCAAAGCAGAAATGTCACCATGAACAAGTGCTTGTGTAGAGAAATACATATCCAGCTATACGTCCATGACTCATGTGATCAACTCAAATTAACTCTAGTTATGTGTTAGAAGAGAAAAGTTCAAATTGCTCCCAGTGGTGTGCGAGACAGAAGGGACAATAATAGCTTACGAGCGTCTTGGCTGGGTTTACCTGCACAAAGCATAGTAGTGGAGTTAACATATTTGCGCAGTTGTCAATTTCAAACTGCTCGCCACTGCTGGTTTTAATCACAGACACCCACAAATGGGGTTAGAAATCTGGAAATGAGATTCTTACCGTGTTTTAGGGGGTACGCCGATGCTGTTTAATGACCCTGATTTAAGTGAAGCCTTCGATGGAACCGCATTGATGTACAAAGAGGCTGAAGTCTTGAGTTTCCAATATAAAAAACAGAAACAAAACCCACAAACAAACTGAAATACGTACAGTGTTGGAGAGCGGCTACACAGAGTGTTTGTGTTCAACTGTTGAAGGATGCCTGAACATTTGCATAGAGGAAGCACACAGAGAATGTGTTTCCTGCTGAACTGCTTTTTTAAAGCTCACAGCTCAAAGTCTTGAGGAAGTAAAACACGATGTGATGTAAAAACAAGAGATGGTGTTATGGTAGATGAATGTATTTTAAACGAGACATTCATAGTGGAAAATATAGATAATGATTCTATTTAAGATATGAGCAAATGGAAAATATTCTTTTGTCACAAAGAACATCCACCATCTAAACATGGTTCGATGTACAAACAAGCACTGGAAGATCAGTATGTCATCCAGCTCAAGAACATTAAGTAATAGCTGTTAAACCCAAAAATGTCATCATTCTATTAGATATTTGGCAAACTATAGTGACTATTGTGTACAATGAAAGTGAGAGAAGCAGAAGCTATCAAGGCCCTAAAAGGGTAAAAACTCCATCTAGGCACCATAAGAAAGGAGTTCAATGAGTAATGGCCTATATTTCATGTCTATGATAGCTCATTATGAGCAGATTTACATCACTCAAGCGCTGTATTTGAATGTATCTTAATGCAAATTTCAGCACTATGACAGAGAGAAAGGTCATCAATGGCAACTTAAATTTCAGTGTGCTCCTCATTAAAATCTGATAGCTTTAGATGAAGCTTGATGGCATCACTTCTGTATACACTCTCAGAAATAAAGGCACAAAAGCTGTCACTGGAGTGGTACCTTTTCAAAAGGTACACTCTTGTACCTATTAGATTCAAATATTGACACTTTAAGGTACCAATACAAACATGTCTCTTTTAAAAAGGTACTGCCCCAGTGACAGCTTTATTTCTGAGAGAGTAGAAAACAAAAATGTTCAAAAAATGATGCAGGTACACCATTATTCAAAAGTTTTGTGTCTGTAAGATTTTTAAAGTCTGTTATGCTCAGCAAAGTTGCATTTATTTAATAAACCATACAGTAAAACTATAATATTGTGAAATATGATCATAATTTGAAATATTTCTTTTTCAATTTCAATTATAAAATGCAATTCATTCCCTGGATCAAAGCTGAATTTTCAGCATCATTACTACAGTGTCACACGATCCTTCAGAAATAACTCTAATATGCTGAATTACTGATCAAGACACATTTTCTATTATTAGCAGTGTTGAAAACAATTGCTTTATATTTTTTGTGGAAACCATGATACATTTATTGAGGATTCTTTGATGAATAGGAAGTTCAAAAGAACAGCATTTAATGTATTTAATGCAAATTTTGTTCACTCTATTGCATCCTTATTTTTTTTTCCTAAATAAAAAATCTTTTTGACTCAAAATTTTGAACAGCTGTTTATGCCTTACCTCTGTGTTCTTGTTTTTCTTCTCCAAGATCTTCTGAAACATCTGAGCAACCGTATAAAAGACAAATCCATACTGCTCCTGAGGAGACATAAGGAGTTCACATGGTGTTGTAAAATGTGACAGACAGGGCTAGGGATGGGTACTGAAACTCTGTACTTAATCGGTACCGGTGCTAAATTATAAAAGACCGAAGTATCGATATGCTCTGACGTTAACGTTCTGCTATCGGTACTGCAGAAAAAAATACATTTCCTATCTATTGCCAAGTAATCGCTGCCTAGCATATTTTAACCTTTTCTAATTTGCGATAATATTAAAGACATTTGCCTGCACTTGTTATTGGCAATCTCACGCGCAAAATGTCCGTCTGTTCCACACATAGGTTCCGCTGTACACAGAGCTCACGCACGCACAACACGAAAGCTCACGCTTAATAGAGTGAAGAGAACAATCTAAAGCAGTGGTTTCAACTGGTGTTAATTCTTTTCTCAATTAGTTTTTTATTATTTTTTAAATATTAAAAACACAACAAAAAGTACAGATAAGAGTACCGTTAAAATACCGGATCGATAAGTGGTATTGATAAAAGTAGTAATACTGTTAAAACCTTAACGATACCCATCCCTAGACAGGGCTAAATGGGCCTATACCCATGTGATAAAAACATACAGGCTTTGATTATCACCTTAAAGAGCAGTGGGCTCAAGAATTGTTCAAGAATCCATTCTGTAGATCATTTCCCTTGAATGTGCCATGCAAAAAATCATGTTCTTATGTTACCTTGGTCTGCACCGCCGAAGGTCTCTGTCTTCTGAGCTCTAACACCAGGTCAAATATATTAAAATCCTCCTGTATTTGCTGATAAAATAAAAGAAAGCATGTTCGCTTTGTATGTTACAGTTTATATATGGCACCTTTTGTTACCTAATATTACTTTAAAAATGACACGCTTCACTCTCAAGTGCTGTGCATATAATTTAGCTTCACTTATGATGTTAATACCTCCGTCAGCAGTAGATCATTGACATAGTCAACAGCACAGATGACCCCCGTTCTACCACAGCCAGCACTGTAAAGAGAGAGAAGCGGTCACATTTCCATATGATGATATGACCCGTTCCCTCCTGAGTCTCAGTTCAGAGGGTCATGGGGGGAATTATGGGCCATATTGTCGGACAGAGCCTCTCTCATGTATATAAAGAGAGGGTAATGAGTGAATCTGTGCTGAAGTCTGGAAGTTAACTGGCTTTTCCAGTGCCACATCAGGTGCTGAATATTTAACATGTCTCGCTTCATTTAAATTGTGCCATTAAAATGCATGGAACCAGAGGAACACAGGCCGGCCCCTGCTGCACCCTACAACACGAACCGACTCGACCTGATGAATTTTCATGGGCAGATGGGTCATTTGTCAGAGGCACAGAAAAACACAGAGACGGCTGTGCGTGTGATACAGACCTGCAGTGGATCACTACAGGGTCCGTCTGGTTGCCCTGTTTTTGGCGAGCCATCTCCATCATACCCAGAATGCCATCCGGCATGTCTGGAATTCCGTGGTCCGGCCAGGCAGTATACTGGAATTGAGACACTTTACGAGTTTCCTGTGTGAAAAGATGGCGAGTGTTGACCTCTTGATGGATTATGGTTTCTTCACCAAATTACAATGCTTGAAATGAGCTAAAACGGGAAACGTCACACACTGAGATTGTAATGGCGGTTCCTTGTCTGGAACCATGTCAGAGTAAACAGTGTTTTACAAGACACTCAAAATAAAGTGCACTGCAATTTTGTGGTTTGACATATTTTCCTTAAAAACACAAATAGAAACACTCTTAAAGGAATGGTTCAGCCCAAAAATATAGAACAGTATATATATACAGTGCCCTCCACTAATATTGGCACCCTTGGTAAATCTGAGCAAAGGTGACTGTGAAAATAAATCT